>CM038796.1:34800492-35149750 GCA_021764765.1 Vicia sativa | reverse complement strand
AACTTTTAAAGAGAGTCAAGTTGAAACTTTTTAAAGAGAGTCAAGTTGAAACTTCTGAAGAGGAGTAAGAAGTTGAAACTTTTTAAGAGGAGTCAGAAGTTGAAACTTCTGAAGAGGAGTCAGAAGTTGAAACTTCTTAAGAGGAGTCAGAAGTTGAAACTTCTGAAGAGGAGTCAGAAGTTGAAACTTTTGAAGAGGATTTTAAGTTGAAACTTCCGAAAGAGTCGGTTGAAACTTCCTGTTAGGAGAAGAGTCAAAACTTCCTCGACAAGGAGTCAAGTTGAAACTCTTAAGAGGAGTCAGAAGTTGAAACTTCTGAAGAGTGAGAAGTTGAAACTTCTAAAGAGGAGTCAGAAGTTGAAACTTTTAAAGAGGAGTCAGAAGTTGAAACTTTTAAAGAGGATTCAGAAGTTTAAACTTTTAAAGAGGAGTCAGAAGTTGAAACATGTGAAGAGGAGTCAGAAGTTGAAACTTCTGAAGAGGAGTCAGAAGTTGAAACTTCTGAAGATGAATCAGAAGTTGAAACTTCTGAAGAGGAGTCACAAGTTGAAACTTCTGAAGAGGAGTCTAAAGTTGAAACTTCTGAAGAGGAGTCAGAAGTTTAAACTTCTGAAGAGTGAGAAAGTTGTAACTTCTAAAGAAGCGTCAAAAGTTGAAACTTCTCAAGAGGAGTTAGAAGTTGAAACTTCTGAAGAGGAGTGTGAAGTTGATACTTCTAAAGAGGAGTCAGAAGTTGAAACTTGTGAAGAGGAGCAAGAAGTTGAAACATGTGAAAAGGAGTCAGAAGTTGAAACTTCGAAAGAGTGAGCTTTTAAGTTGAAACTCAAGAGGAGTGCTATTGAAATTCCTCAAGAGGATTCTGTGGGTTTGAAACTCCTGAAGAGGAGTCAGAAGTTGAAACTTCCGAAGAGGAGTCAAAAGTTTAATCTTCTGAAGAAGAGTCGTGGTTGAAACTTCCAAGAAGAGTCGTGTTGAAACTTCCAAGAGGAGTCAAGTTGAAACTTCCAAGAGGAGTCAAGTTGAAAATTTAAAGAGGAGTCTAAGTCAAAACATCTCGAAGAGGAGTAAGTTGAAACTTCAAGAGGAGTTGAAGTTGAAACATCCTCGAATCGGAATTAGTTGAAACTTTTAAAGAGTAGTCAGAAGTTGAAACTTTTAAGAGGAGTCAAGTTGAAAAATGTTCAAGAGGAGTTCTAAGTTGAAACTTTAAAGAGAGTTCAAGTTGAAACTTTTAAAGTGGAGCCGAGAAGTTGAACTTTTAAAGAGGAGTAAGTTGAAACTTTAAAGAGGATCTGTAAGTTGAAACTTTTGAAGAGGAGTCGGTTGAAACTTCCTAAGAGGAGTCGGTTGAAACTTCCTCAAGAGGAGTCGGGTTGAAACTTCCTCAAGAGGAGTCGGTTGAAACTTTTGAGAGGAGTAGAAGTTGAAATCAAGAGTCAAGTTGAAACTTCAGAGAGTGGTTGAAATCTCAAGAGAGTCGAAGTTGAAACTTTTAAGAGGAGTCAAGTTGAAACTTTTAAAAAGAGTCGGTTGAAACTTAAGAGGTTTAAGTTGAAACTTCCTTGGTTAAGAGTCAAGTTGAAACTTCTAAAGAGGAGTCAGAAGTTGAAACATCTGAAGAGGAGTCAGAAGTTGAAACTTCTGAAGAGGAGTAAGAAGTTGAAACTTCTGAAGAGGAGTCAGAAGTTGAAACTTCTGAAGAGGAGTCGGTTGAAATCAAGAGTGAGGTTAAAAACTTGAAGAAGGAGCTTGGTTGAAACTTTTCAAGAGGAGTCAAAAGTTGAAACTTATGAAGAAGAGTCAAAAGTTGAAACTTTTGAAGAGGAGTCAAGTTGAAACTTCTGAAGAGGAGTCAGAAGTTGAAACTTCTGAAGAGGAGTCAGAAGTTGAAACTTTTTAAGAGGAGTCAGAAGTTGAAACTTTTAAAGAGGAGTCAGAAGTTGAAACTTTTAAAGAGGAGTCAGAAGTTGAAACTTTAAAGAGGAGTAAGAAGTTGAAACTTTTAGAGAGGATTCAGAAGTTGAAACTTTTAAAGAGGAGTCAGAAGTTGAAATTTCTTAAGAGGAGTCAGAAGTTGAAACTTCTGAAGAGGAGTCAGAAGTTGAAACTTTTGAAGAGGAGTCAGAAGTTTAAACTTCTAAAGAGCAGAAGTTGAAACTTCTGAAGAGTCAGAAGTTGAAACTTCTAATGAAGAGTCAGAAGTTGAAACTTTTTAAGAGGAGTCAGAAGTTGAAACTGAAAAAGTGACATAAGTTGAAACTTCTTAAGAGGGAGTCGGTGAAACTTCAAGAAGAGTCAAGTTGAAACTTCTGAAGAGTAGTCGTAAGTTGAAACATCTGAAGAGGAGTCAGAAGTTGAAACTTCTGAAGAGGAGTCGTTGAAACTCTTAAGAGGAGCTCGTGGTTGAAACTTCTTTTGAGGAGTCAAGTTGAAACTCAAGAGTCGGTTGAAACTTCTCAAGAGTGAGAAGTTGAACTCTTGAAGAAGAGTCGGGTTGAAACTTTTTAAGAGGAGTCAGAAGTTGAAACTTTTGAAAAAGTGTCAGAAGTTGAAACTTCTTAAGAGGAGTCAGAAGTTGAAACTTCTCAAGAAGAGTCAGAAGTTGAAACTTCTGAAGAGGACTCAGAAGTTGAAACATCTGAAGAGGAGTAAGAAGTTGAAACTTCTGAAGAGGAGTCAGAAGTTGAAACTTCTTAAGAGGAGTCAGAAGTTGAAACTTCTGAAGAGTGCCAAGTTGAAACTTCTAAAGAAGAGTCAGAAGTTGAAACTTCTTAAGAGGAGTCAAAAGTTGAAACGTTTGAAGAAGTGTCAAAAGTTGAAACTTCTGAAGAGGAGTCAGAAGTTGAAACTTCTTAAGAGGAGTCAGAAGTTGAAACTTCTGAAGAGGAGTCAGAAGTTGAAACTTTAAAGAGGAGTCAGAAGTTGAAACTTTTAAAGAGGAGTCAGAAGTTGAAACTTTAAAGAGGAGTTAGAAGTTGAAACTTTAAAGAGGAGTCAGAAGTTGAAACTTTTAAGAGGAGTCTGAAGTTGAAACTTTAAGAGGAGAGTCAAGTTGAAACTTTAAGAGGAGTCAAGTTGAAACTTTGAAGGAAAGTCAGTTGAAACTTCTCAAGAGTCAGGAAGTTGAAAATCAAGAGTCAAGTTGAAACCTAAGAAGAGTCAAGTTGAAACTTTTAAGAGGAGTCAAGTTGAAACTTTTAAAATGCTCAAGTTGAAACTTTTAAGAGGAGTCGGTTGAAACTTCTTAAGAAGAGTCAAGTTGAAACTTTAAAAGAGGATCTGTGGTTGAAACTTCCTAAGAGGAGTCGGGTTGAAACTCAAGAGAGGAGTCGAGTTGAAACATCTGAAGAGGAGTCAGAAGTTGAAACTTCTGAAGAGGAGACAGAAGTTGAAACTTCTGAAGAGGAGTCAGAAGTTGAAACTTCTGAAGAGGAGTCAGAAGTTGAAACTTCTGAAGAGGAGAAGTTGAAACTTCTGAAGAAGAGTCAGAAGTTGAAACTTCTGAAGAGTGACAAGTTGAAACTTCTGAAGAGGAGTCAGAAGTTGAAACTTCTGAAGAGAGAAGTTGAAACTTCTTAAGAGGAGTCAGAAGTTGAAACTTCTAAAGAGGAGTCAGAAGTTGAAACTTCTGAAGAGGAGTCAGAAGTTGAAACTTCTGAAGAGGAGTCAAGTTGAAATTTTTGAGAAGAGTCAAGTTGAAACTCTTCTCAAGAGGAGTCAAAAGTTGAAAGCCAAGTGGAAGAGGAAATGGAAGTGAAACATGTGAAGAGGAGTCAAGTTGAAACTTCAAGAGGAGTCAAGTTGAAACTTCAAGAGGGTCGTAAGTTGAAACTTCTCAAGAGGAACTGTGGTTGAAACTTTGAAAAGGAGTCTAAGTTGAAACTTAAAGAGAAAGTTAGAAGGAACTTTTAAAGAGGAGTCAGAAGTTGAAACTTTTAAAGAGGAGTCAGAAGTTGAAACTTGTAAAGAGGAGTCAGAAGTTGAAACTTCTGAAGAGGAGTCAGAAGTTGAAACTTCTGAAGAGGAGTCAGAAGTTGAAACTTCTGAAGAGGAGTCAGAAGTTGAAACTTCTGAAGAAGAGTCAGAAGTTGAAACTTCAAAAGAGTCAAGTGAAACTTCTGAAGAGGAGTCGGGTTGAAATCAAGAGGAGTCGGTTGAAACTTCAGAGGAGTCAAGTTGAAACTTTAAGAGGAGTCAGAAGTTGAAACTTAAAGAGGAGTCAGAAGTTGAAACTTCTGAAGAGGAGTCGGTTGAAACTCTCAAGAGGAGTCAAGTTGAAACATCTCTAAGAGGAGTCAAGTTGAAACTTTTAAAGAGGAGTCACAAGTGAAACTTTTAAGAGAGGAGTCAAGTCAAACTTCTGAAGAGGAGTCAGAAGTTGAAACTTAAAGAGGAGTCAGAAGTTGAAACTTTTAAAGAGGAGTCAGAAGTTGAAACTTTTAAAGAGGAGTCAGAAGTTGAAACTTTTAAAGAGGAGTCAGAAGTTGAAACTTTAGAGGAGTCAGAAGTTGAAACTTTAAGAGGAGTCGGTTGAAACTTCTCAAGAGGAGTCGGTTGAAACTCTGAAGAGGAGTCAGAAGTTGAAACTTTGAAGAGGAGAAGAAGTTGAAACTTCAAGAGTCGTAAGGTTGAAACTTCCAGGAGTGAGAAGTTGAAATCTAAGAAGAGTCAGAAGTTGAAACTTTTTAAGAGGAGTCAGAAGTTGAAACTTTTGAAAAAGTGTCAGAAGTTGAAACTTCTTAAGAGGAGTCAGAAGTTGAAACTTCTCAAGAAGAGTCAGAAGTTGAAACTTCTAAAGAGGAGTCAGAAGTTGAAACATCTGAAGAGGAGTCAGAAGTTGAAACTTCTGAAGAGGAGTAAGAAGTTGAAACTTCTGAAGAGGAGTCAGAAGTTGAAACTTCTTAAGAGGAGTCAGAAGTTGAAACTTCTGAAGAGTGAGAAGTTGAAACTTCTTAAGAGGAGTCACTAGTTGAAACGTTTGAAGAAGTGTCAAAAGTTGAAACTTCTTAAGAGGAGTCAGAAGTTGAAACTTCTTAAGAGGAGTCAGAAGTTGAAACTTTTGAAGAGGAGTCAGAAGTTGAAACTTTTTAAGAGGAGTCCGAAGTTGAAACTTTAAAGAGGAGTCAAAAGTTGAAATTTTTCAAGAGGAGTCAGAAGTTGAAACTTTTAAAGAGGAGTAAGAAGTTGAAACTTTAAGAGGATTCAGAAGTTGAAACTTTTAAAGAGGAGTCAGAAGTTGAAACTTCTTAAGAGGAGTCAGAAGTTGAAACTTCTGAAGAGGAGTCAGAAGTTGAAACTTTTGAAGAGGAGTCGAAGTTTCAAGAACTTGAAGAGTCAGGTTGTAAACTCCAAGAGTCAGTTGAAACTTCTAAGCAAGAGTCAGAAGTTGAAACTTTTTAAGAGGAGTCAGAAGTTGAAACTTCTTAAGAGGAGTCAGAAGTTGAAACTTCTCAAGAAGAGTCAGAAGTTGAAACTTCTGAAGAGTAGTCGTAAGTTGAAACATCTGAAGAGGAGTCAGAAGTTGAAACTTCTGAAGAGGAGTCAAAAGTTGGAACTTCTTAAGAGGAGTCAAGGAAACTTTGAAGGAGTCAAGTTGAAACTTCAAGAGTCAAGTTGAAATTTCAAGAGGAGAAGTTGAAACTTAAAGAAGAGTCAAGTTGAAACTTTTAGAGGAGTCGGTTGAAACTTTTGAAAAGTGTCAAGTTGAAACTTCTTAAGAGGAGTCAGAAGTTGAAACTTCTCAAGAAGAGTCAGAAGTTGAAACTTCAAGAGGATCAAGTTGAAACATCCAAGGATGAAAGTTGAAACTTCAAGAGGAGTCAAGTTGAAACTTTAAGAGGAGTCAAGTTGAAACTTCAAGAGTGCCAAGTTGAAACTTCTAAAGAAGAAGTAAGTTGAAACTTCAAGAGGAGTCAAAAGTTGAAACGCTTGAAGTGCAAAAGTTGAAACTTTAAGAGGAGTCAAGTTGAAACTTAAGAGGAGTCAAGTTGAAACTTCAAGAGGAGTCAAGTTGAAACTTCTAAGAGGAGTCAAGTTGAAACTTTAAAGAGGAGTCCGAGGTTGAAACTTTTAAAGAGAGCCGGTTGAAACTTTTAAAGAGGAGGCAAGTTGAAACTTTAAAGAGGAGTCAAGTTGAAACTTTAAGAGGAGTCGGGTTGAAACTTCTTAAGAGGAGTCAAGTTGAAACTTAAGAGGAGCCAAGTTGAAACTTTTGAGGAGTCGGTTGAAACTTCAAGAGTCGGTTGAAACTTCTAAGAAGAGTCGGGTTGAAACTTTTAAGAGGAGTCAAGTTGAAACTTTTAAAGAGTCAAGTTGAAACTTAAGAGGAGTCAAGTTGAAACTTCTCAGAGTCAAGTTGAAACTTTCAAGAGGAGTCAGAAGTTGAAACATCTGAAGAGGAGTCAGAAGTTGAAACTTCAAGAGTGAGAAGTTGAAACTTCCAAGAGGAGTCAAGTTGAAACTTCTAAGAGGAGTCAAGTTGAAACCTTCAAGAGTGAGAAGTTGAAACTTGAAGAAGAGTCAAGTTGAAACTTCAAGAGGATCTAAGTTGAAACTTCGAAGAGGAGTCAAGTTGAAACTTCCAAGAGGAGTCGAAGTTGAAACTTCAAGAGGAGTCGGTTGAAACTTTTGAAGAGGAGTCAGAAGTTGAAACTTTTGAAGAGGAGTCAGAAGTTGAAACTTCCAAGAGGATTCAAGTTGAAACTTCAAGAGGAGTCAAGTTGAAACATCCAAGAGGAGTCAAGTTGAAATTCTTTAGTGAAGAGTCAAGTGAAACTTCCAAGAGGAGTCAAAAGTTGAAACATGTGAAGAGGAGTCAGAAGTTGAAACATGTGAAGAAGAGTCAGAAGTTGAAACTTCTGAAGAGGAGTCAGAAGTTGAAACTTCTGAAGAAGGGTCAGAAGTTGAAACTTCTGAAGAGGAATCAGAAGTTGAAACTTTTGAAAAGGAGTCAGAAGTTGAAACTTTTAAATAGGAGTTAGAAGTTGAAACTTTTAAAGATGAGTTAGAAGTTGAAACTTTAAAGAGGAGTCAGAAGTTGAAACTTGTAAAGAGGAGTCAGAAATTGAAACTTCTGAAGAGGAGTCAGAAGTTGAAACCTCTGAAGAGGAGTCAGAAGTTGAAACCTCTGAAGAGGAGTCAGAAGTTGAAACTTCTGAAGAGGAGTCAGAAGTTGAAACTTTTGAAGAGGAGTCAGAAGTTGAAACTTTTGAAGAGTCAGAAGTTGAAACTTCTGAAGAGTCAGAAGTTGAAACCTCTGAAGAGTCAGAAGTTGAAACTCCTGAAGAGTGAGAAGTTAAAACTTCTAAAGAAGAGTCAGAAGTTGAAACTTCTGAAGAGGAGTCAAGTTGAAACTTTGAAGAGTCGGTTGAAACTCTCAAGAGGAGCAGGTTGAAACTTCTCAAGAGGAGTCGGTTGAAACTTCAAGAGGAGTCAAGTTGAAACTCTAAAGAGGAGTTTGGTTAAATCTCAGGAGCTTAAGTTGAAACACGTGAAGAGGAGTCGGTTAAAACAATGAAGAGGGAGTTCAGTCAATCTTCGAAGAGGAGTCATAAGTTGAAATCAAGAAGTGTCAAGTTGAAACTTCTGAAGAGGAGTCAGAAGTTGAAACTTCTTAAGAGGAGTCAAGTTAAACCTCTAAAGAGGAGTCGGTTGAAACATCCGAAGAGGAGTCGGTTGAAACTTCAAGAGGAGTCGAAGTTGAAACATCCTAAAGGAGTTAGAAGTTGAAACTTTGAAGAGTAGTCAAGTTGAAACTTTTAGAGGAGTCGGTTGAAACTTCAAGAGGAGTCAAGTTGAAACTTCTAAGAGGATCAAGTTGAAACTCAAGAGGAGTCAGAAGTTGAAACTTCTAAAGAGGAGTCAGAAGTTGAAACTTTTGAAGAGGAGTTCGAAGTTGAAACTTCTGAAGAGGAAGTTGAAACTTTAAAGAGGAGCCAGAAGTTGAAACTTTTAAAGAGGAGTCAGAAGTTGAAACTTTTAAAGAGGACTCAGAAGTTGAAACTTTTAAAGAGGATTCAGAAATGAAACTTCTCAAGAAGAGTCAGAAGTTGAAATTTCTGAAGAGGATTCAGAAGTTGAAACATCTGAAGAGGAGTCAGAAGTTGAAACTCTTGAAGAGGAGTAAGAAGTTGAAACTTCTGAAGAGGAGTCAGAAGTTGAAACTTTTGAAGAGGAGTCAGAAGTTGAAACTTCTGAAGAGTAAGAAGTTAAAACTTCTAAAGAAGAGTCAGAAGTTGAAACTTCTTAAGAGGAGTCAAAAGTTGAACGTTTGAAGAAGTGTCAAAAGTTGAAACTTCTTAAGAGGAGTCGTGTTGAAACTTAAGAGGAGTGGTTGAAAATCAAGAGGAGTTGGGTTGAAACTTCAAGAGGAGTCAAGTTGAAACTTCTGAAGAGTCGGAAGTTGAAACTTCTGAAGAGTGAGAAGTTGAAACTTCTAAAGAAGAGTCAAGTTGAAACTCAAGAGAGTCAAGTTGAAACTTCAAGAGTCAAGTTGAAACTTCAAGAGTGAGAAGTTGAAACTTAAAAAGTCAAGTTGAAACTTCTGAAGAGGAGACAAAAGTTGAAACTTCTCAAGAGGAGTCAGAAGTTGAAACTTCTAGAGGAGTCAAGTTGAAACTTAAAGAGGAGTCAAGTTAAACTCTGAAGAGGAGTCAAGTTGAAACATGTGAAGAGGAGTCCAAGTTGAAACTTGAAGAGGAGTCAGTTGAAACTTCAAGAGGAGTCAAGTTGAAACTTAAAGAAGTGTCAAGTCAAACTTCAAGAGGAGTCAAAAGTTGAAACTTCTGAAGAGGAGTCTAAGTTGAAACTCTTAGAGGAGTCAGAAGTTAAAACCTCTAAAGAGGAGTCAGAAGTTGAAACATCTGAAGAGGAGTCAAGTTGAAACTCTAAAGAGGAGTCGAAGTTGAAACATCCGAACCGGAGTTAGAAGTTGAAACTTTCAAGAGGAGTCCAAGTTGAAACTTTTGAAGAGGAGTCAGAAGTTGAAACTTCTGAAGAGGAGTCTGAAGTTGAAACTTTAAAGAGGAGTCAGAAGTTGAAACTTTTAAAGAGGAGTCAAAAGTTGAAATTTTAAAGAGGACCCGGTTGAAACTTTTAAAGAGGAGTCTAAGTTGAAACTTTTAAAGAGGAGTCAAGTTGAAACTTAAGAGGAGTCAAGTTGAAACTTCAAGAGGAGTCAAGTTGAAACTTTGAAAAGTGTCTCAAGTTGAAACTTTAAGAGGAGTCAAGTTGAAACTTTAAGAGGAGAGTCGGTTGAAACTTCAAGAAGAGTTAAGTTGAAACTTCAAGAGGAGTCCGTTGAAACATCTGAAGAGGAGTCAGAAGTTGAAACTTCAGAGGAGGAAGTTGAAACTCCAAGAGGAGTCAAGTTGAAACTTTAAGAGGAGCCGGTTGAAACTTCTCAAGAGTGAGAAGTTGAAACTCTAAAGAAGAGTCGTTGAAACTTAAGAGAAGTTGAAAGTTGAAATTTTGAAGAAGGTCAAAAGTTGAAACTTCTTAAGAGGAGTCAGAAGTTGAAACTTCCAAGAAGAGTCGGGTTGAAACTTCAAGAGGAGTCAGAAGTTGAAACTTCTCAAGAGGAGTCAGAAGTTAAAACTTTTAAAGAGGAGTCGGTTGAAACTTTAAAGAGGAGTCGAAGTTGAAATTTTAAAGAGACAAGTTGAAACTTTAAAGAGGAGTCAAGTTGAAACTTCTCAAGAGGAGTCAAGTTGAAACTTCAAGAGGATCGTCAGTTGAAACATCCGAAGAGGAGCCGGTTGAAACTCAAGAGGAGTAAGAAGTTGAAACTCAAGAGGAGTCAGTTGAAACTTAGAGGAGTCAAGTTGAAACTTCAAGAGTGAGAAGTTGAAACTCTAAAGAAGAGTCAAGTCAAATCTTAAGAGGAGTCAAAAGTTGAAACGCTTTGAAGAAGTGTCAAAAGTTGAAACTCTTAAGAGGAGTCGTTGAAACTTAAGAGGAGTCGGTTGAAAATCAAGAGGAGTCAAGTTGAAACTTCAAGAGGAGTGGTTGAAACTTAAAGAGGAGTCAGAAGTTGAAACTTTTAAAGAGGAGTCAGAAGTTGAAACTTTTAAAAAGGAGTAAGAAGTTGAAACTTTTAAAGAGGATTGAGAAGTTGAAACTTTTAAAGAGGAGTCAGAAGTTGAAACTTCTCAAGAGGAGTCAAGTTCAAACTTCTGAAGAGGAGTCAAGTTGAAACTTTGAAGGAGTCGGTTGAAACCAAGAGTCAAGTTGAAACTTCAAGAGTCAAGTTGAAACTCTTGAAAGTCGGTTGAAACTTTTAAGAAGAGTCGGTTGAAACTTTTAAGAGGAGTCAGAAGTTGAAACTTTGGAAAAAGTGTCAGAAGTTGAAACTTCTTAAGAGGAGTCAAAAGTTGAAAGTTCTCAAGAAGAGTCAAGTTGAAACTTCTGAAGAGGAGTCAAGTTGAAACTCTAAGAGGAGTCAAGTTGAAACTCAAGAGGAGGAAGTTGAAACTTCCAAGAGGAGTAAGGTTGAAACTTCTGAAGAGGAGTCAGAAGTTGAAACTTAAGAGGAGTCAAGTTGAAACTTCTGAAGAGTGAGAAGTTGAAACTTAAGAAGAGTCGGTTGAAACTTCAAGAGGAGTCAAGTTGAAACTTCAAGAGGAGTCAAGTTGAAACTTCCTCAAGAGGAGTCTAAGTTGATCCTTCCAAGAGAGTCAAGTTGAAACTCTAAAGAGGAGTCAAGTTGAAACTTTAAAGAGGAGTCAAGTTGAAACTTCAAGAGGAGTCGGAAGTTGAAACTTATGAAGAGGAGTCAGAAGTTGAAACTTCTGAAGAGGAGTCAGAAGTTGAAACTTCTGAAGAGGAGTCAAGTTTAAACATCTGAAGAGGAGTCAGAAGTTGAAACTTTTGAAGAAGAGTCAGAAGTTGAAACTGTTCAAGAGGAGTCAGAAGTTGAAACATATGAAGAGGAGTCAGAAGTTGAAACATGTGAAGAGGAGTCAGAAGTTGAAACTTCTGAAGAGGAGTCAGAAGTTGAAACTTCAAGAAGAGTCAGAAGTTGAAACTTCTGAAAAGGAATCAGAAGTTGAAACTTTTGAAAAGGAGTCAGAAGTTGAAACTTTTAAAGGGGAGTCAGAAGTTGAAACTTTTAAAGAGGAGTCAGAAGTTGAAACTTGAAGTGGAATTAAATTGAATTTCTCAAGAGGAGTCAAGTTGAAACTTCGAAGAGGAGTCGGGTTGAAACTCTCAAGAGTGAGAAGTTAAACTTAAAGAGGAGTCAGAAGTTGAAACTTCTGAAGAGGAGTCAAAAGTTGAAACTTCTCAAGAGTGAGAAGTTAAACTTAACAAAGAGTCAAGTTGAAACTCAAGGAGTCAAGTTTCAAACTTCAAGAGGAGTCAGAAGTTGAAACTTCTCAAGAGGAGTCAGAAGTTGAAACTTCTAAAGAGGAGTCAAGTTAAACTTCCTAGAGGAGCTTAAGTTGAAATGTGAAGAGGAGTCCGGTTAAAACTTGAAAGAGGAGTCAAGTCAAACTCTCAAGAGGAGTCGGTTGAAACTCAAGAGGAGTCAAGTTGAAACTTCAAGAGGGTCGGTTGAAACTTCTGAAGAGGAATCAGAAGTTGAAACTTTTGAAAAGGAGTCAGAAGTTGAAACTTTTAAATAGGAGTCAGAAGTTGAAACTTTTAAAGAGGAGTCAGAAGTTGAAACTTGAAGAGGAGTCGAATTGAAATTTCAAGAGGAGTCGGTTTAAATCAAGAGGAGTCTAAGTTGAAACTTCAAGAGGAGTCAAGTTGAAACTTTGAAGAGGAGTCGTTGAAACTTTGAAGAGTCAAGTTGAAACTTCAAGAGGAGAAGTTGAAACTTAAAGAAGAGTCAAGTTGAAACTTCAAGAGGAGTCAAGTTGAAACTTTAAGAGTCAAGTTGAAACTTCAAGAGGAGAGAAGTTAAAACTTAACTAAGAGTCAGAAGTTGAAACTTCTGAAGAGGAGACAGAAGTTGAAACTTCTGAAGAGGAGTCAGAAGTTGAAACTTCTGAAGAGGAGTCAGAAGTTGAAACTTCTAAAGAGGAGTCAGAAGTTGATACTTCTGAATAGGAGTCAGAAGTTGAAACATGTGAAGAGGAGTCAGAAGTTGAAACATGTGAAGAGGAGTCAGAAGTTGAAACTTCTGAAGAGGAGTCAGAAGTTGAAACTTCTGAAGAGGAGTCGGTTGAAACTCTCAAGAAGGGTCAAGTTGAAACTCCAAGAGGAACTTAAGTGAAACTTTGAAAGGAGTCAAGTTGAAACTTTTAAAGAGAGTCAAGTTGAAACTTTTAAAGAGGAGTCGGTTGAAACTTGTAAGAGGAGTCGAATTGAAATTTCTGAAGAGGAGTCAGAAGTTGAAACTTCTGAAGAGGAGTCAGAAGTTGAAACTTCTGAAGAGGAGTCATAAGTTGAAACTTTTGAAGAGGAGTCAGAAGTTGAAACTTCTGAAGAGTCAGAAGTTGAAACTTCTGAAGAGTGAGAAGTTGAAACTTCTAAAGAAGAGTCAGAAGTTGAAACTTCTGAAGAGGAGTCAGAAGTTGAAACTTTTGAAGAGTCAGAAGTTGAAACTTCAAGAGTGAAAGTTAAAACTTAATCTAAGAGTCGGTTGAAACTTCAAGAGGAGATCAAGTTGAAACTCTCAAGAGGAGTCAAGTTGAAACTTCAAGAGGAGTCAAGTTGAAACTTTGAAAGAGGAGTCAAGTTAAACTCATCAGAGAGTAAGTTGAAACGTGAAGAGGAGTCCGAAGTTAAAACATGTGAAGAGGAGTCAAGTTGAAACTTCTCAAGAGGAGACATAAGTTGAAACTTCTAAAGAAGAGTCAGAAGTTGAAACTTCTGAAGAGGAGTCAGAAGTTGAAACTTCTGAAGAGGAGTCAGAAGTTGAAACTTCTGAAGAGGAGTCAGAAGTTGAAACTTCTGAAGAGGAGTCAGAAGTTGAAACATCTGAAGAGGAGTCAGAAGTTGAAACTTCTGAAGAGGAGTTGGAAGTTGAAACATCTGAAGAGTCAGAAGTTGAAACTTTGAAGGGGAGTCAGAAGTTGAAACTTTTAAGAGGAGTCAGAAGTTGAAACTTCCGAAGAGGAGTCAGAAGTTGAAACTTCTGAAGAGGAGTCAGAAGTTGAAACTTTTAAGAGGAGTCAAAGTTGAAACTTTTAAAGAGGACTCGTGGTTGAAACTTTAAAGAGGATCTTGTTGAAACTTAAGAGGAGTCAAAAGTTGAAACTTCTTAAGAGGAGTCAGAAGTTGAAACTTCTGAAGAGGAGTCAGAAGTTGAAACTTTTTGAAGAGTCAGAAGTTGAAACTTCTGAAGAGTGAGAAGTTGAAACTTCTAACGAAGAGTCAGAAGTTGAAACTTTTTAAGAGGAGTCAGAAGTTGAAACTTTTGAAAAAGTGTCAGAAGTTGAAACTTCTTAAGAGGAGTCAGAAGTTGAAACTTCTCAAGAAGAGTCAGAAGTTGAAACTTCTGAAGAGGAGTCAGAAGTTGAAACATCTGAAGAGGAGTCAGAAGTTGAAACTTCTGAAGAGGAGTAAGAAGTTGAAACTTCTGAAGAGGAGTCAGAAGTTGAAACTTCTTAAGAGGAGTCAGAAGTTGAAACTTCTGAAGAGTGAGAAGTTGAAACTTCTAAAGAAGAGTCAGAAGTTGAAACTTCTTAAGAGAAGTCAAAAGTTGAAATGTTTGAAGAAGTGTCAAAAGTTGAAACTTCTTAAGAGGAGTCAGAAGTTGAAACTTCTGAAGAAGAGTCAGAAGTTGAAACTTCTGAAGAGGAGTCAGAAGTTGAAACTTATGAAGAGGAGTCAGAAGTTGAAACTTTAAAGAGGAGTCAGAAGTTGAAACTTTTAAAGAGGAGTCAGAAGTTGAAATTTTTAAAGAGGACTCAGAAGTTGAAACTTTTAAAGAGGATTCAGAAGTTGAAACTTCTCAAGAAGAGTCAGAAGTTGAAACTTCTGAAGAGGATTCAGAAGTTGAAACATCTGAAGAGGAGTCAGAAGTTAAAGCTTCTGAAGAGGAGTAAGAAGTTTAAACTTCTGAAGAGGAGTCAGAAGTTGAAACTTCTTAAGAGGAGTCAGAAGTTGAAACTTCTGAAGAGTGAGAAGTTGAAACTTCTAAAGAAGAGTCAGAATTTGAAACTTCTTAAGAGGAGTCAAAAGTTGAAACGTTTGAAGAAGCGTCAAAAGTTGAAACTTTAAGAGGAGTCAGAAGTTGAAACTTCTTAAGAGGAGTCAGAAGTTGAAAATTCTGAAGAGGAGTCAGAAGTTGAAACTTCAAGAGGATCGGTTGAAACTTTAAAGAGGAGTCAGAAGTTAAACCTTTTAAAGAGGAGTCAGAAGTTGAAACTTTTAAAGAGGAGTAAGAAGTTGAAACTTTTAAAGAGGATTCAGAAGTTGAAACTTTTAAAGAGGAGTCAGAAGTTGAAACTTCTTAAGAAAAGTCAGAAGTTCAAACTTCTTAAGAGGAGTCGGTTGAAACTTTGAAAGGAGTTTAAGTTTCAACTCAAGAGTCGGGTTGAAACTTCAAGAGTCGTGGTTGAAACTTCAAAAGTCGGTTGAAACTCTAATGAAGAGTCAAGTTGAAACTTTTAAGAGGAGTCGGTTGAAACTTTTGAAAAGTGTCAAGTTGAAACTTTAAGAGGAGTCGGTTGAAACTTCTCAAGAGTCAAGTTGAAACTTCTGAAGAGGAGTCAGAAGTTGAAACATCTGAAGAGGAGTCAGAAGTTGAAACTTCTGAAGAGGAGTAAGAAGTTGAAACTTCTGAAGAGGAGTCAGAAGTTGAAACTTCTTAAGAGGAGTCAGAAGTTGTGACTTCTGAAGAGGAGTCAGAATTTGATCCTTCTGAAGAGGAGTCAGAAGTTGAAACTTCTGAAGAGGAGTCAGAAGTTGAAACTTTTAAAGAGGAGTCAGAAGTTAAAACTTCTAAAGAGGAGTCAGAAGTTGAAACTTATGAAGAGGATTCAGAAGTTGAAACTTCTGAAGAGGATTCAGAAGTTGAAACTTCTGAAGAGGAGTCAGAAGTTTAAACATCTGAAGAGGAGTCAGTAGTTTAAAGTTTTAGTGAAGAGTCAGAAGTTGAAACTGCTCAAGAGGAGTCAAAAGTTGAAACATATGAAGAGGAGTCAGAAGTAGAAACATGTGAAGAGGAGTCAGAAGTTGAAACTTTTGAAGAGGAGTCAGAAGTTAAAACTTCTGAAGAAGAGTCAGAAGTTGAAACTTCTGAAGAGGAATCAGAAGTTGAAATTTCTGAAGAATGGTCAGAAGTTGAAACTTCTGAAGAGGAATCAGAAGTTGAAACTTTTGAAAAGGAGTCACAAGTTGAAACTTTTAAATAGGAGTCAGAAGTTGAAACTTTTAAAGAGGAGTCAGAAGTTGAAACTTGTAAAGTGTCAAATTGAAACTTCAAGAGGAGTCGGTTGAAACCTCCAAGAGGAGTCAAGTTGAAACTTTCGAGGAGTCGGTTGAAACTTTGAAGAGGAGTCAAGTTGAAACTTTGAAGAGTCGTTGAAACTTCAAGAGAGAGGTTAAACTTCTAAAGAAGAGTCAGAAGTTGAAACTTCTGAAGAGGAGTCAGAAGTTGAAACTTCTCAAGAAGAGTTAGAAGTTGAAACTTCTCAAGAGGAGTCAGAAGTTGAAACTTCTAAAGAGGAGTCAAGTTAAACTGAATAGGAGTCAGAAGTTGAAACATGTGAAGAGGAGTCAGAAGTTAAAACATATGAAGAGGAGTTTGAAGCTGAAACTTCTGAAGAGGAGACATAAGTTGAGACTTCTGAAGAAGTGTCAGAAGCTGAAACTTTGAAGAGGAGTCAGAAGTTGAAACTTCTGAAGAGGAGTCAGAAGTTGAAACTTCTTAAGAGGAGTCAGAAGTTAAAACCTCTAAAGAGGAGTCAGAAGTTGAAACATCTGAAGAGGAGTCAGAAGTTGAAACTTCTAAGGATGAGTTGGAAGTTGAAACATCTGAATCGGAGTTAGAAGTTGAAACTTTTGAAGAGTAGTCACAAGTTGAAACTTTTTAAGAGGAGTCAGAAGTCGAAACTTCTGAAGAGGAGTCAGAAGTTGAAACTTCAGAGGATTCAGAAGTTTAAATTTCTGAAGAGGAGTCAGAAGATGATCCTTCTGAAGAGGAGTCAGAAGTTGAAACTTTTGAAGAGGAGTTAGAAGTTGAAACTTCTGAAGAGAAGTCAGAAGTTGAAACTTTAAAGAGGAGTCAGAAGTTGAAACTTTTAAAGAGGAGTCGGTTGAAATTTTAAAGAGGACTCGGAAGTTGAAACTTTTAAAGAGGATCCAGAAGTTGAAACTTCTCAAGAAGAGTCAGAAGTTGAAACTTCTGAAGAGGATTCAGAAATTGAAACATCTGAAGAGGAGTCAGAAGTCGAAGCTTCTGAAGAGGAGTAAGAAGTTGAAACTTCTGAAGAGGAGTCAGAAGTTGAAACTTCTTAAGAGGAGTCAGAAGTTGAAACTTCTGAAGAGTGAGAAGTTGAAACTTCTAAAGAAGAGTCAGAAGTTGAAACTTCTTAAGAGGAGTCAAAAGTTGAAACGTTTGAAGAAGTGTCAAAAGTTGAAACTTCTTAAGAGGAGTCAGAAGTTGAAACTTCTTAAGAGGAGTCAGAAGTTGAAACTTCTGAAGAGGAGTCAGAAGTTGAAACTTCTGAAGAGGAGTCAGAAGTTGAAACTTTAAAGAGGAGTCAGAAGTTAAAACTTTTAAAGAGGAGTCAGAAGTTGAAACTTTTAAAGAGGAGTAAGAAGTTGAAACTTTTAAAGAGGATTCAGAAGTTGAAACTTTTAAAGGGGAGTCAGAAGTTGAAACTTCTTAAGAGGAGTCAGAAGTTCAAACTTCTTAAGAGGAGTCAGAAGTTGAAACTTTTGAAGCGGAGTCCGAAGTTTCAACAAGAATCAAGTTGAAACTTCAAGAGTCGGTTGAAACTTCAAGAGTCGGTTGAAACTTCTAATGAAGAGTCGGGTTAAAACTTTTAAGAGGAGTCAAGTTGAAACTTTGAAAAGTGTCAAGTTGAAACTCTTAAGAGGACTCGTGGTTGAAACTTTCAAGAAGAGTCAAGTTGAAACTTCAAGAGGAGTCAAGTTGAAACATCCGAAGAGGAGTCGGTTGAAACTTCAAGAGGAGTAAGAAGTTGAAACTTCTGAAGAGGAGTCAGAAGTTGAAACTTCTTAAGAGGAGTCAGAAGTTGTGACTTCTGAAGAGGAGTCAGAACTTGATCCTTCTGAAGAGGAGTCAGAAGTTGAAAATTCTGAAGAGGAGTCAGAAGTTGAAACTTTTAAAGAGGAGTCAGAAGTTGAAACTTCTAAAGAGGAGTCAGAAGTTGAAACTTATGAAGAGGATTCAGAAGTTGAAACTTCTGAAGAGGATTCAGAACTTGAAACTTCTGAAGAGGAGTCAGAAGTTTAAACATCTGAAGAGGAGTCAGTAGTTTAAAGTTTTAGTGAAGAGTCAGAAGTTGAAACTGCTCAAGAGGAGTCAAAAGTTGAAACATATGAAGAGGAGTCAGAAGTAGAAACATGTGAAGAGGAGTCAGAAGTTGAAACTTCTGAAGAAGGGTCAGAAGTTGAAACTTCTGAAGAGGAATCAGAAGTTGAAACTTTTGAAAAGGAGTCAGAAGTTGAAACTTGTAAAGTGGAGTCAGAAATTGAATCTTCTGAAGAGGAGTCAGAAGTTTAAACCTCTGAAGAGGAGTCAGAAGTTGAAACTTCTGAAGAGGAGTCAGAAGTTGAAACTTTTGAAGAGGTGTCAGAAGTTGAAACTTTTGAAGAGTCAGAAGTTGAAACTTCTGAAGAGTGAGAAGTTAAAACTTCTAAAGAAGAGTCAGAAGTTGAAACTTCTGAAGAGGAGTCAGAAGTTGAAACTTTTAATGAGTCAGAAGTTGAAACTTCTGAAGAGTGAGAAGTTAAAACTTCTGACGAAGAGTCAGAAGTTGAAACTTCTGAAGAGGAGACAGAAGTTGAAACTTCTCAAGAGGAGTCAGAAGTTGAAACTTCTCAAGAGGAGTCAGAAGTTGAAACTTCTAAAGAGGAGTCAGAAGTTAATACTTCAAGAGAGTCGGTTGAAACATGTGAAGAGGAGTCCGAAGTTAAAACATGTGAAGAGGAGTTTGAAGCTGAAACTTCTGAAGAGGAGACATAAGTTGAGACTTCATAAGAAGTGTCAGAAGCTGAAACTTCTGAAGAGGAGTCAGAAGTTGAAACTTCTGAAGAGGAGTCAGAAGTTGAAACTTCTTAAGAGGAGTCAGAAGTTAAAACCTCTAAAGAGGAGTCAGAAGTTGAAACATCTGAAGAGGAGTCAGAAGTTGAAACTTCTGAAGAGGAGTTGGAAGTTGAAACATCTGAATCGGAGTTAGAAGTTGAAACTTTTGAAGAGTAGTCACAAGTCGAAACTTTTGAAGAGGAGTCAGAAGTTGAAACTTCTGAAGAGGAGTCAGAAGTTGAAACTTTAAAGAGGAGTCAGAAATTGAAACTTTTAAAGAGGAGTCAAAAGTTGAAATTTTTAAAGAGGACTCAGAAGTTGAAACTTTTAAAGAGGATTCAGAAGTTGAAACTTTTATAGAGGAGTCAGAAGTTGAAACTTCTTAAGAGGAGTCAGATGTTGAAACTTCTGAAGAGGAGTCAGAAGTTGAAACTTTTGAAGCGGAGTCAGAAGTTGAAACTTTGGAAGAGTCAGAAGTTAAAACTTCTGAAGAGTGAGAAGTTGAAACTTCTAACGAAGAGTCAGAAGTTGAAACTTTTTAAGAGGAGTCAGAAGTTGAAACTTTTGAAAAAGTGTCAGAAGTTGAAACTTCTTAAGAGGAGTCAGAAGTTGAAACTTCTCAAGAAGAGTCAGAAGTTGAGACTTCTGAAGAGGAGTCAGAAGTTGAAACATCTGAAGAGGAGTCAGAAGTTGAAACTTCTGAAGAGGAGTAAGAAGTTGAAACTTCTGAAGAGGAGTCAGAAGTTGAAACTTCTTAAGAGGAGTCAGAAGTTGAAACTTCTGAAGAGTGAGAAGTTGAAACTTCTAAAGAAGAGTCAGAAGTTGAAACTTCTTAAGAGAAGTCAAAAGTTGAAATGTTTGAAGAAGTGTCAAAAGTTGAAACTTCTTAGGAGTCAGAAGTTGAAACTTCTGAAGAAGAGTCAGAAGTTGAAACTTCTGAAGAGGAGTCAGAAGTTGAAACTTATGAAGAGGAGTCAGAAGTTGAAACTTTAAAGAGGAGTCAGAAGTTGAAACTTTTAAAGAGGAGTCAGAAGTTGAAATTTTTAAAGAGGACTCAGAAGTTGAAACTTTTAAAGAGGATTCAGAAGTTGAAACTTCTCAAGAAGAGTCAGAAGTTGAAACTTCTGAAGAGGATTCAGAAGTTGAAACATCTGAAGAGGAGTCAGAAGTTGAAGCTTCTGAAGAGGAGTAAGAAGTTTAAACTTCTGAAGAGGAGTCAAAAGTTGAAACTTCTTAAGAGGAGTCAGAAGTTGAAACTTCTGAAGAGTGAGAAGTTGAAACTTCTAAAGAAGAGTCAGAAGTTGAAACTTCTTAAGAGGAGTCAAAAGTTGAAACGTTTGAAGAAGTGTCAAAAGTTGAAACTTCTTAAGAGGAGTCAGAAGCTGAAACTTCTTAAGAGGAGTCAGAAGTTGAAAATTCTGAAGAGGAGTCAGAAGTTGAAACTTCTGAAGAGGATTCAGAAGTTGAAACTTTAAAGAGGAGTCAGAAGTTAAAACTTTTAAAGAGGAGTCAGAAGTTGAAACTTTTAAAAAGGAGTAAGAAGTTGAAACTTTTAAAGAGGATTCAGAAGTTGAAACTTTTAAAGGGGAGTCAGAAGTTGAAACTTCTCAAGAGGAGTCAGAAGTTCAAACTTCTTAAGAGGAGTCAGAAGTTGAAACTTTGAAGCGGAGTCAGAAGTTTCAACTCCTGAAGAGTCAAGTTGAAACTTCTGAAGAGTCAGAAGTTGAAACTTCTGAAAAGTCAGAAGTTGAAACTTCTAATGAAGAGTCAGAAGTTGAAACTTTTTAAGAGGAGTCAGAAGTTGAAACTTTTGAAAAAGTGTCAGAAGTTGAAACTTCTTAAGAGGAGTCAGAAGTTGAAACTTCTCAAGAAGAGTCAGAAGTTGAAACTTCTGAAGAGGAGTCAGAAGTTGAAACATCTGAAGAGGAGTCAGAAGTTGAAACTTCTGAAGAGGAGTAAGAAGTTGAAACTTCTGAAGAAGAGTCAGAAGTTGAAACTTCTTAAGAGGAGTCAGAAGTTGTGACTTCTGAAGAGGAGTCAGAATTTGATCCTTCTGAAGAGGAGTCAGAAGTTGAAACTTCTGAAGAGGAGTCAGAAGTTGAAACTTTTAAAGAGGAGTCAGAAGTTGAAACTTCTAAAGAGGAGTCAGAAGTTGAAACTTATGAAGAGGATTCAGAAGTTGAAACTTCTGAAGAGGATTCAGAAGTTGAAACTTCTGAAGAGGAGTCAGAAGTTTAAACATCTGAAGAGGAGTCAGTAGTTTAAAGTTTTAGTGAAGAGTCAGAAGTTGAAACTGCTCAAGAGGAGTCAAAAGTTGAAACATATGAAGAGGAGTCAGAAGTAGAAACATGTGAAGAGGAGTCAGAAGTTGAAACTTTTGAAGAGGAGTCAGAAGTTAAAACTTCTGAAGAAGAGTCAGAAGTTGAAACTTCTGAAGAGGAATCAGAAGTTGAAATTTCTGAAGAATGGTCAGAAGTTGAAACTTCTGAAGAGGAATCAGAAGTTGAAACTTTGAAAAGAGTCACAAGTTGAAACTTTTAAATAGGAGTCAGAAGTTGAAACTTTTAAAGAGGAGTCAGAAGTTGAAACTTGTAAAGTGTAGTCAGAAATTGAAACTTCTGAAGAGGAGTCAGAAGTTGAAACCTCTGAAGAGGAGTCAGAAATAGAAACTTCTGAAGCGGAGTCAGAAGTTAAAACTTTTGAAGAGGAGTCAGAAGTTGAAACTTTTGAAGAGTCAGAAGTTGAAACTTCTGAAGAGTGAGAAGTTAAAACTTCTAAAGAAGAGTCAGAAGTTGAAACTTCTGAAGAGGAGTCAGAAGTTGAAACTTCTCAAGAAGAGTTAGAAGTTGAAACTTCTCAAGAGGAGTCAGAAGTTGAAACTTCTAAAGAGGAGTCAGAAGTTAATACTTCTGAATAGGAGTCAGAAGTTGAAACATGTGAAGAGGAGTCAGAAGTTAAAACATATGAAGAGGAGTTTGAAGCTGAAACTTCTGAAGAGGAGACATAAGTTGAGACTTCTGAAGAAGTGTCGGTGAAACCGAAGAGGAGTCAAGTTGAAACTTCGAGGAGTCAAGTTGAAACTTAAGAGGAGTCGGGTTAAAACATCAAGAGGAGTCAAGTTGAAACATCCAAGAGGAGTCAAGTTGAAACTTCGAGAGGAGAGGAAGTTGAAACATCTGAATCGGAGTTAGAAGTTGAAACTTTTGAAGAGTAGTCACAAGTTGAAACTTTTTAAGAGGAGTCAGAAGTCGAAACTTCTGAAGAGGAGTCAGAAGTTGAAACTTCTGTAGAGGATTCAGAAGTTTAAATTTCTGAAGAGGAGTCAGAAGATGATCCTTCTGAAGAGGAGTCAGAAGTTGAAACTTTTGAAGAGGAGTTAGAAGTTGAAACTTCTGAAGAGAAGTCAGAAGTTGAAACTTTAAAGAGGAGTCAGAAGTTGAAACTTTTAAAGAGGAGTCAGAAGTTGAAATTTTTAAAGAGGACTCAGAAGTTGAAACTTTTAAAGAGGATTCAGAAGTTGAAACTTCTCAAGAAGAGTCAGAAGTTGAAACTTCTGAAGAGGATTCAGAAATTGAAACATCTGAAGAGGAGTCAGAAGTCGAAGCTTCTGAAGAGGAGTAAGAAGTTGAAACTTCTGAAGAGGAGTCAGAAGTTGAAACTTCTTAAGAGGAGTCAGAAGTTGAAACTTCTGAAGAGTGAGAAGTTGAAACTTCTAAAGAAGAGTCAGAAGTTGAAACTTCTTAAGAGGAGTCAAAAGTTGAAACGTTTGAAGAAGTGTCAAAAGTTGAAACTTCTTAAGAGGAGTCAGAAGTTGAAACTTCTTAAGAGGAGTCATAAGTTGAAACTTCTGAAGAGGAGTCAGAAGTTGAAACTTCTGAAGAGGAGTCAGAAGTTGAAACTTTAAAGAGGAGTCAGAAGTTAAAACTTTTAAAGAGGAGTCAGAAGTTTAAACTTTTAAAGAGGAGTAAGAAGTTAAAACTTTTAAAGAGGATTCAGAAGTTGAAACTTTTAAAGGGGAGTCAGAAGTTGAAACTTCTTAAGAGGAGTCAGAAGTTCAAACTTCTTAAGAGGAGTCAGAAGTTCAAACTTTTGAAGCGGAGTCCGAAGTTTCAACTTCTGAAGAGTCAGAAGTTGAAACTTCTGAAGAGTCAGAAGTTGACACTTCTAATGAAGAGTCAGAAGTTGAAACTTTTTAAGAGGAGTCAGAAGTTGAAACTTTTGAAAAAGTGTCAGAAGTTGAAACTTCTTAAGAGGAGTCAGAAGTTGAAACTTTTCAATAAGAGTCAGAAGTTGAAACTTCTGAAGAGGAGTCAGAAGTTGAAACATCTGAAGAGGAGTCAGAAGTTGAAACCAAGAAGAAGAAGTTGAAACTTCTGAAGAGGAGTCAGAAGTTGAAACTTCTTAAGAGGAGTCAGAAGTTGTGACTTCTGAAGAGGAGTCAGAAGTTGATCCTTCTGAAGAGGAGTCAGAAGTTGAAAATTCTGAAGAGGAGTCAGAAGTTGAAACTTTTAAAGAGGAGTCAGAAGTTGAAACTTCTAAAGAGGAGTCAGAAGTTGAAACTTATGAAGAGGATTCAGAAGTTGAAACTTCTGAAGAGGATTCAGAAGTTGAAACTTCTGAAGAGGAGTCAGAAGTTTAAACATCTGAAGAGGAGTCAGTAGTTTAAAGTTTTAGTGAAGAGTCAGAAGTTGAAACTGCTCAAGAGGAGTCAAAAGTTGAAACATATGAAGAGGAGTCAGAAGTAGAAACATGTGAAGAGGAGTCAGAAGTTGAAACTTCTGAAGAGAAGTCAGAAGTTGAAACTTCTGAAGAAGGGTCAGAAGTTGAAACTTCTGAAGAGGAATCAGAAGTTGAAACTTTTGAAAAGGAGTCAGAAGTTGAAACTTGTAAAGTGGAGTCAGAAATTGAATCTTCTGAAGAGGAGTCAGAAGTTTAAACCTCTGAAGAGGAGTCAGAAGGTGAAACTTCTGAAGAGGAGTCAGAAGTTGAAACTTTTGAAGAGGTGTCAGAAGTTGAAACTTTTGAAGAGTCAGAAGTTGAAACTTCTGAAGAGTGAGAAGTTAAAACTTCTAAAGAAGAGTCAGAAGTTGAAACTTCTGAAGAGGAGTCAGAAGTTGAAACTTTTAATGAGTCAGAAGTTGAAACTTCTGAAGAGTGAGAAGTTAAAACTTCTGACGAAGAGTCAGAAGTTGAAACTTCTGAAGAGGAGACAGAAGTTGAAACTTCTCAAGAGGAGTCAGAAGTTGAAACTTCTCAAGAGGAGTCAGAAGTTGAAACTTCTAAAGAGGAGTCAGAAGTTAATACTTCTGAATAGGAGTCAGAAGTTGAAACATGTGAAGAGGAGTCCGAAGTTAAAACATGTGAAGAGGAGTTTGAAGCTGAAACTTCTGAAGAGGAGACATAAGTTGAGACTTCTAAAGAAGTGTCAGAAGCTGAAACTTCTGAAGAGGAGTCAGAAGTTGAAACTTCTGAAGAGGAGTCAGAAGTTGAAACTTCTTAAGAGGAGTCAGAAGTTAAAACCTCTAAAGAGGAGTCAGAAGTTGAAACATCTGAAGAGGAGTCAGAAGTTGAAACTTCTGAAGAGGAGTTGGAAGTTGAAACATCTGAATCGGAGTTAGAAGTTGAAACTTTTGAAGAGTAGTCACAAGTTGAAACTTTTGAAGAGGAATCAGAAGTTGAAACTTCTGAAGAGGAGTCAGAAGTTGAAACTTTAAAGAGGAGTCAGAAGTTGAAACTTTTAAAGAGGAGTCAAAAGTTGAAATTTTTAAAGAGGACTCAGAAGTTGAAACTTTTAAAGAGGATTCAGAAGTTGAAACTTTTAAAGAGGAGGTAGAAGTTGAAACTTTGGAAGAGTCAGAAGTTAAAACTTTGGAAGAGTCAGAAGTTGAAACTTCTAACGAAGAGTCAGAAGTTGAAACTTTTTAAGAGGAGTCAGAAGTTGAAACTTTTGAAAAAGTGTCTGAAGTTGAAACTTCTTAAGAGGAGTCAGAAGTTGAAACTTCTCAAGAAGAGTCAGAAGTTGAGACTTCTGAAGAGGAGTCAGAAGTTGAAACATCTGAAGAGGAGTCAGAAGTTGAAACTTCTGAAGAGGAGTAAGAAGTTGAAACTTCTGAAGAGGAGTTAGAAGTTGAAACTTCTTAAGAGGAGTCAGAAGTTGAAACTTCTGAAGAGTGAGAAGTTGAAACTTCTAAAGAAGAGTCAGAAGTTGAAACTTCTTAAGAGAAGTCAAAAGTTGAAATGTTTGAAGAAGCGTCAAAAGTTGAAACTTCTTAAGAGGAGTCAGAAGTTGAAACTTCTGAAGAAGAGTTAGAAGTTGAAACTTCTGAAGAGGAGTCAGAAGTTGAAACTTCAAGAAGTCGGTTGAAACTTTAAAGAGGAGTCAGAAGTTGAAACTTTTAAAGAGGAGTCAGAAGTTGAAACTTTTAAAGAGGAGTCAGAAGTTGAAACTTTTAAAGAGGATTCAGAAGTTGAAACTTTTAAACAGGAGTCAGAAGTTGAAACTTCTTAAAAGGAGTCAGAAGTTGAAACTTCTGAAGAGGAGTCAGAAGTTGAAACTTTTAAAGCGGAGTCAGAAGTTTCAATTTCTGAAGAGTCGGGTGTTGAAACTTCTAATGAAGAGTCAGAAGTTGAAACTTTTTAAGAGGAGTCAGAAGTTGAAACTTTTTAATAAGTGTCAGAAGTTGAAACTTCTTAAGAGGAGTCAGAAGTGGAAACTTCTCAAGAAGAGTCAAAAGTTGAAACTTCTGAAGAGGAGTCAGAAGTTGAAATATCTGAAGAGGAGTCAGAAGTTGAAACTTCTGAAGAGGAGTAAGAAGTTGAAACTTCTGAAGAGGAGTCAGAAGTTGAAACTTCTTAAGAGGAGTCAGAAGTTGAAACTTAAGAGGAGTCAGAAGTTGAAACTTCTGAAGAGTGAGAAGTTGAAACTTTTAAAGAAGAGTCAGAAGTTGAAACTTCTTAAGAGGAGTCAAAATTTGAAACGTTTGAAGAAGTGTCAAAAGTTGAAACTTCTTAAGAGGAGTCAGAAGTTGAAACTTCTGAAGAGGATTCAGAAGTTGAAACTTCTGAAGAGGAGTAAGAAGTTGAAACTTCTGAAGAGGAGTCAGAAGTTGATCCTTCTGAAGAGGAGTCAGAAGTTGAAACTTCTGAAGAGGAGTCAGAAGTTGAAACTTTTATAGAGGAGTCAGAAGTTGAAACTTCTAAAGAGGAGTCAGATGTTGAAACTTCTGAAGAGGATTCAGAAGTTGGAACTTCTGAAGAGGAGTCCGAAGTTTAAACATCTGAAGAGGAGTCAGTAGTTTAAAGTTTTGTTGAAGAGTCAGAAGTTGAAACTGCTCAAGAGGAGTCAAAAGTTGAAACATTTCAAGAGGAGTCAGAAGTTGAAACATGAGAAGAGGAGTCAGAAGTTGAAACTTCTGAAGAGGAGTCAAAAGTTGAAACTTCTGAAGAAGAGTTAGAAGTTGAAACTTCTGAAGAGGAGTCAGAAGTTGAAACTTTTAAAAAGGAGTCAGAAGTTGAAACTTTTAAAGGGGAGTCAGAAGTTGAAACTTTTAAAGAGGAGTCAGAAGTTGAAACTTGTAAAGAGGAGTCAGAAATTGAAACTTCTAAAGAGGAGTCAGAAGTTGAAACCTCTGAAGAGGAGTCAGAAGTTTAAACTTCTGAAGAGGAGTCAGAGATTGAAACTTTTGAAGAGGAGTCAGAAGTTGAAACTTTTGAAGAGTCAGAAGTTTAAACTTCTGAAGAGTGAGAAGTTAAAACTTCTAAAGAAGAGTCAGAAGTTGAAACTTCTGAAGAGGAGTCAGAAGTTGAAACTTCTGAAGAGGAGTCAGAAGTTGACACTTCTGAAAAGGAGACAAAAGTTGAAACTTCTAAAGAGGAGTCAGAAGTTGAAACTTCTGAAAAGGAGACAGAAGTTGAAACTTCTAAAGAAGAGTCAGAAGTTGAAACTTCTCAAGAGGAGTCAGAAGTTGAAACTTCTAAAGAGGAGTTAGAAGTTGATACTTCTGAATAGGAGTCAGAAGTTGAAACATGTGAAGAGGAGTCAAAAGTTAAAACATGTGAAGAGGAGTTTGAAGCTGAAACTTCTGAAGAGGAGACAGAAGTTGAAACTTCTGAAGAGGAGTCAAAAGTTGAAACTTCTGAAGAGGAGTCAGAAGTTGAAACTTCTGAAGAGGAGTCAGAAGTTGAATGTTCTGAAGAGTGAGAAGTTGAAACTTCTCAAGAGGAGTTAGAAGTTGAAACTTCTGAAGAGGAGTCAGAAGTTGATACTTCTGAAGAGGAGTCAAGTTGAAACATGTGAAGAGGAGTAAGAAGTTGAAACATGTGAAGAGGAGTCAGAAGTTGAAACTTCTAAATTGGAGTCAGAAGTTTAAACTTTTGAAGAAGAGTCAGAAGTTTAAACTTTTGAAGAAGAGTTTGAAGCTGAAACTTCTGAAGAGGAGTCAGAAGTTGAAACTTCAGAAGAGGAGTCAGAAATTGAAACTTCTGAAGAGGAGTTAGAAGTTGAAACTTCTTAAGAGGAGTCAGAAGTTAAAACTTCTGAAGAGGAGTCAGAAGTTGTAACATCTGAAGAGGAGTTAGAAGTTGAAACTTCTGAAGAGGAGTTGGAAGTTGAAACATCGGAATCGGAGTCAGAAGTTGAAACTTTTAAGGAGTAGTCAGAAGTTGAAACTTCTAAGGAGGAGTCAGAAGTTGAAACTTCTGAAGAGGAGTCAGAAGTTGAAACTTCTAAAGAAGAGTCAGAAGTTGAAACTTCTTAAGAGGATTCAGAAGTTGAAACTTCTGAATAGGAGTCAAAAGTTGAAACTTCTGAAGAGGAGTCAGAAGGTCACACTTTTGAAGAGGAGACAAAAGTTCAAACTTCTGAAGTTTAATGTTTGTACTGTAATCTCTTCGTCTTGACACCTTCTTTGCATGACATTAGTCCCGCATACTTAGATTTATTTCACTACATGCGTTTGTTGCATGTTTGTGCACTTTTTGGTGGATTTTTGCTCTTAAATCTTTGTGGTTTGTTAGTATGATGTATATGAGCATTAACATGATTAGCTACTGACTTGTATGTCATTTTATTCTTTAGTTGTCTATCAACTTCACCTAAGTCTAACGCTTCACGCAATTAGTTCTTTGAACGCTTTTAGGATTAATTTTTACCTAGTTTTTGAATTCACTTGTTTGTGGGTGTTTATAATGATGTTTGATGTTTGTTAAAGGTTTTTATAACTTTGAAAATGAATGTTGTGTCTACTGACCTCACTTCACATGACGCTTTGCATGAGCATAATTCACTCAAATTTTACTACATCTTCTTCTTT
Organism: Vicia sativa; assembly: GCA_021764765.1. NCBI lineage: Eukaryota > Viridiplantae > Streptophyta > Magnoliopsida > Fabales > Fabaceae > Vicia > Vicia sativa. Next base: position 35,122,273 of record CM038796.1, on the reverse strand, counting down.
TTCTTCTCTTTTCTTTTTTTAGCACTTGTTAGTGCTTGGTTTGTGTGCTTTCGCCAAAGCACTTTACTTGATTCTATCCCTCTTCTCACTTGGTTTTCCAACCAAGATGAGTTATTTTATAGGTTCCCCTTAGGTTTTGCTCGATTAACTTAGTTATCGAGTTTAGACATTAAATTAGGCATCCATGTATGATAACTTTAGGTAGATCTTCCCCTTGTTTATATCCATTACTTAGGAGCAACTTTGCATGATAACATTAGGATTTAGAAGTAGGTTAGTTTCCCTTAGCCATTTTACCTTTATCCTTTTTCATCCTTAAAATTAAAATCTTGTTTTTGTCAAGTGCATTAAAACATTCTAATAATCTGAAACTTTTTCCAAAGTAAAAGATACAGACCAATTAGTCTAGGATGTTTCGTTGTCCAGTTTGCTGTTGATGCTTCGTCGTCCTGTTGCTGATGTTTCTCCATCTCATCCTTTGATGTCTCATCAGCTCGTTTTCCGATGTTTCGTCATCCCGTCTGTAGCTGATGTTTCGTCATCATGGAGGTGTTTCGTCATCGCTTGTTGTTTCGTCTGCTAATCTAAAAAACACAAACCAACCAAAACAAGTGAGCTGAACTACGGTGCTCTAAATTTCCCACTGCACGAGGGAATACATAGGTATTCTGTCGCGGGGCTAGATCGAGCAACCTTTGTAAATATTTCCTTCTTTTCCCCGTGTTTTCTTTTTCTTCTTTTCTTTTCTTTTTAAATATGCATACCTTATACCATACACAGATATAGTTAGACCTTTACACCCATTAGTTAGAAAGTAAAAGCGGATACCGTAGAGTACTACGGATGTGTGGGGTGTTAATCCCTCCCCCTCGCGCAACAGACTTCCTTACCCGATCTCTCGGTTGCAAGACCGTGATTTCTTCGTTTCAGGTTTAATCGATGTTTACCTTTCCCTCTTGTCGGGATAAAAAACGTTCGATGGTGACTTCATTGATATATAGTTATATCCTTTGATTTCCGGTCGGGTGTTTCATCGCTCTTCTTGATGATCTTCCGAATTTCCTCCATTTCTTGCTTGGAGGTGTCTTCACCAACTTCCTTTGGTATTTCTGTCTGAGCAGGATGAGTCACTGGTTCCTTCCCTCTAGCTTCGGGAATTGGTTTGATAGTAGGAATGCGAATTGGTATAGTGGTGTCTTTCGGAGGAGAGATCTCTGGAGAGAATACTCTTCCGGTTCTGGTCACCTTGCTCGATCCGATGATGTTGCCAATGTCAGGATTGGAAACTTCAGCTGTAACACCTTCAATGGTCAAAGGTTCTTGCTTGACGCCATGATAGTAAACTTCGGCTCCATAATTCCATGGTATAGCTTTGTCAGAGGAATATGGAACTGGTCTGGGAGAAGTAATGATGAGAGGTGCCACTTTCGGCACAGGATCGGCAGAGGAGATCCTTATTGTATTTACATCAGCATAGTCTTCTGGGAAATTGTCTCCCCATCTGGTTGCCTTGACATCTTCAATAGGAATTTTGTAGCTTTCATAAGCGGTGTATTTAACTATGAAATCAAACTATCCACTTGGCTGCCCCAAGGTATCCCAGATTTCTGGTATGGCTTCGTCTTTGATCTTCAGATTCTTAGAAATGTCTTCGCACCGATTCTCCAAAGATGGTGGCTTAAAAATAGTACTTCTCGGTTGTCCATCATGCGTTGAATACGCCTTCTCAACCAAGCACATCCGTCAGATGCAGATGCACACCAACGACAATCATCCGGGCATCCTGGAAATACACCGGCTTGCAGCAGATCCTTCTTAACAGTCATCAGAGAAATAGTCAGATTGTTCACATCATACACATAGGAGTCTTCGTCAATAGCATTGGAACTTTTACCATGGTTAGGCATTGGTGCGTTGATCACATTCGGAGTTTCGACAGGAGGGTCAAACTCAATTTCCCTGGCTTCAATGTCTTGAATCTTGTTCTTCAGAGCCCAATAGTTGTTGGTGTCGTGCCCTGGGCTGTTGGAGTGGCATGCACACTTTGCATTAGGATTGTACTTTGGAGAGGAAGTGTTGACTTGCTGAGGAGGATCCCTCAAAGTAATCAGCTCTGCTTTCAACATGTGTTGCAACGCTTGCGACAATGGCATGTTGATCTTCATAAACTGTCTTCGTGGCGCGTTCTGGTTATGCGCGTTGTCTCGTTGAGGTTGCGCTGGTGTAGGATTGGAGATCACAACTACCCCCACAGATTGAGTGCGATCAGCTTTGACACGACTTTTCTGACCATACACAACATTGGCTTCTTTCTTACCAAAAGATCTCTTCGCAAAGATTCAAGATGACTCTGAATCTTCCGCCTTGATTCCAACTTCAATACGCTTGTCAATATCAACTCTTGAATCCTATCAAGAGTTTCCAATCAGATGATTGAAGAATGGGTCTGTCAGTGTTCCTATAAACATATCAACCAACTCTCTATTGGACAAGGGTGGTTGAACTCTGCCTGCTAGATCTCTCCACTTCTGAGCATACTCCTTGAACCTCTCGTCTCGACCCATAGACATGCTCTGTAGTTGCATGCGAGTGGGCGCTAATTCAGCATTGTACTGGTATTGCTTGTAGAAAGCATGTGCTAAGTCATTCCAGGTATGAATGTGGGTACTCTCTAGCTGATAGTACCATTCCAACTGAGTTCCGGATAAACTTTCTTGGAAGAAATGGATCCATAGCTTTCTGTCTTCAGTATGAGGATGGATCTTCTAAACGTAGGACTTCAAGTGCAGCTTCGGGCAAGAGATGCCATCTGTAACACCCCTTCTAATTTCCCCGCGTATTATATAATTAATCAGAGCTTTAACATAACGAAAGGGCGTCACAATCTAAAAATTCATAATAACAAAACATCACCACGGTAATCATGCTTTTTCTGAAGAACTTCATTAAACAATTCAACCAACAATTATGTTTTACACAGCGGAAATAATGTGAAATCCGGAATAACTCAAATCATAATTATTCCAAACATAAACTCAAAAGAAACAAGTTTAATTTTTAAAATTCCAAAACGATCGTTCCCTAGTGTTACAACTACCAGAGCATGACACTGACATGCAGACAATCTGAATAGCACAGCTCTATAAGTCATCCTCACCAATTCCTGAGTAGCTAATCACTTCAATCTGAAATCATTAAAGTAAGGGTGAGATTTCATCAACAATTAAAATGCATTATACGTTTCTTTAAAACAATAAAACAATCAAATACATTATTCCAACCTTGTTAGTGTGACACCCCGATTTAATTCGAATATTAAATAATAAGGAATTTAATTATTTAATTAATTAAAGGCTTGATTATTTATATTTTTGGATTTAATTGGATTATTTAATTGAAAAGAAGGGTTGGTGGTGTGAGGAATAAGTAGAGGTGTGAGGAGTAAAGTGCTCTACTTTACTAATTATTAATTGTTTATTTTATTGGAATAAATAAAGGAATAAAACAAGGAATATAAAAAGGAAAAGAAGAAAAGAAGGTTATTTTGGAAAAGTTATTTCACGTGGAATTGGAGAAGAGAAGAGAAGAGAGGAAAAAGCCAACGCCGAGGAAATCGAAGATCATCGCGAGGTAAGGGGTGATTTCATTCGGTTTTAATGCCTTATGGGTTTTGGGAATCAACCGGGTGATTGGGTATGTTAGGAAAATTGATTTAGGTGAATATAGGTTTATAGGATTAAACCCTATTTTGTGTCAGAATATAGAATTTAAGACTGTTAATGTGTCGAACAATCAATAGGAAGAAAGAAACAATGATGTATGATGTTATACTGGTGTATAATGGTTGTAATTTAGTGTTTCTAATGTCATACCTCGTATGGAAATGTTTGAAATTGAATTGGAATGCATAAGTGCTGTCAAAATAGCAGAAAATGGTTCTGTGGGAACGGTTCCTGGGGAGGAACCGTTCCAGTGTTCAAATTCCAAAATCGAAATTTTGTACGGAACCTGTTCTTGTATATGTAGGAACCGGTTCCCATACAAATTCCGTGAAGCGTGTTTTCAGATTGCAGAACCGTTCTCAGATATGTAGGAACCGGTTCCAGTAATTTTCAAAATACTTAAAACTTCAAAAATTCATATTTTCTAAACCGTAACTCCGATTCGAGTGCCGTTTTCGGCATTATTTCTTAAATTAAAAATACTATCTTTTAAAAAGAGAAAAATATTATTTTGCTAGAATTATTTTAAAAGTAGTCGAGCTTCCGATTTTTGAAAAAGGTGGATATTTGAGGATGATGAGAAATGGAGTTGAATTGTCTGAATTGATGAATGAGTAATAATGCGTACCATGTTGCGTTTTGATAATCATTATGATGGAATGAATTACATTGGTAATTGGCATTATGTGAATTATGTTATATCATAATCTGTGAATTGATGTTGCATGCTTTTATGATGCATGCATAAGCATTGTTAATTGGTTCATTCCCATTGTGCGGAAGTGAACTTGTAGAACCAATAGACTTACCAGGATTGAGGTAGTGAGGCTAGATTCTTGACTCAGTGTTCTGGGTGAATCATGGATTTCCGCTGTTTTCCAAGGGTGATGGAACAGAGGGTGAACTCGGTTCACGTTTGGTACCACATGCATAGAGTCTGCATTGCATATGGGGTTGTAACATGCTAGGATGGTTTCCAGTGTTGCAATTTCCATTGATTGTTTAATTGCATAATGAATTGTGTACAATGTTTTGTGAATTGATATATGAATGTGTTTTGATAATTGACTAACACATCAAATTATTCTGTTGTATCTAAAAACGTATAATACATTTTATATTGGATAGAGATCTCACCCTTACTTTAATGATTTCAGATCCGAAGTGATTAGCTACTTGGAATTGGTGAGGATAGCTCTAGAGTTGAGTCAGTTAGTTAATTTGCATGTCAGTGTCGTGCTCTGGTAGATGTAACACTGGGGAAACGTTTGTTTTGAAATCCTTTAATGGATATCCTTAATGGTTTTGGAATTATGTTTTGATTTATTATCCTGGAATAACTATGAATGATGTATTCGGGATTTGTTATGTTTCATTTCCGCTGTTAAACATAACTTTAAGTCTGATTTAATTAATGATTTATTCTTCAGTGAAAGCATGACAACTGTGTTGATTGATTTGAATTATATTAAAATTGTGACGCCTCTTGATATGTGATTAAAAACTCTGATTAATATTTATAAAACGCGGGTAATTAGAAGGGGTGTTATAGTTAGTATTTTCATATTCCAATCCACAATTACATTCCATACAGTTTATTATGCACATAACAACAATCAATGCAATTATAACACTGGAAACCATCCTAACATGTTATAGTTACATATGCAATGTAGACTCAATGCATGTGGTACCAAACGTGAACTAAATTCACACCCTGTTCCGCTTACACCATGGAAACAGAGCTAACAACGATTCGCCCATACACCACTAGGTCAAGAATCTAGCTCCACCACCACTATCCACTGGGTACGAGTATTGGCTCTGCAGGTCCAATTCCACACAATGGGAATTAACCATCACCGGGATGCATATGCATGCACATCAAAAGCATGCAACAATCCAAATACAAAATATGATCATACAACATTATTCCACATAAAGCCAACACCAACAACAGCACATGATAACAGCAAATCATGAACATATAACGTTAATTACAACACATGGAATTAACATACAACAAGTATACGCAACGAATAATTCACGAATTACAACGAATTCTTGCTACGAAAGCCATATTAATCCTTCAAGATCTCAATTACTGGTTTTGAAAATGTTTTTAATAGATAGTACTCGTTCTAAGCTTTCCAACGATACCAACTATGCCTAAATCGGAGTTACGGTCGCAAATATATGACCAAAACAATTTTCAGAAAATCACCTTCTATTTCTACAGAGTATGTATCGATCCAAAACCCCATGTGTCAATACAAAAATTGTTTGTGTCGATAGAAAACACGCATGTGTCGACTCATACGTAATAAATTTTCCATTTTTCAAAGTTTCTTCAGTATGAATCGACCCATAGCCTTCTCGTGTCTATACAAAAGCTACTTGAGTCGACACATAGCTCTCTTATGTCGATACAAGAGTTCAGAAATCCTCACATGAGTCGATGCATGACTCTATGTATCGATGCAAGCTTTTCCCACGCCTCTGGTTTTCTAAATTTTTGCTGCTTGCATCGACACATAGCCTCTTGTGTCGACCCATACTGCTATTTTTCACCTAAAAACCAGTTTATTCTTCACTATTTGCAATCCCAATCAATACCATTCATTACCAAACTTCATAATACACCAGAACAAAATTAATTCATGTATTTTCACATCCAATTGACCACAGAATTATGTTTTCTAATTAACCTACGATCATTCTGCATAATTAATCGTTCTTATCAATTCTAATTGAATTATTACGTCGGATCATAACGTTAGGGCACAACCTAAAATTCCTAATTCGAGATTCCTAACGGATTAAATCACTCTATTGATCATCAAAACCTATAAGGCATAATAATCAGACCAAATCACCCCTTACCTCGCGATGATTCTTCAAACTTCCGACGATTTGGCTTTTTCTCCTCTTTCTCTTCTCCAAAGTACGTAGAATGAAATTCTAATTCCTCTTCTCACTTTCCTTTATTTATTCCTTTACTTTATTCCAATTAAATAAAATAACATAATTAGAATAATTAGAGCCTTTTACTCCATACACCTCCCAATTCTACCTTACACCGTTAATACATCCATTTATTTAATTAATTAATTAAATCCTTTAATTCAAAAATACCAATAATTAAACCTTTAATTAAATTAATAATTAAATTTCTAATTATTTAATAATTGAATTATTTGGGGTGTCACACCATCATACTTGGCAAAAGTAGGAACTTTGAACTTGCGGGGAATTACCACGCCATGAACAAGACTCAGATCATCAAAGTTCAGCTCGGACATTTTCAGATTTTCCACAGCATTCAGACGGTGTTCAAGTTGCTTGTATTGTCATCATCAAGAGGATATTGCTCACTTGGGTAGTCTTCTTCTCTGTTTTCAGACCCTTGACGGCTTCCTCCATTATTCTTGATGCTTTCTTCGGTTTCACCACTCTTGTCTGAGATTTCCAACCGACTGACCACCTTAGGTGCACCCTTGTGATTCCATCTCATGTTGAGGATACTGATGGTCTTCTTCTTTCTGGTGATGAGCTTCTTCAGGTCCTTGGATCATGTTGGTGAACATCTCCTGGAATTGATCATTCTTGAGCCTGGAGATCTTTGACAGTCTGTTCAAGAGCCATTTTCTGCTGAAATAAACAGCGAGAGAATAAGGAAACCGGTCTTCAATGTACCTGTTATGGAATGTTATGCCATGATATGCGATGTTATGCAATGCAATGTTTTCAAGGACCTTTTTCTCGCTTGCATAACATTGTGCTTCGAATGTACCCCTTTCTTCTTTAAGCTGAATCCAGGATCTCTTTAAGTCTTCAAAATCAGTAGGCATGTCTGGATGGAGAAGGGTATAGGGTTCGTCACCTATAGCAACAGGTTCCATGATCATGGGTAGAATAGGCGTAAACGACATCATGAGGTTTTGACCTCGAGCTCGCACCCATTTGAGGTAAGGTTCCCAAGGAATGGAATTATTGTGTCCCAAAGTCTTGGTATCAGTCTTCTTTACCATGCCCCAAGCGTGCACAAATCTTCGACGATAGTTCTGGAGATCGTGGTTGTAGTCGAACACAATGTCTTGGAGAAGCATATCATGTGTACCATCTCTTCGAGCATAACTAAACTGACATAAATCTAGAGAAGGGTTGTAAGTGATACCTCTCCTTATGCCAAGGAGTGGCACATTAGGGAATTCTCCACAACGCTCAATGAATATGAAGTCTTTTTGAGAAAAGAGACACCAACAAATATCTGAACGAGAGAGTGACATTAGTCTTTGAGACCACTTCAACCTTTGCTCGTTCTTGGCTACTGATTGAGGAAGGTGCGAAATAAACCACCTGGAAAGTAACGGTATGCAACACGTGAGAGTTCCTTGTCGTTTGATGGTACGAGTGTGGAGAGAATGAAGGATGTCTCCAAGTAAGTTAGGCACAGGATTATGAGTGAGGAATATCTTGATGGCGTTCACGTCTATGAACTAATCTGGATTATGAAATAGCACCAAGCCATAGATTAGCAAGGCCAAAATGTCTTTGAATGCATGGAAACTCATAGCTTTGAGGAATTCTCGAGCTTTCTTTATTAGAAACTTAGCAAGCAAACCCTTAACTCCGCTTCTTGTTTCCCAATTAGATTCAATGTCTGACCGCTTTAGATGTAATGTTGATGCGATATCTTCGTACTTCAGAGCTCTTTCTGAACCGGTGAATGGTATCTGATGAAGGATAGGTATCCCAAGTAGCTTAGAGAACTCTTCCAATGTAGGTACCAACTGATAATCTAGGAATGTAAAGCAATGGTGTTTCGGATCGAAGAACTGGAATAAGACGTGCATCATATCTTCTTCAAAGTCGGATGTAACCAAGTCAAGCAGATAACCATGTCTTTTGATGAACTGAGCGTGATCGGGAATTTCTGAAACCAATTCTTTGAGTTGAGAAGGTATGCCCATGAAGTTGATTCAGATAGTCTTTCTGGAAGCCATAATCCTACAAAACAAAGCAAAGATAAATCCCTAGGTCCTTGAAATAGTTAGAAATGATATGCAATGTTATGATGTCATGATGTCATGTTTAGACAAGTAGCAAGCACAAGCAAATCACACAATAGCCCTAGGTTTAAGGCTTGCATGAGGTATAGGTGACTACCCTACCATTGTTTGAGTGGGTTCATCCTGTCCTATAATAGTAACCGGGTTTTAGGAATCTCATATCATTGATCTTTCTAGTAGGCTTTATTTCAATACGACTACCAAGTGGTCGACCGAAACATCCCGAGAGTCGAATCTTAATGCGCGTAGCATCGAGTATCAACCAACCTTAGTCTACACCAAAGTCGGCCATCTCACTACCTTCTAATGGCCAAGATAGGTCAATTAGGGTTCTAGAAGTTGAGTTAGTGCTAAAGACACCACGCAGACACCAAATACTTTCCTCAACTAAACATGAGGAGCATCGGGACATCCAAAGTGTCGCACTAACATAGCCATCATGTTGACCGTTTCAGTATACGCCTAACGGTCGCGACGATTTATTGCTACTTACCTAAGGAAACCTGGATCCGGGTGTAGGATCCCCCACAAGTATAATACCCAAGCAACCCTTAAGATAAAGCATACAAGTCAAACAGAAAGCAGTAGAAATGATCTAAAATCCTTAAGGTATTCTCTCTTTAGGGGTGTTTCCCCAACAGAGTCGCCAGTTCTGTAATACGATGGGAGAACTGACTTTGGATTGTTTTGCGTTTGATCGCAAATGTTGCGGATAGCAAGAGTCACCACCGACTTTTCTTTTATCCAATTAAGGGAAGGTGAAAAGAATAGGAAAAGACCTTCGTTAGATTTTGAGTAAGGGAGAAGGTTATGAAAAGGGAAGGTATTAGCACCCTTTTTCATCTGTAGTTATCTACGGGCTCTTAGTTGCTCTTAGATCATTTTCAAAAGTGTTTTCTGTGTGTTTGACAAAAATGTTTTGAAAAGGCATTTCGCTTTGACTTCGTAATGATTCACGCTGGAATGTATACGAAGTGTTCGGAAATGCTTCATTTTTTAGAAAAGTGTTTTAACTTTGTAAAAGTGTGAGGTGTAAAAAGATGTTTTGATAGAGCAAGCAATTAAGAGTCTATTACCTACTCAGAACGGTCGTTTCCGTGTTATTTTACTTTCCTTTAGAATAGCGTTATCCATACCATTAGTTGGTAGGTAACCATATTCGTTGGATGTAAAGGGACATTCGAAGGGACATCAGATGGTCATAGAAGGCAACTTGTAGGAGTATCCTAGCACATTCGTAGGGACGATCATCACTGTTCGTAGGCAACAATCGAGGGACTAGATCATATATTCGTAGGCAACATCGAGGGTCATTGAGGGACTATGATCTTTAATTCGAAGGGACTATGATGATATGTTTGTAGGCAACGGTGCTAAGATACCCCTACGTTCGAGGGACTTGACCATTATTTGTAAGGCAACGAGAGAGAATACCCTAAAGGGGTGCATGTGTGAAGAAAGTGTGTTGAATTCAGATATGTTATCTTGTGATTAGAGTTAGCTATGTTGATTTTATCTTGCCATACACGCCTAATTACTAGCAATTTATATAGGTTCGGAAAGTAAATTGCGGAAAATAAAGTGCGGAAAGTAAATCCTACGCTATTACATGGCTTTGGGGCATATACATAATTGAGGAGTGCAGAAAGTAAATCCTAATTAAGCTATTACATCCCATGAGCAGTTACATAATATTGAAAAAGATGCGATAAATTAAATAACGGAAAAGAAACTAGTCCTAATATGTTTTTGGATTTTTTGAGATGTGAAGAAAAATCCTAAGTCTAATTGATTTTAATTAATTTTTCAGGAAAATATTAGTTAATTCTAATCTTAAATTTATTAATTAAAAAAGAGAGAAAAATTAGTGGAAGTTGTCTAATTAATCCTAATTGTTTAACCTAATTTACTAGTTTTAATTAATTATGAAATTAGCAAAAATAATAAAAATATGGAAAAGATAATAAAAAAAGATGCAGAAGCGCTTATGGAAGAAGCCATCCCAGAAGCTGGAGCTTCTGGGAAATCCTTTGCTGGAGGCACCTAGAAGTTGGAACTTCTGGGGTTTATGCGCTGGAGAAGCCCAAAAATTGGAATTTTTGGGGCTTTCTGCTCTGGAGGCGCCAAGAAATTGGAATTTCTGGGGGGTTTCTGCTGGAGATGGACCCAGAAGCTGAAGCTTCTGGGCGTGGCGCCTGATGATGGGATCCGTGTCGGAGCTCGGACGTGCCGCCTCGAGGGGTCCAGTAGGCACTTCTAGAGGCTGTGGTTTCTGGAACCTGAAACATAAAAATGTTAAGAATTTTGGGAAAAGGCAGGGTTCGAACCCGTGCCTTCTAGGATGAACGCGCGCTGCCTCTGCCATCTGAGCCAACCTGTTCTGGTGTTAGACATATGAAATAGAATGAATACAAAGGAAATTGATTTCTGGGAATAAATTAATCAGAAAACGCGCGCAAAAGGTCTTCTTCCTCATTTGAATTTCAGACCTATAGCCACGATTTTTTACCTACAGAATGCTTTTGTAGCTAAATCCCTGCAAGTTTCAAAAATTCAACACAAGCAATATAAATTTAAAGTGAGACCATGGTTCGATCCGGTTTGACCTCCTAAACATGAATATGTCCCTAGTTTTGGCCAATTTGTCCTAAATCAGAAATCCCTAATCCAAGGTTTAAAACCCTAGCCATGGTGAATCCTTCGTTTTGTACCTAAGCTTTAATTAAACTATGCAGACATGATCGAAACTTCATCACAAACACAAAAACATGGTTAAATTCAATTGATTATGCATAAAAGTATGAAAACAATTTCGAGTTCAAAGTGTGCAAACTGTGATCGTGTTCTTGTGATTATGGGTGTTTTGCTTGCTTGTGAATATCTAGATCGACTCAGGGGACTTCCAGCAATCGATTGTAATGCTTGGAATGGATTGAATTGAAGCAAAACTGTGGCTGCTAGGTTGCTTGAATGCCACAATTTTTTGAAGCTTGCAAGGGTTCTTTTAGGTAAAAAATTAGTCCTTGTGCATCTGGAATCATCATGTATTTATATTGTAATGAATTAGGTCAAGTATTGTAAGAAAATATCATGCCAATCAATGAAAAATTATTTGATTTGGAATCAAACCAAATATTTCCTTTTTGAGCCAATTTCAATCATATCAAATTGCCAATCTTAATTATTTCAAAATAATCAGATTAAATGGCTTGCTTGGGCCTCAAGGATGAGAGAAAATCCATCTTGCACTTAATTTTTGATTTTATATCTTTTATTTTAATTAAATTGGTTTTAAATGAATAAAAATCCAAAATAAATTAAAAATAAAAGATAAAAATGTGGCCTTGTGCTTGGAGGTTCCCATTCAGATAAGGAACATGTTTGAATCAAGAAAAGTTAGGCCCATTTGGAAAATTTTTGATTTTCTCAAGTATTTCTCTTTGTGCACCTCCTCAAAAATGCTCAACTTGGACAATGTGTATCTTGCTCAATTTTTAACATTTTTGGGTGTTATTGGACTTTTTAGAAAGCTCAAGATTTCTTCTAAAAATCCCTTTTGATTTCATCTTCATTGAAGTTTCCATGCTCATGAACACTTCTTTACAAAAAGTTGACTTTTTGTTGACTTTTAAAAGAACCTGTAATGTTTTGATCCATAACTTCCAAATGAAGCATTTTATGCCCAAGCTTGTGAGACATGAAGTTGTAGAGAATTGAATTCTATTTAAAATGAGTTGTGGTGGAAAAATTTCTGATAAAGTATGTGAAAGTTATGCATGGTCAAAGTTCTGTTGACTTTTGTCTAAGAAAGCCTAATTTAGAAACTTTGACCTTTGATCAAATCTTGACTTTTCTTGAGGAATAATGATCAACCCTTGATAAAATGATGAATATTACTTCAAAATATTGGTGTTGACCAAAAATTATGAAGTTTGACTGTATGTTGACCACAATTGACTTTTTGTCCAATACAACTGATTTTCAATCATCTGAGCAATTGACTGAGCAAACTTGATTTGTAAGGCTTGAAACTTGACATGGAGATTATTTGAAGCATATGTTGAGGTATGATGACCATTTGAAGCATTGGATGTCCATCTTGACTTGAGAATGGCAAAACCCTAGTTTGGGTTGATTGCTTAGGAGAGGGTTTGTCTGGTCAACCCTTGTGAAATCCTTGAGTATGGATTTGTGCATTGTCTTGAGATGTGGGAGGGCAGATTTTGGGGGTATGACAATACCAATTCGCAACATTTGCCTCAAGGAATTAAAGGTTCTTAAATGATAATGGTAATAACATGCTCTTTAAAACAAAGATGCAATTGCACATGGATTCTCTTGACTTTAATCTCAATGTCCTAAATTCTCAAGCACCCAAATTGATAACATGACATTGGACATAAATCCAAACTTTTCAACCCTTAAACAATTGAATCACTTTTGGTAACATCTCAGGAAGATGATTCCTCGCACACTATAATTGAATCGAATGGAAATTCTAATCACCTGATTCTCAAGAATTACAGTGCACAAACACATTGTAACTTGACGAGAAAGAAATCCATAATGATAATGAGTTCAAACCCTAATTCATGATTTATTTCAAATTCCCTTTCCGAAGGAGCAAACACCAAAACCCTTGTAAAAACTTGTGATCAAATCTGAACCACAAACCAAACTTCTAGAGTGCTTATCCTATGAGATGGACCCAGATAGCTTAAAACACGAACAAATACAATCTTGACCTGAATAAAAAAACTACAAGCCAAATGAGAGTGACATTGGATGATGGTAGGGTAAATTTTGGGGGTGCGACACACTTCATAATGGAACTTTCGATATTGCACACGCATGTGCCAACCATAGCGATAAGAATATATCGCTACTAAAAACAAAAATGAAGATGTCTATCATGCAATGTAACTATAACAACATGAACCACACATACAAATAAAGAAAAGGAAATAACCACAACACATTCTTGCATATTAAGAACAAATCTATACAAATGTGAAAGAATTAATACATGAAGTCATTGCAAACATATAGATAAAAAACACATAATTGTTATTAATCAGAAACTTTTGGAAATGAAAATTTATGGTTTTCATCATTTGAAAGTATGTATATCAAGCATTTTTGGAAGTAACCTAGACATATGCATATTTTTTAAAATAAATCATGGCGTGCCCTAAAATTATACCTCGATTGTTTGTTGGGTGATATAAAAGTGTTGTCATGAAATATGTTATTTGTAGTAGTGTTAGTTTTATCGGGGACCCATGGTGGACACCAATGTACTGGTCAAAAAGTGCAGGTATGTATGTTCCCCCTGCAAGGACGAGGAGACTTAGAGACCTTAATATATTTATAACACTATTAGATAGTGATGGCCTTCCCGCGACAGCAAGAAGTCCTGTCCGATTGTGCTTTAAGGTGATTTAGGAGACAAACTTACGTGAGGGGATATGTTCGACTAATAACTGATGATGCTTGGTAGAAAACGTACAATCACATACAATCGTGTCTTAAGACGGTTGTGAGCATTGTGTTATTTTGGTTGTTACTAATGTGTATTACTCGAGGTTTGTCTTCTCTCTTTGAGAGAATATCTATTTATAGAAATCTCTAAAACCTAGGTTTGAGTCACTCTTAGTGGTGTCAACCATTCCCCTCTTCTCTGGGGAAGTTATTGACTGCCTATATTTCAGGAGTTATCAAATACTTATTCTTTCTTAGCTCACATGTCAGGGTTTCCTCTGGGTGGAACTCCTGGTCATCACCCAGGCTATGCGCCTCTTGGGCGAGGGCGTCCTAATTTAGGACATCCTAAAAAACAACACTACAATTCTCAAATAATAAGCATGTTTTTTTAATTATCTTCGATAATCTAGAGATTTATGTGGACAATATTGGGTCTATAACCATTCTCTATGTAAGAGAATATCAATAGATATTATTAAGCCAAATAACTTGCATGAAAGTCGCAATTCATTGTAGTTTTCCCCCTTTAGTTTGTATTAGAATATATATTTCCTTTGAGATTGACTTAGTCGCTGTCTTGCCATTAAAAAACTTTTGGCATAACTTTCATGAATGTACAAGATATTAGACAAAAAAAGACTAACGTGATATATTTTAAAAATTTGAGGACCTAACTAATTCTTTTTAAAATCATAGACTCAAAAGAAAACCCTACAAACAAGACAATACAAGCCAACAAATAAATAAACAAAATAATCTTATAGATCACATGAAAACTAAATACAATTTATAAAAATTTAAAAATATATATATAAAATATAAAATATATAAAAAATTTAAATTTTATAAATTATAACACTTAAAAAATTATATATTTAATAATAATTATAAAAGAATATTCCTTAAAGATGCGTATCTATTCAATAAAAATTTGTTGAATCTTTAAAATAGTAAAAGGATAGCTAAATTGTAGAAGTAATAGCATATTGATTTAATTTTTTTTGATAAGCAACACTGTATATTATATATTATTGATTTAATTTGATTAATCCATAACGTCCTACATTATCAAAACCCATAGATAAAGCGTAAATAAAAAGAAACCTTGAAAAGCAATCCAACGGCTGAAAAGAATGTACAACCGTTAAGCGGTGGTCACACCCAAAACCAAAACAAAATATCTCTCACGTATTACCCAAAAAAACTTGAAAACTATCACTTGTAACTCTAACTCCCTCTCTATCGCTCGACACGTGTCCCTCTCCGCCCAATGCAGTTGTTTAATTTAATTTTTAATATTTAATTTTAATATTTTGAGTGTAACGTGGGCCCCACTGTTCCTGTTGGTGAGCTTTTTAACTATATCGTGAAATTTACATTACAAGAAGAGAAAGCAGAGAAGTTGCTTATTAAATTGCTATAGGTAAATTTCACTCTCTCTAACCCCTCTCTCTTTCTCTCTCTAGGTTCTCTTTCTCTATACGTTTTTTTTAATATTTTCTTCGTTGCGTTGCGTTGCGTTTTGGTTTCCGTTTCTGTACGCTTTCTCGGTGATTTTGATTTTGATTGTGGTTTTTGGAAAATTGTTGTTTAGGGAGATTTTTGTTGTACTCGAGGATCTCATGTACTCGCCTGTGGATCTTAATTACATTCACGATCATGATGGCCCTTGAGAATTCAGGTTAGTTTTTTTTTTTTTTTTGTTGGTTTGATTTATTCAAAATTCGGTTATGGTTTTGATGAATTGGATGAAAAAGAGGTTTTATTTTTTCAAATTCGGTTTTGGTTTTGTGGTTTTGTGGTTTTGTGGTTTTTATTATGGGTGCAAGTGTGTTTGCGGTTTGTGATTGTGTGGAAATTGGGGTTAGTCAGCGTGTGTTTGCTTTGTGGTTGTTGAATTTTGGTTTGCTTGGTGATTTGAGGTGGTTGGGAACAATGTGTCTGGGAATTGGGTTTGAATTAGTAGTTCATGTACTTTGTTTTCATGGGGGTTTTAGCTTTTTACATGTGATGGAGCTAAATGTGCTGACAGTGTATTCAAATTTGAAACAGACTAGTAATTTGCACTTATATATTTTATTTTAACATTATCGGTGTCGGAGTGTGTCATGTCGTGTCAGAGTGTCTGTGTTGGAGTTTGTGCTCCATAAGTGCTAATGTCTACTAGAGAAAAAAATGCATTTAAGTTCAATGAATCATGTGGCATGAAGAGCGGTGTTATCAAATTGTGGCCAAGGCGGCGTTATGGTGGATATACATGGCGGTTTTTGGACTCACCGCAATGGTAAATATCGGCTGATATTGCGGGTTTTTCCTCCATAATTCGCTCTAATGGCGCCGCAAAGTGGCTGGTATGGAGGGATTTTGGCTCTCCGCCATCGACAACACTGATGGAGGGTATGCCCTTTGATACTCAGATTCTTTTTCCGTGGTCGGTTCTTTTTATTCTTTTTAAGTTTCTTTCTTATTGCTTGCCGTAATGAAGGGCAAGCAATAAGAAACTACCAACAAAGTGAAATCAGTTTCACCTTTCATGCGGAGAGAGAACTAAGAAGAAAAAAGTGATTGATTTTGATTTTAATTTTGTTTTATTCTATTTTGGATGATACATTGATTTTGTTTTTGATTTCAATATATCTTTTCTTTTATTTAAAAATATCCAAAGCTGGAGATAAATTCACAATGTCTGAGGTTTCACCCATTTGTTCAATTTGTGCCAGAAGTTTTGTGGTGCCATATAGTGTTGTAGTTTAAGTATTTGAAAACTAAATAGTTTGTTATCTATTATCTATCTTGAGAAGCTGGTACATTGTCAGCAATCCAGTCCTTTTGGGGAAACTTGATTACAGAATACATCTGTTGACTTTTTTAGCTAATAGTTTTTTTTTTTTTTGAAGTTTCTGACCATATACTGTAGATGTATGATTTTTCCAGGGCTTCGTATGATCATTTTTATTTCTTTTTGTGCAGAAACTATGCAAATGTCCTGCGAGGCATCTCTAAAGTGCCTCCAGGGAAAGGGACCCCCTTTCACTTTTCAGTGTGGTGGGAGTTCTATGGAAGGGTTTCCGGAGCTTACAAATGAGCCTGGTACTCATTCATCTGGGAATGTTCCTGAATCTAGCCGTCGTTTAGGCAGTGAGTTTCTTGAGCACTCCAGTGAATTTCACAGTAATCCTGCTTATCACCATGATTACAGTGCCTGGACAGCCTGCCATTTTAACCCTCACAAGCTGCAGCAGTGTCAAATGAATGCTTTTGAGAGCCACTTTTTTCCTTATCCTGTCGAGAACCCACTCCATTATGCTCCAATTAATATGTTATCTCAGGGTTACTCGCGTGAGCAATTTCAAGAATTTCAGTATTTTGTGGTCATAGACTTTGAGGCAACCTGTGATAAGGAAAAAAATCCCCATCCTCAAGAGATAATTGAGTTTCCATCTGTCATAGTGAGTAGTGTCACTGGTCAGCTGGAAGCATGTTTCCAAACATATGTGAAACCTACCTGCAATCAGCTTCTGAGTGACTTCTGCAAGGATCTGACTGGTATCCAGCAAATTCAGGTATGTTAATGGCAAAAGTTTTGCCTTCACTTCTGTAAAGAAAATGATACAAAAAGAGAGACAAACTTTTATGCTCCTTTATTCCATGATTCGGTTAACTCTTTATTTTATCCTTATTATTGAACTAATTAGTACAATGCTACGTGCACATCAAACATCCGGATTTCTATAATATTTGTAATTGTATATGGTAAATTCCTTTGCATACACATTAATGTTTGCTTAGGATTGTTTGTATAATAACAGTTTTGTTAAGATTTGACTTGTATATTCTAATTAAAAAAAAAAAATTTGACTTGCATAGAATTGTGTGTTTTTTCACTCCATATCGGTAACTGTCATACTATATATAGTATACTATCTATAGAAAACCGGCACTAATTACCTGGAATAGTGCTCTCCCTGAGAATAAACCTTAGGTCGTCCAAGAGATTTAGTAAATATACAAGCTAAGTGGTTGTTTAAATTTACAGAACCAAACCAATAGTGATCTTGCTTGAAAGAATCCTTTCGTTTCCTAACAAAATAATTGGTAATCTATATTTGTTTGGTTCTTCGTTAGAGGCTGGGGAAGAGGCAATATGTAAAGCTATTTGGTTGTCACCAGTCCATTTCATTTCCTTAACATCTCCTGATTCATGTTGCTGAAGCAATTGTTTAGCCATATAAGCTTATAGGTGGCTATTGCCAATTTGCCGTATAAGCACAATACTCTTCCTTTGCTCTCAATGTAATAACAACCAGCATCAATTAACCTTCAACAAAGGCACAACATGCTAAAATTAACCTTCTATCAAATTAGATGTTATACTTGCCCAATCAGCATAAGAATAGACCACAATTTGTGCTGATTTTATAAATTAACCCTTTTTGTGAGGCAGTATATTGATGTAAGAATATAGACTACAGCTTCCTAAAGACTATCTAAATTCTAAATCCAAGAACATTCCAAAGTTCCCACCTTTATAGCTAAAGTAATTTTTGGTCAACCAAGGTCTATGAGTAAACCTCCATAACTTACTCGTTAGAGACTTGTACCAAGCTATGGTATACTTTGCTAGAATCAGTTGGGCCTGCTCTTACTTGAGTTGATGACCGCTTCTTGCCGTTTCACTTATTTTACTCCCTTAATTCTTCATTGCCTTTTTTTTAAAACCACAGAGAAGAGAGTACTTAAGGTGCTTGAACGATGTTTTCCAGCAAATGGAAAACAACGGCCTTTGGTGGGCAATAAATTACGGAAAATGAAGACGTGCTGCAGAGCACTATGCTGCAGCAGTAAGCAGTCTGGGAACTGTGTCCTTGCCTTCTATCTTCGAAACCGTGCTTCCATTCCCTCCCAGGGCAAGGATGTTTCACTTGCTTATTTGAATTTGTCTCCTGTCTCTTATCGTTCCATCACACGGGAAGCCGTCTTATCATATTTTTCTATGTCTTTTGGTATCTTACCACCATTTAATTTTTCATTAAATTCCCAGAGAGTGTTGGGGTATCATCTTTAGTAGAAAAATGGTGGAAACTACGCCTAGGTGGTTTGGACATGTAGAGAGAAGACCTTTGGACTCTGTATTAAGGAGAGTACATAGAGGGTAGTCCAACCGGTAGAGATAGATGAAAACCTACAATAACTATAAGAGAAACTATTCGGAAGGATCTAATGAGTTGGATAGAAGCATGGTTTTTGATATAACATTATGAAGTAATTTGATCCACGAAACCTACCCCACTTATTGAGAAAAAACTTGGTTGTTGTTGTTGTTAAACTCCTAGGTCTGTGTTTTTTCTTTGTTGGCCATTTAGCATGAGATTTTTTAAACTTTAGAAACCTCTATTTTATCTTACCTAGTATTAATGTACAGTCTCACTTTATTATTCTGCTTTGCAACTTTGCTATACCATGGAGTTCGCAATGTTGAATTATTGTTGTGTTGTTAACAGTATTCTACCATCCATGCCTTCCATTTAGAGGATTTTGTGATGTTATCTTTTACAATAGGCTTAAATGCACTTTTGGTCCCCTTATATTAATTTTCCAAACATTTTAGTCTCCCTATAAAAAAAACCAACTATTAGGTCCTCCAATGTCATATTTCATGTTTTTTTGAGGTCCTCTATGACAAAATAGTCTAATTTGCATATGTGGCATTGAAATTATGAGGTGACATTTTTTAATTGTTGTCACGTCATTAAAAATAGACCTAAAAATATATATTTTAGAATTAAAATTTATAATATATAATTTCTAAATAAATATTTATAGACAAAAATAACTAAAATAATTAAAAACGTTTAATTATTATAAAGAAAACTTAAAAAAAATAAAATAATAATTTTTTAAATATTTATAATGACGTTACATCAATTAAAAAAATGTCACTTCATAATTTCAATGCCACCTATGCAAATTAGACTATTTTATCATGGGGGACCACTAAAAAAACATGAAATATGATATTGGGGGACCTAATAGTTGGGTTTTTTTATAGAGGGACTAAAATGTTAAAAAAATTAATATAGGGGGACCAAAAGTGCATTTAAGCCTTTACAATAAGTAAACTTAACTTTACAAGTCAAGTTGACATAAGCTCCACAACTTTATGCGGCCTCTTGAGTTTGACAAACTTAAGTAGGAATTCAACAATAGGATTTAGGATCCATTGGAGAATTGTTAGAGTGGTAGTCCAACATGCCTCCTGCCTGTTTCATAAACTATATGTAAATTGTACTTTGAGTGTTGGCAGTGACAACATTTGCTTCAAAACCGCATTCCCTAAAATGTATTTGATAGGCCCGGGTCTTGTTTGATTGTGGTGTGAAATGTATTGCTTTAGATTCTAGACTAGATGCTAGCCTAATCATTTTCTCCTGATAACTTTGTTGTGAACATAATTAACTAGGTGACATTGACTTTGATAATGCAAAACCTTCCAAGCCTAATACAGGTGGTTCGTTTTTTATCCATACGTAAGGGTGCAACATGTTTGGCATCCTGTGTCGATGCTTCATGTGAAGTAAAGATCTTAGTTTTTGCATTTAGACCTTTTGTAATTCACCATGTTGAAAAGCATTATTAATGACTAACTAATTAAATGCTAGAATTTTACGCAGCCATCTTTTTAACCTTAGTTTGTCTCCTTCTGAGATTCAAATAGGGCTTCACTTGTAGTGTGGGTACAGGCGTAGTAGCAGAAGAGGATACAAAAGCGTAATAGGAAAGAGATAAATGATGACAAAATGACTGGCATAAAGAGTAGTAAGTGCCCAATTTACCATATGTTTGTGTCATGCCACGGGAAGTTTTAGCAAAGGAGGTAGAGCCAGAGAGTTCAGTGGAGTAGGAGACGAAGGGAGTATAGTGAGTTTTGTCTGTGTCTGGCTATTCTTAGAAAAAATGAAAAAGATAACTTATGTGGTTGATGTTGGGAGTTAGGTTCTTATGGAAGAGGATTTCAAATGTAACACACTCACTCGTATGCATAGAGTATGTAAAAGACACAGAGGACAAAGGTGTGCATAGAAAATATTCATTATAAAATCACTTCTCATAGCAACTGGTTTTGAAGAAAAATAGTGTTTATGGATAGAAATTTTTTGTAACATATGAGGTACTTGAGAAACCTGATTGTTTTGTGCCCTAAATTTCTTTCTAAACCAAAGATAACCTCACCAATCTTCCTTTCCTGTCATTTATAGTAGACCATCTCACTCTTGATTCCCTCTTGATACTCCTCATTAGCCTTGTCTTGGAGGTGAAAATTTTGTAGTTGTTAGAATATAATATAAAATCCCATTAGCAAAGGTCTCTAACTTCTTGAGTGTTTACTTACCATCATGTAGGATCTACTGGCAGGATGAAATAAGAAAATTCTTAAAATCTTAAATTTATTTTCCCATCTCTTCACCTTGTGGTCGTCCACTACGACAACATAGGAGTTAGTGATCTCCACAAGTAGCTTCCGGGACATTGTATTTTAAGATAACTGGACACCGTTCTTACCCCTTTTCCTCCCTGATGCTCTGGCCTCAACTTTCATTCAGATGCACTGGCCCCATCTTTATCCTGATGTACTGGCTTCGTCTTTGTCATAGTAGTAATTCTCAGACCTATTTTCAAGTTTAAATGTAAGGTCTTTGTTGGTTTGAAGCTTCTAAATGCAATTTTGAGAAGGATGGACACTTTCTGTAAGATTGCTTGTAATGAATTTCCTTCATCTTGATGATCATTCCAACTATTTGACTAAGTCATCATTAATAATAATGTTTTCCCAGCCTTTGTTTGTGGTGGAGCTCAATTTTTTGTTTGCTTTTCTATTTACTTTTTTGTGTCATAATGCATTCTTTTATCGTTACAGACTAAAGTGGTAGACTATAAAATAATATCGTAGAATATTGCAAAAAAAAAACGTGATTAATATTTGTTTTGAGCATATACTGTTATAAGGATGTTGGGCTGAAATTCATATTATGTGGATCTGTAATTTGGAGAAATGAAGAGGATTTTATTCCCTCCCTCTCAGTAATTACCAAGTACTCACTGGGTTTTGATTGAGTATAGTGTTGCGATTGATTTTCAGATGATTTTGTATCCTTGATTCTTGTAGATCAACCAGGAGGCAGGCTAGTGTATTGTTCAGGGGCTTGAGCCTGTATATACCGACCTATTTTAAACTTCATTAGAAAATAAATAATCTCGTCGTGAAAGCTAACCATTATGGTAGTGTATCCCAAGGTTGTGTGAACCTCCTTATACCTCATCTTTTATAGAATTTTTCAAAAATGATCACTAACTTTTTATTTTAGCCTTTGCTAAGATTATAGTCTAGCTCTGCTCCTGGGATCAGCCTTTTGTGTGTGCAGTCTGATTGGATGATTAATATCCTTTTGAGGTTGACACAGTTAATACGGGCGTAAATAAAGAACCTCCACTTAGGTATGGGCTCAATAGATTCTTTTTGCCCAGATTGTTTGAATACATAATAAGTTGTGCACATAAACTGACCTTGAACGAGAGAAATACTTCTATGCTTTATTTGTATGTTATTAACCTATGTGTGACTGTCAAGTATTATATTCCATTGTTCTTGCCTGTGAGTGAAGGTTGCTAATCGTATTTCTTACTATATATTGTTCAGGTGGACAGAGGTGTTACATTGAGTGAGGCTCTACTTAGGCATGACAAATGGCTCGAGAAAAAGGGAATAAAGAATGCCAACTTTGCTGTGGTTACATGGTCTAGCTGGGATTGTCGTGTGATGCTTGAATCTGAGTGTCGTTTCAAGAAAATACGGAAGCCTCCTTATTTCAACCGGTAAGTGCTGCACAAAGTAATTGTAACCTATGTTTATCAAGCCGTTCGCCATTTCAAAACTGACTATTGTTTCTGTTTAACTTATGTTAGCTGGATCAACTTGAGGATTCCTTTCAGCGAGGTATTTGGTGATGTGAAGTGTAATCTAAAGGAGGCTGTTGAGATAGCTGGCTTGGCCTGGCAGGGTCGTCCTCATTGTGGCTTGGATGATGCCAAAAATACTGCTCGCCTGCTGGCATTGCTCATGCACAGGGGTTTTAAGTTTTCCATTACCAACTCCATTTTGTGGCAGACGGCTGAGCGATCACTGATCTGGAAGCAGTCTCAAGAACAGCAAAATGGTTTCCCTCATTGCCCCTACAAAGCAAGGGATATGATTAATATGAATACCCCAGTCCCAGTGATTCAGTATCACCCTTGCTGTTTTTGTGGGGTGAAAAGCAGTAGGGCCATGATCAGAAAGCCAGGGCCTAAGCAAGGGAGCCTTTTCTTTGGATGTGGAAATTGGACTACAACTAGAGGTGCACGCTGCCATTACTTTGAATGGGCGTCTGCCTAATTTAAGGCACCTTTTGATCTTACTATGATCAAATTTCAAGTTTTTTTATATATGTAAAAAAATCAACAAGAGGAAATGATGTTGTCTCTAGTGGGAAGCATGTACTCATGGCTTGTGTGATGAGGTTTGTGCTTCATTGTAGAAAAAATTTAGTTGGGTCAATGGCTCATTACTGTGACTGCTAAACATCAATAGTAGTCTTGTTGAGGAGAGAGACAATGGGCTTCGACCTGTAAAGCTGACTTGTTGACTGGAGAACCATTGGGGAGTGTGAGAATGGGTAGTTAGGATTGATGCTTTTTGCTTTTACATGCTAAGGCATCGTAAGTTATTGTCGTTTAAAATAAACCGTATAGGACTCTGTTTCCTTTACTTCTAATGGGAATTGATATAATTTCCCGTCGCCATTTCCCTGCGTATTACTGATAACATTTTAACTTCGACTCTCTTTACCGTCCTTGAGCTATAAACTGATTGAGCTTGGCTAGGATTTAGATCGTATACAAGACATTCACGCAATCTAAATCCGAAGCCGATATTGGTTCCGACCATGCGCGCAATCAATGATTTTGTCCCGCTGGCTAAGGAAGTAACCCTCCATCATTGATAAATTGAATAGCAATTCTTCATTTCTTAAAGAAGCAATTTCGTCTGCTCTATGTTTTCCAAATCCTCCTAATTAACCTTTTTAAATGTTTAAATTTGTCAGGACTGTATAATTGGTTTGCGTAAAAATTTTCGATAATTTATATGCTCAAATTGTAAAAATATATCATCGGGTGGATCTTTCAAATAAATCTTCAAATAGATAGTTTTAAGCTTTTATCATGAAAAAAATTATACTTGAAATTTGGACAAAATTTTATCGTTGATATTTCATTTATTTATTTTTTACTATAATTATCATACTTTTAATTCAAAATTAAATTAGAATTCATTTCAATTTAATTTGTTAAAATTGATTTAATGATTAAATTTGATTTATTTAAAATCTATATTATAATTATATGAAATTTGATTTGATTCAAACTTTAAATATTTTGAATGCAAATTTATATTTTATAGTTTTAGAGAGAATGTATCCTCATGTAAAAAGTTGGATATATTTTATGGCCTCAAAATACAACTATGTAATCTATAAATAAATGAAATTTTTTTGTACAACTCTTATGGGTGAGAAAAACATTTGAAAACTCGAAAATATTATTCGGAGATGTATCTTCGAACGCACCTCAAATCAAGGTGTTTCGGAGATGTATCTCCGAAAATAATTTGCTTGCACTTTGACTTTATTTAAACATGCATCAATATTTTCGGAGATGTACCTACGAAACACCTTGATTTGGTTATTTCAGAGATGCAGCTTCGAAATCTTGGATAATGATTTTTTTAAAATTAGAAATGTTTGATAAATTATTAAATGGAAAGGATAATAAAAACACAAATGAAAAATGATAACAAATAAAAATGATAATACATAATAAATTGTTTAAAATAAAATAGTACAATAATTATTCATAAATTGTTCTGGAAAAAAAAACATAGTCTACTATGTATGTTTGATCCTCGCTTCCTGATCCCTCATCTATCTCCTATATCCTGCCGCACTCTCTGCCTCCTCAACCATCCTCTTTATAATGACCATTGCCTCAGGACTGTCTCGGTCAATGATATTTATGTTCAAAGCCTCCCACTCAATTATCTGTATCTGCCGATAGATCGATAAGAGATCAATGACATAGTCATCCTTTGTCTGGTGATTCTTTAAGATCTCCTCATGAGCTAACCTAGGTGGACGTCTAGGAGCATCTGATACTCCTCTGGCTAAATAATTCTTTCGGACGTTCAACATAGTGCCAACTGTTGGATGCCTACATCATCTAATACTCCTTTGGCACTAAATAATGCTTTCGGTTCTGAAATATGTCATATAGATCTCGATGGGGAATGGTGTCAGAAGCAACATGAAATGTAGATCTGTGTATGGTCTGCACATAGCCAAACTGTCGTAGGCATCGCTCTGACAGATACTTAACCATAGTGTTGCTCTCACATGTCAGCCACCTAGAGTACAGTGAGATGGAGTCAAACTAGATAATCTCCATGTGATCCTCTAACAACGTCCATAGGATGTCATCATGGACAGTCTGATCCAGATACATAAATAGAAGCACATCTTGGTTCCTTCTGTGGAGGACATACATAACAGCTCTCGGCATATGCTCACTAAAATTCAAATTCAACTCAAAACCATGGATGCGGTGTCAGACAGTGTAACGCCCCATTTAAATATTTAGTCATTATTTGTTGAATTTAAATTATTATGACATAATTATGAATATGGGAGTATGATTAGGGGCGTGAGAAAACTTAATTTTGGAGAAATATTTATATTGAAAATTGAGGGAAATACTATTATTAATTTTATAGTTAATAATATTATTAGTATTTTTATTAAGTATTTTTAATATTATTATTATTAATTAGTATTAGTAATAATAAAATAAAAATTAGAAGAAGGTTAGATCAATTGGGAAGATTACTGTCACGTAGAAACAAAGAAGAGAAGAGAAGGGGGAAAACTAGGGCAAGAGAGATTTCTTCATTGTTGAAGAATCCAAGTTACATCTAAAGTAAGGGTTGAATGGGTTCTCTAAATGGTGATTATAGCATAAGAGGATAGTGAGGGTTCCTTTTCATCCTTAGGTTTTCATAAACAAATTGATGAATGTCTTCCTTGTTTGAATTATGTTATTTCTATGTGATGTTTGTGTGGAATTTGAAATTCTGGCTACAGATACTTGATGTCAAAGAGAATGTTATGACACTGGTATCTGACGAACTTTTAACAATCTAAATAATAAAACAAAAGCAACAAAGAAGACAATTAATTGTTAACCCAGTTCAGTGTGTAACTACATCTACATCTGGGGGCTACCAAACCAGGGAGGAAATCCACTATAAGAGGTATTAATTCTGGAATAAACCAATAGTTTATCTCCTTCACTTAAGACCTACCCAATGCAACTTCAATCTAAGTATCACTTAGACCTGAGAACCTACTCACTCCCCCTCAATCACAACAGTGATAATAAACTAACACTTAATAGAATTGTGAAGACATCCTTCAATACACATACTTGATTTTGCTTCAAAGCTTTTAATCAAGAGACATAACACTCGTGCTTCAAAGCTTTGAGTGATAAAAACTACCTTTACAGAAAATTCCTACTCCAGTGCACTTATCAGGAGATAATTGCTTGGCTCACAAGTAATACTAATGACACGTTCACAGCTCGTTACTATATGCCTTCTTCTTCTCCAAAACGCGCATCTCTCACAATCAGGGTTAGTGAGATAATATAGAAGCAGTAGAAGACTTCATCTTGGGCTTGCACAAAAATAGCTAGGGTTAACCAAAGTTAACCTAAGGTCTTGGGCTTGCAATATCACAAATTAGGATTAAACAAAGTTAACCTAATATCCACGTGAGCATAGGATCTAAAGTAAACAATCCAGCTCAGAACAACCCAACAGAATCCTGAAAACTCTCAGGAAATACAAACCTGCATAATTCACTTATACAATACAGGATGTCTTAACATTGGTCATGACATCACACATCCTGCATATTGTTCTTGCAGAACCTGTACTTCTGATTATAGCATAATCATTTGTTATGCAAAGATTCTGAGTTGCACCTGTAAAACATTCCTTCTGCAGAATTTGTCTTCAAACCAGAATGTCATGACATCAGTCAGGACATTTTTACATCAAGCTTGTTTTACCAAAAATTGTAGCCAACACAAAAACATTTACAGAATTCATGATTCAATTGATGCCATGAACATGTTGTTGTTGTTGATTTTGCTGTTGTTGTGTTGTTCATGAAATCCCAGATCTGGAAAATTGCAGATCTAGGAATGTGACAAAAATTAGAGAATTAGTTGTAGAAATTGTTGTAGATTCATAGGATAATAAAATTAGACAATGCCTTTGAATTATCATGTGTAAAAACACAGTTTTGGACCCAAATTAGGAGGTTGAAAGTGCTCAAAACGAGTGGAAATTCTCCTGATGCGATAGTAGCTTTTTGGAAGTAGCAGACTAGCCATACTCGTATGATACACGTATGGGGGCATGCCCAAGGGGAATCCGCGTATGGAACGTGCCCAGTCCCCAATGCAAGTATGGCCTTCTCTGGCACACGTATGATACGCGTATGAAGAGAGGCCAAACGTGTATAGGAGGGTCATACGCATTTGGGAAGTTTGGAGGAGGGAAATGCCTATGGTTGTACGTTTATGGTACGCGTATGAGACCCAGGTGCAGGAACAATATGCATATGGGAACATGTATGGGATTTGGACATTTTGGCCAAACGCGTATGATACGCGTATAAGATGGGCAAGGGAGAAGCCAAACACGTATGGGCGGGCTGATGTGCAGAAAAGTCTATTTTTGTTGTTTCTTTCTCGTGTTCACGTGCAGTGCGGTTTCTTTTGAGTAGTAAGAATTAGTATGACTTAGGTAAATATAGGGAGGCTAGTAATAGTGAAAAATGGGATTAAAACATGGAACTTCATTTGAATTGTTTATTCACATTCAAGATGATAATGATGTGGTGGCCTTATCTATAAATGTAGAAGGCTTATGCCTTGTTGTCACATAGTGGTGTTGTTGCATGTTTATAATGCATATATTTTATTAGTGAGGGCTCATGCCCTGTTGTTGGTTTGTGATGACATTATGTTAAGGGCTTATGCCCTATTGTTGCCCAAATTTGGAACTACGTTGGGGGCTTATACCCTGACGCTACTATATGCATTGACTTGATGTCGGTCTCATTATATTGCATTACTCTTAAGTTGATGTTGAATTGTATGAATGATGGTTTGTGTTGTAAAGTATTTCATAGTGTATGAATTTTTGTTGTCGAATCGAGTTTTTTGAATAAATGAAGAGATAGAGTAACTTGAGACTTTATGAATTTTGAAAGATGTGACATCCTACTGCTGTACTCTGATATGTATTCCACAGATTATGCTATAATTATTATTATGGGAAAGTGGGGTATTAAAATTGGTATCAGAGCCTGGTCGGTCCGTCCGGTCAGATTGTTGAGTCAATAGTATAGTATGACAGTTGAATATTGTCAATGTGTTTCTTTCTAACCCTTGTTTGATGTTATGATATGAAATAAATTAATGGCTGGAAGAAATGATACTGCAATTGTTGCTGCCTTGCAGGCGTTGGCTCAGGCCGTGCAACATCAACCTATTATTGGCGGGGCCGATAGACCCCGTGTTTTGGATATATTCCAAAGGAATCATCCACCTATGTTCAAAGGGAAGCATGATCCTGAAGGAGCTCAAGAGTGGATCAAAGAAATTGAAAGGATTTTTCGTATTATGGATTGCTCGGAGGCTCAGAAAGTGCATTTTGGTACGCTTATACTGGCAGGTGAAGCTGATGATCGGTGGGTTGCCACTCGTCAGAGACTAGACAATGTAGGTGAGGTTATTACTTGGGATGTGTTTCGTAGGGAGTTCCCGATGAAGTATTACCCAGAAGATGTCCGAGAGAAGAAAGAAATTGAATTTTTGGAATTGAAGTAGAGGGAATTGTCAGTGACTGAATACGCTGCCAATTTCGTGGAATTGACGAACTATTACCCTCATTACAGCGAGGCGACTGCTGAATTTTTGAAGTGCATCAAGTTTGAAAATGGGTTGTGTTCATAAATCAAGAAGACAATTGGGTATCAGCGAAATCGTAAATTCCTGATTTGGTGAATAGTTGCAGAATTTATGAAGAGGATGGTAAGGATCACTACAAAACCATATCTAAAAGAAAAGGCAGACAACAACATAATCGTGGGAAGCCTTACAATGCTCCAAATGGCATAGAAGAACAGAGAGTTGTTGATGGTATAATGTGGAATATGTGCTCCTACTGACGTTGTATGTTATAGATGTGGGAATCCAAGTCATCGAAGTAATGCATGTACTGGGGAAGTGAAGATGTGTTTTTGATGTGGTAAGACTGGGAATGAGATAGCTGATTGCAGACACAAGAAAATGATATGTTTCAATTATGGTGAGGAAATATATGTCAGTACTTAGTGCTAGATGTAACACCCCTTCTAATTACCCGCGATTTATAATTTAATAATCAGAGTTTTTAATCACAAATCAAGAGGCCTCACAATTTAAATATTTCAAATTAACCAGAACAGTTGTCATGCTTTCACTAAAGAAGAATCATAAAATAAAATATGTACTTAAAGTTATGTTTAACAGCGGAAATGAAACATAACAAATCCTGAATACATCATTCATAATTATTTCAGGATAATAAATCGAAACATTAACCAAAACTATTATTTAATATCCATAAGGATCTTAATTCAAACGTTTCCCCAGTGTTACATCTATCAGAGCACGACACTGACACGCGGTTTAACTAAAGGACTCAACTCTAAACGCTATCCTCACCAATTCCAAGCAGCTAATCACTTCGGATCTGAAATCATTAAAGTAAGGGTGAGATCTCTATTCAATATAAAATGCATTATACGTTTTTAAAACCAACAGAATAATTCGATGCGTTAGTCCATTATCAAAACACAATCATAGTTCAGGTCACAAGAGCATCGTACACAATTCATTATGCAAGTAAACAATCAATGGAAATTGCAACACTGGAAACCATCCTAGCATGTTACAATCCCATATGCAATGCAGACTCTATGCATGTGGTACCAAACGTGAACCGAGTTCACCCTCTGTTCCATCACACTTGGAAACAGCGGAAATCCATGATTCGCCCAGAACACTGAGTCAAGAATCTAGCCTCACTACCTCAAAATCCTGGTAAGTTTATTGGCTCTGCAAGTTCACTTCCGCACAATGGGAATGAACCAATTAACAATGCTTATGCATGCATCATAAAAGCATGCAACATCATTTCACAGATTATGATATCACATAATTCACATAATGCCAATCACCAATGTATTCTATTCCATCACAATGATTATCAAAACACAACATGGTAAACATTATTCCTCACTCAATAATTCAGACAATCCAAATCCTATCCCTGTTGTCCTTAAACGATTAACCTTTCAAAAATCGGAAGCTCGACTCTTTTTAAAATAATTTTCACAAAATAATATTTTTCTCTTTTTGAAAGATAGTATTTTTAATTTAAGAAATAATTCCGAAAACGGCACTTGAATCGGAGTTACGGTTTAGAAAATATGAATTTTTGAAGTTTTAAGTATTTTTGAACTCAATACAGTGGAACCCAGTTCCTACCCTGGGACAACCCGGTTCCCACTTTTTGAAAAAGTCACGCCCCTGGAATTTTGTATGGGAACCCGGTTTCTACCCCACTGGGAACCGGTTCATACATACAAAATTGCCAGTTTTTGAAAGTTTACACTGGGAACTCGGTTCCTCCCCACTGGGAACCGGTTCCCACGACCTGCAGAATCAAAATCTGCTATTTTGACAGCATTTAACCATTCCAAATCAATTCCAAACCTTCCCATACGAATTGCAACATGAGGAACACTAAAATACATCCATTTTACACCATTATAACATCAGACAATATTATTTCATCATTCCTATTAGTTATCTGACACATTAATGGTTTCTGACCTACAATCCGACACAAATAGGGTTTAATCCTACAAACCTATATTAATCCAAAAATCGAATTTCCTAACGTACCCAATCATCCATTTTATTCCCAAAACTCAGAAGGCATTAAAACCGAATGAAATCACCCCTTACCTCGCGATGATCTCTGATTTCCTCGGCGTTGGCTTTTTCCTCTCTTCTCTTCTCTACTCCAATTCTATGTGAAATGATTTTCCAAAAAGACCTTCCTTTCCTTCTTTTCCTTTTTATAATCCTTTTAATACTCCTTTTATTTATTCCAATAAAATAAATAATTAGTAACTAGTAAAGTAGAGTACTTTACTCCTCACACCCTCTAATTACTCTTCACCCACCAACTCTTCTTTTTAATTAAATAGTCCAATTAAATCCAAAAATATAAATAATTAAGCCTTTAATTGATTAAATAATTAAATTCCTAATTATTTAATATTCGAATTAAATCGGGGTGTCACAACTCTCCCCTACTAAAAGAGTTTTCGTCCTCGAAAACATACCTTAGACGAAAAGTTCAAGATACGAGTCCTTCATCTGGCTCTCCAGTTCCCAAGTCACATTTCCTCCAGCTGGTCCTCCCCAAGCTACTCGTACCAGTGCTATCTCTTTACCCCGTAATTGCTTCACTTTCCGATCCTCAATTCTCGTAGGTACTGCTTCAACAGTCAAATTATCCCGTACCTGTACATCATCTACCTGAATCTCATGAGACGGATCCGCAATGTACCTCCTCAGTTGAGATACATGGAAAACATCATGCAAATTCGTAAGTGACGGCGGTAAAGCAATCTGATAAGCAACTTTCCCAACTCTCTTGGTAATCTGAAATGGACCGATAAAACGCGGAGTCAACTTCTTTGACTTCAAAGCTCGACCAATACCAGTCATTGGAGTAACTCACATGAACACATGATCTCCTTCACTAAACTCAAGATCTTTCCTCCTCTTATTGTGATAACTTTTCTGACGACTCTGAGAAGCTCTCATCTTCTCCTGAATCATCTTGATCTTTTCTGAAGTTTGTTGAACGATCTTTGGTCCAATCACAACACTTTCTCCAGATTCGTACCAACACAACGGCGTCCGACACCTCCTGCCGTACAATGCCTCAAACGAAGCCATACCAATACTCGAATGGAAACTATTGTTGTAGGTAAACTCTATCAATGGTAAGTAGATATCCCAAGCTCCACCCTTCTCTAACACACAAGCCCTTAACAAATCTTCTAACGACTGAATCGTCCTCTCCGTCTGACCATCTGTCTGCGGATGATATGCGGAACTCAATCGTAACTTGGTACCCAAAGCTTCTTGCAATCCCATCCAAAACTTAGATGTAAACCTCGGATCTCTATCCGACACAATACTAGAAGGAATACCATGCAAACTTACGACCTTTTCGACATACAATTCTGCCAATTTCTCCATCGGATAATCCATTCTTATCGGAATAAAGTGAGCAGACTTTGTCAACCAATCCACGATAACCCAAATAGAATCACAATTCTTCGCTGTCCGTGGCAACCCAGACACAAAATCCATAGAGATGTAATCCCACTTCCACTCTGGAACAAACAACGGTTCCATCAATCCTGACGGTTTCTGATGTTCGATCTTTGATTTCTGACAAACCAAACACGCATACACAAACTCGACAATTTCCTTTTTCATTCCAGGCCACGAAAATAATTTCTTCAAGTCATGGTACATTTTAGTAGCACCAGGGTGAATACTCAACCCACTTCGATGTCCTTCTTCCAAAAGATTCTTTCTGATCTCAGCAACATCCGGAACACACACTCTATCACCAAATCTCATTACGCCATTCTCATCAATTCAGAACTCACCTCCTTGACCTTGGTTGATCAATGTCAGCTTATCTACCAAACCAACATCAGATTTCTGTCCATTTCGAATCTCTTCCAAAATACCACTAGTCAGCTTCAACATGCCCAATTTCACACTATTCAGAGTAGTCTCGCATACTAAACTCAAGTCTCTGAATTGTTCCACTAAATCCAATTCACGAACCATTAACATCGACATATGCAAGGACTTCCTGCTTAACGCATCTGCCACAACATTTGCCTTACCAGGATGGTGTTAGCTGAAGATTTTGATACGTATGACTCGAAGTAGAAATCTCAAGTTCGAAATGAAATAATGTTAGTGTTCGTTGGAACAAACTGAATGTCACAGTTCGGAATGGGAGAAATGGCTCTTTGAATGGACATACTAAAGCTCGGAACTTCGAATGGCAGTTATGATGATATATGTAAAAGAAGCTTCGAAGTGGTAATAAAGTTGGGTCTGTGAAGTGAGTTCGAAGCGAAGATAGCCAAGGCATTTGAAATTCAAACGCGAGCGGGATAATTGGAAGTTAGAATATATGCGCTGGAGACGGTTCGAAGACGCGTGGAAGCTAGAGAAGCGCAGTGTTCTGCATGTTCTGAACGTGGCAAGATCTCATAAGTCCGACCGTTATGGTCGAAGTAGTATAAATAGAAGTCTTAGTGTTAGGATTTCGTGTGTCATATCTATTGTACAAAATTCAGTAAACATTCAAAATACCACATGGCTAGGGAAACGAATGCTCGAACAATGTACGTATGATTGCACCAAACCTTTATCATTCAGTAAAACATCTTTATCTTTCCAGTTTATCTTCATTTTCGCGTCAATTTCATTTAAATTCTTTACATTCAAAGTCATTTAAGTCTTTCTTGCATTTAAACGTTTTCTTCTATTTCGAAGTCCTTTACATTTCAGAAACCTTTCACATTAACGTTTTTACATTCCAGATGTCTTTTACATTTCATGCTGTTATATTCATGCTTTTACATTAAAAGTCTTTTACATTCAAAGTCATTTACGTATTCCTGCATTTACGCATTTCTTTGCAAATCGAACCTTCACTCATTTACTCATTTAGGTCAGTGCTGTATCTTTTTATTTAATCATGTCATTAAGTTATTTAACACTGCAATCGGAATGCATTGGATATATATAAAACACTCAAAATATAAGTCTTAAACATGAATACTAGTTTTGTTATTAAATTTATCCAAACGACCAATACCCCATAGGATCAATCAAGTCGATCCTGCAAGTTACCAGAGGAGTTGAATAATAGTCATAAAGCTTATTCGATAGTTTGGAGGACTAGCAGTTGTTTCACCAGAAATCACTGTGAACAAATTGGCACGCCCAGTGGGACATTCATTGGTCATTACAATATTTAAAATAAAAATAAGGATTGTTGAGACATAATCATTATAAAGTTATTTCTGAGTGTTAAGTTTGTTGTTATATGAACCTTAGGAGTGGTAGAATAACTAATAGCAACCAACCCTTACCCAGAAAAAACGTAATAATAGGATGTCTAATCAAAACAATCAACAAGGGGAACAAAATGCCCCACACGGAACAGGCACTAATGCGTCTGTTTCGACGGGAACGTCCAGCGCGATCCCTTCGAATGCACAGTGTGTTGCATCTTTTACTAGTAATGTGGCCACGAACGGAACAAGTGGTATGTCAACTAACAATTCGATCCTAGGCAATACAGGAACCACTGGGTATCCTGGGGGATTTGTCCCACCATCAGGGGCACAAACCCATTTCGCTACCCCACCACCAACTAGACCACCTAGTTTCGATAGTAATAGACCCAGAAATCCCCCTTATGGGATGCCAACATCTTTGATGGCAGGATTGCAAACTTCGACGTCGAACACGTCACCACAATTAGGGTCTGGTTCTGGGGCTAATCAATTTATGACAAATAACCAAGGGTCAGTAGGTTATAGCGCATTGCCTATTCTAACCACAGAAAATCAGATAGCTTTTAGGCAGTTAATGCATGATAGTAACCATAATATGATAGGAGTGTTAGCACAAACTATGCAAGAAATCTTCGCCCCAATAGTTCAAAACGTAACTGTGACAAACAGAGAAAACGCAGATAACATGAGTCGAATAGCAGATTTCTTCGCTCCGCCAAAGAGGCGTAGGCAGAACCAGGCATTGGTTCGAGCGAACATACCTATCATCGAACAAGTTGCTGAAGACCCACCCCATAGGCCAGTCAGAGAGGAGATTAATTTGGGGGCGAGGGTCGAAAGATTAGATGTCCCAGTGATTCGAGAGGAACCACAAAGGGGAATTATGGAACCAGGGGCAAGGGTCGAAAGACTAGAAGTCCCAGCGTTTCGAGAAGAACAACCTAGAGGAGTTGTCATGGTGGGTCGAAACCAAGATGTCATTGTCCATAGAATTTGAAATGACAATATCTTGGCAGAAAATAATCTAACCACCATGATAGAGAGGATTATGGCCCAAAACGGTCTTAATATAGGGATTAGAAGGCCAAATTATGCCTCTCCTTTAGCATTATGTAATGCATCTTGATTTACTTAAGGGATACAAGATCCCTAAGTTTACAAAGTTTTTGGAGATACCAATGAATCAACAATGAACACATAGCTGTATCCGATCAAGCAGAGACATAGCAAATAATGAGAACCTTAGGATTAAATATTTCCCAAGTTCCCTCACTAAAAATGCTTTCACATGGTTTACCACTTTGCCTCCTGGATCCATAGATACCGACCCTCTTGAGAGATTGTTCCATGAACAATTCTATATGGGACAATCCAAGATAAGTCTAAAGGAACTAGCAAGTGTTAAGAGGAAGTTTATGAACCCATAGATGAGTACTTAAATAGGTTCGACTCTTGAAATCTAGATGTTTCACAAGAGTTCCTAAACATGAGTTAGTCGAAATGGCACGGTGGCTGGACTATTCTATTCGAAAGAAATTAGACACACAATACTTGAGGACATGGCTCGCTTAGCGATAGGGTTCGACAAGTCGAAAGACTAAAGGCCGAAAAGGCGGCTTTTAAAATTAATAAGAAAGAAAGAATTTCCTATGTCGAACCGAAAGTCAAGACTATCTGAATTCAAGAGGTCGAAATAGATCTCACTGAATTAAAACAGCTCCACCTTACTCTTGTAAACTACTAGTTCCCATAAAAGGGAAAGAAATTGTTGAAAATGAGAAAAGTGACAAATTCCCAAAGAAGGTATATACCGATGTAACAAAGTGTGACGAGATTTTCGATTTGCTTGTCAAAGATGGCCATTAATTGTGCCATCAATGTCAAAATACCTCTTTTAGATCAAAGAAAGAAAAGAGGGTTTTGTAAATATCATAGTTTCCTCACAAGTCTTTTCGTGGATCTAATTCAAAATGCAATTAAAGAAGGCATTGAAGTTTGACAAACCAAAAATGAAAGTAGACGAAGACCCTCGGATATTGCAGACACCAACTCCGAGCCTTCGTGCATCGGGGAAATCAATATGGTGGGCAGACCAAGAGACCACTCCATTAGGAGAAGAAAGCACTGAGGATGGAAATTGGGTGTTAGTCGAAGTCAATAATGGAGTCACTGAGGACGTCCACAAACAACTAGAGGCTTTGATCGAAACAGTGCCATCTGTTGTTTCGAAAGAGATCCAGGCTACTGAGGGCCAGGAGGACCAGAAGCAAGAGTTGACACAGGCCACTGAAGGCCTAAGGCTAAAATTGGAGAGACTAAAGATCACAAAGCCAGCCTCCCCTCAAAAAGAAATCTGGGATACCTTGGGAGAACCCAGTGGGAAGTTCGATTATCTGGTGAAATATTCTGCTCCAGAGAGTTCGAAAATCCCAATCGAAGACGTCAAGCCCACAGGATGGGGAGATGATGATACAAAGGGAGAGGATGGGGATGGTAGCATTCCTCAGAAGGAAGTCTGGGATACTGTCATACCCCAATTTTTGACCTAATATACCACCTTACATTTGCATCATTGCATAACTAACAGTTCGATAAAGATTAATGTGTAGCATTCAGTGTCAAAATTAGGGTTTCATCAGATTTTCATCTGATTCAAGAGGCAACCAATTAGGGTTTGGGTTTTACTCACCTCATTTGATCTATCTTGATCAAATCATCAACCTCTGATCATCAGATATCCAATTTTTCCCACTGATCAATCGAGGATCGACCAATTAGGGTTTTGATCGAGGATGAGTATTCTCTGACTTTTTTAGCATTGAATGACCTTTTTGGATAGAGATTGATCATTATATCTTAGATACAACATCTTGACCTAATTTCTGGATTCAAAACATCACAGAAGTTCACAGACTTCATCAGTCAATTTCAGAAACATCTGATGAAAATTCATCTGCACAGAAAAGTCAAACTTTGACTTTTGGTCAACTTTTTCAAGACAAAACTTTTTCAATCATCCAAATACTTCAAATGATCCATCATGATCATAAAAAATCAAAGAATTTGGAAAAGTCAACAAAAAGTCAAAATTTCCAACACTAAAGAATTTTTTCAAGTGTTAAAATTTTGTACTTTTTCCAAACTTCATGGCATTTTTTCACATAGTTCCACTTTGAATTGGAAAAAACTCAAAACATGAAAGTTGTAGCTCTTGAAACAAGCTTTCCAAAATGTCCAAGAACTCTCAAATCCATGGAGTCTAGCTATACTTTTGAAATTGAAACATAAGGCTCCATGAACATGGTTTTTCAAGGTCAAAACTTCACATTTATAGGTCATTTTGTGATTTCTTCATCTAGAAGCAATGCCACCTTGCCAACTTGATTTTGGAACTGATAAATATCAGCTTGGAAGTAATAATTGAGGATTGGATCAAGATTGGAAAAATAACACATGGTAAAAAAGGGAAGCTTCCTTTTCCTTTGCAAAAAGTCTTTCTTGCCCCTTAAGTTAACTTTGATTTACCAAAAGCATTGTACTTGTGCCTAACATTTCAGAACCATTGGCCTATAAATAGAGCATCATTTCAAGTTCAAAACCACACCAAAGCAATGCAAAGTTATGCTTTCTCTCTTCTTTCTTCAAAATCAAGAAACATAGTTCAAATTGCCAAAACTTGCATTTTTGAAAATTGATGAGAAACTTTGGTCAAATTGGTGTCAAACACATTCCATAATCAATATCAAACTTGTTTAAAACTTAAAAACAACATGATCAAAGCTGAAAATCAGAAATCACATGCCATGGTCATTATGTTTGCAAAACTGCCATAACTTTCGAATTCCATCTTAGGCTTGATTAACTTGTGTTCCAAGCATCCAAACATCATCCCTGAACATCATAGGGATGATCCAAATCATTAGCAAGCAACTGTAACAACTCTAACATCAAAATCGAAGTTCCATTTTCAGTTGATGCAGGTGGACTTGGCTGGAGTAATTTGAGATGATTCAAAGCAAGCAGACCATCCCTATAGCTTCCACATAGGCCGATGATGCTACAGCAATCATAAAACAAGTTCTGGAAACACCCTAATACCTTCTTCGATCTCAACTTGAACAGGTATGAACTCAAACTTGGATATCATGATTCTTTGCACTTAAATGAAAAAACGCTTGGCCAATCTCTTTCTGCACCTAACACGATCATAAGCCCTCAAACAAATTGAAAAATCATCAACTATGTATCATTTAATTTGGAATTTTAGTTTCTAGGGTTCTTCGTGATTTCTGAGAATTCAAACGTGTTAGACCAAAAATAAATGCAATTAACAGTCATCATCGTATTCCTTGTTCAAAATCGAGCAACTTTCATGTTTACTTCATCTAATTTCATTGAGAAACGAAGATTATAGCATGGTTTGAAGAATCTGAGAATCAAAAACGAAGAACAAGCCTGCGCGCGTGTTCT
This sequence comes from Vicia sativa, assembly GCA_021764765.1. Lineage (NCBI taxonomy): Eukaryota > Viridiplantae > Streptophyta > Magnoliopsida > Fabales > Fabaceae > Vicia > Vicia sativa. The sequence goes on along the minus strand of CM038796.1, from coordinate 35,083,123 downwards.
TGAGTTTGAAAATTTAAATTTTCCAATATATTGTTTACACGTGTTTTTGATTCATAAACATAAAAGCGCGTTTGTCCCAGTGGTTGCCAGCACGCCTTTAGTCCTCTCTGCCACGTATGCCACCCCAATGGTCATGGGTTCAACTCTCCACAAGACCATTTTTTTTCAAACATTTTCATATTTTCTTCATTTTTCTTACAAACTTTCACATTTTTTTAACCAATCAAAACTCCTCATTTTGAGGTGATTTTTTGTACACTTGTCAATAAATGTATCTATTTTATGATAGTGCAAAAATTTTCAGAAAAAATTTTCATCTGATTATATTTTAATCGAGCCGAAAACGACGCTTTGAACACTTTTCAAAACCACCTTTAAAAGGTGAATTTTTCAAACTTTCGACTTCCGATTCTTTTCAAAACTTCTCATAAATAAACTTCACATTTCAAAACACTTTCAAAATCATTTTTCAAAACTTTTTATCAAACTTGCATCTTTTTACCATGATCGATCCGATTTAAACGATAAAACTGAATTCGTTTTCTCTCGAATTTCTCAATCGATCATGGGCCTCCCTCACGGTGTAAGTCCCATAACATTCTTTTATGTACATAATATTTCTTTGTACATATCAAACTCTTTACAGATACATACAAATTTTCATCTGTACATAATACAGATACTTTTTATACTCGAGTACAGACAAACTTCGATCGTTTGTTTTCACCCCAATTGTGTATACTCCAACCAACATTCTTTTATGTACATACATATCTTTTCCTTGTACATATCAATTTCTTTTTCATACAAACTTTTATCTGTACATAATACAGATACCTTTTACAGATAAACTTTGATCAGTCGTTTCCGTTTCGTCTATACATATACACTGAATACCATTGGTATTGAAAGGAGCATTATTCCCTGTGAAACTGCTTTCAAACCAATGGGCCACCCTTATGGTGTAAGTCCCAACCCTCCTATGTACATCCATCCTTGTCTGTACATAAATAGCTCGTTCGTGTACATATTTACTTCCTTGTACACAGTTCGAACTTGTAAATAATCAAGTTACGCTCGTTTTGAACGTTCGTTTCACAGACACTTGTTTATATTTCATAAACTCTTGTAAATAAACATCATGCATCTGTTTATATTTCCTTCATAAACTCCTGTGAATACATATCACACACACACACTTGTCTATACAACTGTCTAATTATAACATAACAACTAGTCTAACCAATAGGTTCCCCACAGTTGTAGCCTCCGCTTGGGATTTATACAAGATAAGTCATCCCCAGCATGAGTTTAGCCTCCTCTTGGGCTTTAAACAAGATAACTCTCCCTACAGAGTTAGCCTCCTCTTAGGCTTCATATAAGAAAACTCATTCATCTGAGTTTAGCCTCCGCTTAGGCTTCATATAAGACAACACTCCCCCTTTGAGTCAGCCTCCTCTTGGGCTTCGTTCAAAAGAACTCCTCATTGAGTTTAGCCTTCTCTTGGGCATCATACAATGAAAGAGACCAGGAAGTCTCTTAACAGCCTCCTATTGGGCTTCCAATACAAAGAATCACCCGCGTTAGGATAGAACCCTGAGAGTATAATTTCCCGGTGAAATTGCTCTAAATTCCAAAAGGATGGTTTCCCGGTGAAATCCCTTTTAAAGACAAAGCCAGCCATACCCTATAGCTTCCTCTTGAGCTTCATACAAGGACCCTCGATGACCCTCGGAATGCCTCCTCTTGGGCTAACAATACAAGGACCCACGGGCTTCTTAAAAGCAATCCCTTAATCCAATCAATTTCTCCTTGAGATTTAGACATCTATCATCTCTATAAAAGAAGTATCTCCTCTATCACATCACATACAGTCAAAAACTTTTCAAAGTTTTTTTCAAACGGTTTTCAAACAAAAACATCTCTTAACAGTAAGTGGTAACGCTTGCACACTCAAGCAAAACGCCCAATGCTTACAGTTAAAAGATTCAATCACTTTTTTTTCAAACATCTTTCTTAAACATGTAAGTGGTAACGCTTGTACACTCAAGCAAAACACCTATAACTTACGACGAAAGATTTTAATCAAACTTTTCAAAAATGTATGTGATGAAATAGATTAGATACATTTTTCATTAAGATGACATTTGTCTATCTCTTACTAACATCCCGTTGCTTCCACTAGTATAAGTAGGAACTACGATTGCTCTGACTTTCTCAACATCCTTTTGAGAATACGTAGGCACAAGGTCTCATCCTTGCCGAGCAAATTTCTATCTCTCTCAGACCAAACAAACCATAGGTCCCTGTAGATCCGAGCTACAAATGCTCTGATTCCCACTAGGAGATATGTATGCAGAAGATCCACAGATCTTTGCGAGCACAATAATAACAAACACTAGGATCCCACATAATCTATCATTCTTAAAATCCCAAAGGAGAAACTTTCCCAATCATAGAAATAACAATTAAAACACACAAACATATCAAACATATTCATATATAAAGCTATAGATAACTATATATATTTAGGGTGCTCCATCTATTCCTTTATATAACAATCCCCTTACTCGAATCTCCCCAATGCGTTGGCCTAGTTTGCGCTAGTCGTTACGCATATCAATATCAATTGAGGGTATTAACAACTTTCCCCTTTTTCATAATCATTAAATCATCTTTCTTGTGTTGAAAATAATAAAGCTTGATGCTCGCGGCATCTTTATAAACAAATCAAAAGAGTAAATCGTTTGAGCGAGAATCAATTCACGCTCAAATCCTCTAGCCCGCCACCTTTAACGCGAACAGAAAAATGGCGACTCTGGGAGCTGAAACTTTGATTTTCAAAAAATGTGACTCGCTCAAGAGCACCAAGCTTTTTGTTTTCAAAAAAGAAAAGGGAAAAGCTTTCATATTATGCATATGTTTTCTTTATTGTGTGTTTCGCGATTTCATCGATGGAAAGAAATCCTAACCGGATTTAAGAAACATTTTAAGATCTAGGTGGAGGTATTAATACGTGAGAAGTTTCAATACTTACGGTTAATATCTCCTCTCGATGGAGGTTGTCTTGGGGGTATTTGTGTTTAGCAAGTATTTGCGAAGACATGGTGCTTTCAGGGAACTTGAGAAGTCGAGTTGGTGTAGAACACATAACCCATCCCGCCATTTAGGATGTAGTGTAGATTATTCGGTGTAAGCTAGAGTAATTGTCATGCGAGACTACGATCAAAGTAGTTCCTCTTAAAAATATTATTGGACCATCGAGTATTCAACAAACCGATAATATTTCAAAGAGGAGTGTTGAGCTCAGTATTATCGAGAGAACCGCTTCACGATGAATAAGCCCATAGAACTTACCCACGTTTGATTCTTATCGTTGGCCTCATGCTCGTGACTTCGAACGCTTGACCGTGTGTATAACTACTAACCATGTTTTCCGCATTCATGCATTCATTCATTCATGCAAAAAAAAATTTTCATTTCTCTTCCCATTTCCAAAGAATTTATAGATTTTTTCTTCGTAAAATATTTTAGGTTAGAGTGATGGACGTCAGAGAAAGATTCACCAAGAGATACAGTTTTAGAATTCCTGATGTAGGAAAGTTAAAAGAGTTAGCATCCTTGGTAGAAGATCCCTCGGATTTCAGAAAATGCTATGGAACTCTTTTAACTCTTTTGAACACTAATGTTGATGAATGACTTCTCAAAACTTTCGTTCAATTTTACGATCCAGTCTATCGCTGTTTCACTTTCCCTGATTATCAGTTGATGCCTACTTTGGAAGAGTACGCGCATATCCTAGGTATCTCAGTATCAAACAAAGTGCCTTTCAATGGTTTGGAAGCCATTCCCAAGTCACCAGTCATTGCAACGATGACTCACTTAAAGAAATCTGAGATAGACAAAAACCTAACTACCAGAGGAAAACTCTTAGGATTGACTTCAAAGTTCCTAATGGAGAAGGCTCTTAAATTCTCTGCAGCTGGTAGTATGGTAGCCTTTGAAGCTATTTTAGATTTACTCCTCTATGGATTGGTGTTGTTTCCCAACGTCCCAAATTTCGTTGATATCAACGCCATAAGGATCTTTCTAATTGGAAACCTGCTCCCACTGCTTGGTGACACGACGCCTCTATTCATCATAGGAATCGTCAAGGAGACTAACTATCGTGTGTTGTGTACTGCTTTTCAAATGGATTGTCTCACACTTGCCTAAATCTCTATCTTCGTGAAAACAAAGACGAGTGGAATTGGTCAAGAAGACTCATGTCTCTTACAAACCATTTATATCCATTGGTATACCTTAGCGTACAATGAGATGGAAATCATTGAGAGCTGTGGAGAATTTGCCAACGTACCTCTCATCGGTACGAAAGGAGGAATCAACTACAACCCATTCCTGGCAAGACGTCAACTCGGATACGCAAACTCTAGTAAACCTCTTGGTTTTACAGTAGAGAGTTATTTCTATCACGAAGGAGAAGATTCCCAAGGATTGAAGGCTAGGATGATCAGAGCTTGGCATCACATCCGAAAGAAAGAAAAAGGGAAAGCAAAGAATTGTGTAGCCATGGAAACCTACACTTCTTGGGTAAAGAAAAGAGCAAAGGAATTTCGAATGCCTTACGCTTATGAGGAATCCATGTTCTCAACCGCTTCCAAATTAACAATTTTTCCCGTCGAGACTATGGGAGAATACCAAGAAGCTTTGGCCAAAATAAGGTTTGAAAAAGAGGCTTTGGAAAACAAGTTCCTTAAGACTAATCTTGAGAATGAGAAGCTCAAGAAGCAAGTCAAAGATCACGAAAAGACGCTTTACTTCCAGTGATGAATGGCTCATGGAGAAAGATGAAAAGATTCACGAAAGATAACGCAATCCGTAGATACGCCAAGGAAAGAGAAAGCTTGAAGAAATGACAACCAGCGATCCTGCTCCCGACAAGTGGAAGAAAGTCATCAAGCTAAAAGCCAAGAAAGTCGAATCGAAGCTCACTATGGAAAGGAAATCACAAGATGAAGCATCAAGCCTTTGGATCTTCATCCGAAGAAGACGTTTAATTAGTTTAGTTTGTAATTTTTACCATTTATTTTATCATTTGTGTGAGCAATGCTCCAAAAAAAAACAATATTGTTGTAATCTTCTTTCAATAATCAATAAATTCGTGTTTTCCATCCAAATATTTGCCAGAAATATCTCTTTTTAGCATAAATTCTTTGGAAATTCCTTTTCTTTACAATCATAATCATGCATCATACTTTGCATTTAAGTCTATTGTCTAGAGTCTGATACTTGAACAGTTTGAACAGTTTGAACAGATAGGAAAAGATCGCCAAGTTGTCGCGTCTTAGAGTTTCTCGACCGCGTTCACAGCCAACTCGAACATACGATACCAGATCAAAAAGAAGAAAAGTCATGGAAGGTTTTGAACAAGAGAATGTTGAACTGTAGTACAAAGAACAACCCTACAAGAAGAAGTGAGAGACTCACATCTTTGGTCAACTCATATGCGCAGAAAGTCAACAAGCAAGATCGAGTAGTCAAAACCAAGCGATCTCGAAGACACTACTACTCCATTTCATTGTCGCGTCAAGAGTTCACCTTTCAAGATGCCGAAGGCTATCCATGGGCATGCCTTTCAACTTCGCATCGGATTTCGCCAACCGACTTCTCAAGTGCAAACAACCACGCTTGAAATACCTACTTTGCAAAGAAACTCAACACTTACTCCGCGTGGAATAACTCTTCCAGTAACAATGCCGGTTTCTCAACCGATCATGACGAACTCACTTCCGAGTGCACACTACCATAGATGAAGAAGTTCACCATACTCCGTGCAATAACACGAATTCCGTGGCTCGATGGAGAATCTCCAGAACAACTCCTCAAAATGCACTTGAGATAAAACGATTCGGGAAGGAATTGTTGGGAAAACGCCAGATCCGTGCTTAGTTCCTCGCGTAAGGATACCGCAAAGTTCAAAGTCCCCGATTTTGAAAAGTACAAAGGAAACTCTTGTCCACAAAGTCATCTCACGATGTATGCCAGAAAATGTCTACATACAACGACGATCACATTGTTAATCCACTACTTCCAAGATAGTCTCACCGTGCCATCAAGTGGTACATGGGATTAGACAAGACGAATATCCAAACATTCAACGACTTAGGTGAAGCCTTTGTCCAGAAGATAAGTTCAACTTGATATGGCTCCGATAGGATCAACTCCGCTCCATGTCTCGAAAAAAGAGAGACATTCAAAGAATATGCAACGATGGAGGGAAATTGCCAAGTCAACCCGCCTTGGAAGAGAAAGAGATGACTAAGGTATTCTTAAACACTCTTGGCTCATTCTACTATAAGCGAATGATCGCTAGCGCCCCCGGAGATTTCACCGAGATGGTGAGCATGGGAATGCGATTAGAAGAAGGAGTTCGAACCGGACGCCTAACCAAGGAAGCAGGATCTTCTAGTGGAACTAGAAAGATTGGAACCAGTTTTCCAAAGAAAAAAGAATATGACATAGGAATGGTATCCCGAGGGAAGCCACGAAAGAATGTCATTCAACAACGACAGGTAGCTGCCATAGCACCCTCCGTCAACACAAGTCTAAACACCGGAATTGCTCCGCAATTTCAACAAAATCAACCAACTCAACAGCCTCGTCAACAGGCTCAGCAGTTTAACAATCAAAATCGTACGCCTCGGGTTACGCAATTCGACCCAATTCCATGACGTACATAGAACTTTACCCTGCGCTAATAGAAAAGAACCTGATACAGACAAGTTCACCACCTCCAATCCCATAAAAATTACCATGGTGGTACAAAACAGACGTATCTTGCCCTTTTCATCAAGGGGCACCAGGCCATGACCTTGAGCATTGCATAGCATTAAAGGCAGAAGTATAGAGATTAGTGAGATCTAATCTTCTTTCCTTCAGAAATACAAGTCCAAATGTGCAAGAAAATCCACTTCCCAGTCATAGTGGACACTCAGTGAATCTGATGCTAAGAAATACAGACAGGTACCTTGTCACAGACGTAAACCTGATCAGAGGAAACTTGGTGCATCTTCATGAAACATACAGTACAATGAGCACCTTCACTAAGCACGATTACGCAGCTTGCCATATCTGCTCCAAAGATATTCAAGGATGTCCCACCATAAAAGTAGACATTCAGCGATTGTTAGATATCGGTGACCTACAGATCTACAGAAACAGAGATGACCATGACATAAATACAGTAGGGCATTTTCCGCATGAGCTTTTAGTCTCAGATATCAACTCGGAAAACCCCGAAGTAAACGTTATCATCCCTTGTTTCAACATACCCAAACATGTGGAGATTGAATGCAACAGTTCCAACACCCCAGAGTCTCCTTTGGTGATTTGCTTACCCGGTCCTGTTCCGTACAGTTCTACCAAAGAAATTCCTTACCAATACAATGCAACCCTGATAGAGGATGGGAAGGAGAAACCCATGCCAACTCTTCCAGCTAATGTCAACATAACAGAAATCGGACGTGTGACACGAAGCGGACGAGTACACGCTCCGTTGCCACCAAGACCGCCTGCAGTTCCTGTTGTCAGACAGAATCCAGTTAACATATCTTCCGAGAATCCTGCAATGATTCCCGCTGTTAACCCAAGTACAAATGTTGGTCCTCCTGATGGAGCCAACGTCAACGCAGACTTTGATGAGATACTAAAGTTAATCAAGAAAAGTGAATACCGAGTCGTAGATCAACTGATGCAGACTCCTTCTAAGATTTCAATACTGTCTCTACTCCTCAACTCCGAAGCTCACCGAGAAGCTTTAATGAAGGTACTAGACCAAGCCTATGTAGACCATGATGTAACTACAGACCAGTTTGGAGGAATTGTCGCCAATATAACAGCTTGTAATAATCTAAGTTTCAGTGATGAGGAACTTCCAGAAGAAGGGAAAGATCATAACTTGGCCTTGCACATCTCGATGATTTGCCAATCTGATTCCCTGTCCAATGTATTGGTAGATACTGGTTCATCTTTGAACGTAATGCCGAAGACGACACTCGCTCGTTTGGCTTACAAAGGGACGCCAATGAAATTCAATGACATAGTAGTAAGAGCTTTCGACGGATCAAGAAAGTCAGTTATTGGAGAAGTCGATCTCCCAATGACAATTGGTCCACACACTTTCCAAATTACTTTCCAAGTCATGGACGTACCAGCTGCTTACAGTTGTCTACTAGGAAGACCTTGGATCCACGAGGCAGGAGCAGTAACTTCTACTCTCCATCAGAAATTAAAATTCACAGTAAATGGAAAGTCGGTAACCATCAGCGGTGAACAAGCTTTGCTTGTAAGCCATTTGTCCAGTTTCTCTTTCATCACAGCTAATGACATTGAAGGGACATGTCTCCCAGAGCATCCGTTAGAAGATGAATCTACCAGCAAAAACAGATCGTTTATCTCTTCATATAAAGAAGCAGCGCAGATGGTGAAAGACGGCAATGCTGAAGGATGGGGACATGTAATCAAACCTGTCAAGAACGAAACAAAAGCCGGACTCGGGTTCACACCCGCATTTTCCAAGGACAAGTAAAAGGATGAAGCACTTCGTCCAATCAAAGAAGTATTCAACAGTGGGGGTTTCTTAAACCCTGTTCTCCAAGAAGTTAGCGTTGTCACCATTGAAGATGATGAAGACGATCCCTCTGAATCTGAAGAGTGGAGCACTTATTTAAACTGCCCTGAATATGTGTCTCAAGAGGAATTGTATGCGCCGACTGATCAATTCAAAGACATGTCCCTGCAACGACATGAAAATCCACCTGTCCCTTCTGAAGTTTGGGATACCTTGGGAGAACCCAGTGGTAAATTTGACTATATGGTGAAATATACTGCACCGGAAAGCTCAAAAATCAGAATCGAAGATATCCAGCCCACTGGATGGGGAGATTCTTTTGAGTACCCTAGTCAATCAGAAGAAGAATTTGCATCTTCTCAATCTAATCAGCCAATCAAGATCCCAAATGAAGACTTCTGCTTTAACGCGCCAGTAGAGTTTGATAAATCAGATCCTGATTACCACTACATCAACATGATCACTGAAGATCAAGAGTACGATTCGGGATACGATTTGGAAAGTGTCGCCGACAACGAGTCTCTTCATTCAGAAGATTGGAGGATACATCCCCAGAATTCAACACAAAGGTCAACAGGAAGTACATATGCTGTATCCCATACTTCCCGATCTATTCGTCAAGCGGAAGAAGACTGCTTTAGCAGCACGAAAGGCAAAGTCCATCGTCCAGAGTCTTCAAAACCTGCTCAAACAACGACCAAGGTCTACTCCAGGGTTAAACCAAGTGGAAAATTACCCGAGTACCTCGACTTCCAAGGAGTTCGTCACTACTGGAAACCTGTTGAAGTTCGGACTAACGCTCCTAGTTCTAAGTAGTTTATTTTTGCTTTTGTTTTGAACTCTCACTTCGCCCAAAGTGAAGAGATGTTTTATAGGGCTTAGCTTTTAAATAATTTCTCTTTGTCTTGCCCAAGACAAATAAGTTTGTATTTTAGGGCCCCTGTTTCATATTGTGAATCATAAATAAAATGCGTTGTTTTGATTCCACACTTTGTGTTTATTTTTCATTTTACCCTTTCCTGGAAATGATAATCCTAAAAAAAAAACACAATAAAAAAAAATCTTCAAAAAATAATAATCTGCATACACTCTCACATTAACTTTTTCCTAAAAAAAGAGAGTTAATTAATCAAACATAAATCAAACATGCAGATTAACAGATGGACAAATCCATTGAAAGCAATAACTCTATGCTCTCTCCCAACTTTGAAATCCCCTGTGAATTCGCCGAGGAAGAAGTTGAAGAAGAGATCCCAGATGAGATTTCTCGACTACTAAAGCACGAGGAAAGAATCATTCAGCCTCACAAAGAACCACTGGAAGCAATCAACTTGGGTTCTGAAGAAGACAAAAAAGAAGTAAATATCGGAGCTTCACTCGACAGCAACGTCAAGAGCAAACTCATAGATCTTCTCAAAGAATATGTTGATGTGTTTGCTTGGTGTCATACCCCAAAATTTGCCCTCCATCCTCTCAAGATATTTCATACATCCATACTCAAGGATTCCTCAAGAGTTGATCAGACAAACTCTCTCCTAGACAATCAACCCAAAATAGGGTTTGGTATTCCTCAGTCAAGATGGACTTCCAACATCTCCAATGGTCTTCATGCCTCCTCATATGCTTCAAATATTCTCCATGTCAAGTTTCAAGCCTTACAAGTCAAGATTGCTCAGACAATTGCTCAGATGGTTGAAAATCACTGAATTGACAAAAGTCAACTGTGGTCAACATACAACAAACTTCATGATTTTTGGTCAACATCCTCATTTTGAAGTCATATTCATCATTTGATCAAGGGTTGATCATGATTCATCAAGAAAACTCAAGATTTGCTCAAAAGTCAAACTTTCTAAATTAGGGTTTCTAGATGAAAAGTCAATCGAACTTTGATCGATCATAACTTCTTCATACTTTCTCGTAAATTTTCCACCACCTCTTGTTTTGAAGGAAATTCAATTCTCTACAACTTCATGTCTCACAAGAATGTCCAAAAATGCTTCATTTGAGAGGTATGGCTCAAAACATTACTGTGTCATTTTCAAAGTCAACAAAAGTCAACTTTTGTTTTGAAGATATATTGAGCATGGAAACTCCAATTGAGATGAGACCAAAAAGGTTGGTTAGAGGACTCTTAGAGCTTTTCAAAAAGACCAATAACACTCACAAATGTGGAAAATTGAGCAAGATACACCATTCACAAGTTGGGCAATTTTGAAGGAATGCACAAAGAGAGATACTTCTAAAAATCAATTTTTTTGCAAATGGGCTTGCTTTTTCTTCATCCAAACTTATTCCTCATACAATTAGGAATATCCAAGCCCAATGCCACGAATTTTTATTTTATTTTTCTATTTAATTTGGAATTTATTCATTTAAATACAAATTAAATTTAAAAATAAAGTATAAAATCAAAATTAATTGCAAAATTGATTTTTATTCCTTCCTTGAGACCCAAGCAACTCACAAAGGCCAGCAAATTTCGAAATTGGATCAATATGGCAAGATTGGATTGAAAATTAATCAAATTTGATTTGCATTGAATGTTGATTGATTCTCTCCCAAAACCATTCCAAATCCATCCAAGATAAATGTATGATGCATACCTATCAAGAAAAAGGAAAATTGCCCTAAGAACCCTAAAAATTTCAAAGAAACTTGAGAAAAAGCAATTTTGCTTTTGCCAATTCAAGGAGTTTTGAGGATTGAATAAGCATCCTCAAGGTCCCGAAGCTATTCCAATCATCCCCGCGCTGAAACGTCCAATCGTCCCAGCTAAGTCACGGTTTGTATCAACATAACTCAAATCGAATCCATACATACACCATGATTAATGTGTTTTGATTGCATATTTGTGTTTAATGATGTTTCTAAGCAGCATAGTTTGATTTGAGTTTGGCAAGAATCACGAGATGCCATGGTTAGGGTTTCTGTGCCGTTTAGGGTTTCACAAAATAGGAAAAATTGGACCATGAGACCTATACCAATGCATTCTAATGATCTCGTGAATTGAACCATGCTTTAGAATTTATTTATATTATGTGCTTGCTTTTTGATTTTGCAGTCATAGCGTCGAGCAATGGCCGACGCTAGCTTTCAAAAATCCAAATGAGAACGATGAAGTTCTTGGCGCGGAGACGAAGCAATGGAAGGACGACGCGTGTTGTAATCCACTCATTCACTTTCAAACACGCTTGCATACATGGCGTGGTGGTTAAGACATTCACTGTGCATAGATGCTCTCCAGGGTCATGAGTTCGATCCTCACTGGCACCGGATTTGGTTTTTCTTTTACAAACTCAAACTATTTTCATATTTTCCATATTTTCTTATTTTATTTAATATTTCCATTCAATTTTAATTTCTTTCATATTTTTATTTCATGCATTAAAAATCACCAAAAATTATTTTTCTTTTTACATTATTTTCAGAAAATACTTATTTAATATATAAAATTAAAAAATATTATTTTGCATGCATATTTATTTTTATTCATAATTTTGCATTTAAATCACATTTAATTATTAAATTGCATTAAAAAAATCCCAAAAAAATTATTTTTGCATATTTATGTTATTTCCAGCATGTCATATTTTTCCCGATTAAAAATTTGCGTTTTTTCTAACATTTTCTCTTATTCAATTTCATCATATTTTCCGATTTCTCTTATCGTTTCACAGGTTATTCCGCTTCAGACGTTTCTTTACCGTTTTCATTTTTTCCAATAATGTAACTGTTTATGGGATGTAATAGTTTAAATTAGGTTTTTATTTTCCGCAAGTTTAAATTATGTATCTGCCCCAAAGCCATGTAATAGCGTAGGACATTTACCTTTCCGCACTTTACATTCCGCATTTTAATTTCCGCACCCTATAAATTGCTAGTAACTAGGTGTGTATGGCAAGATAATAATTGGACATAGCTCACACTAATTTTCAAGATAAAATACCTGAATCAACACACTCTCTTTCACACATGCACCCCTTAGGGTAATTCTCTCTCGTTGCCTTTACGAATACAAATGGTCATGTCCCTCGAACGTAGAGGTATTCTAGCACCGTTGCCTTCAAACAAATCATCATAGTCCCTTCGATACAAAGATCATAAGACCCACGATGTCGCCTCCGAATACATGATCTTGACCCTCGATTGTCGCCTACGAAAAATGATGATAGTCCCTTCGAATGTGCTAGGATACTTCCTACAAGTTGCCTTCTATGACCATCCGATGTCCCTTCGAATGTCCCGCTTACATCCAACGAATGGAGTTACCTACCAACTAATGGTATGGATAGCACTATTCTAAAGGAACGTAAAACAATACAAAAAAACGACCAATTCTGAGTAGGTAATAAGACTTTTAGTTGCTTGCTCTATCAAAATGCTTTTCACACCTCACACTTTTGTCAAAGTTCAAACTCTTTTCAAAACGAAACATTTCCGAACACTTTGTATACATTCCTACATGAATCATTACAAAGTCAAAGCGAAATGCCTTTTCAAAACATTTTGTCAAACACACGTAAAGCACAATTTTTAAGTGATCTAAGAGCAACTAAGAGCCCGTAGATAACTACGGATGGAAAGGGTGCTAATACCTTCCTTTTCATAACCTTCTCCTTACTCAGAATCTAACGAAGGTATTTTTCTGTACTTTTTACCTTCCCTTAATTGGATAAAAGAAAAGTCGGTGGTGACTCTTGCTATCCGCACATTTGCGATAAAAAAATCTAAAAAAGTCAGTTCACCGTATCACAGAACTGGCGACTCTGCTGGGGACACACCCTAAAGAGAGAATGCCTTAAGGATTTTTTTAGAACACCTTTATTGCTTTTTGTTTGACTTGTATGCTTTATCTTTAAGGGTTGCTTGGGTATTATATTTGTGGGGGATCCTACACCCGGATCCGGGTTTCCTTTTAGGTAAGTAGCAATAAATCGTCGCGACCGTTAGACGTATATCAAAACGGTCAACATGATGGCTACGTTAGCGTGACACTTTGGATGTCCTGATACTCTTCATTCCCAAGTTGGGGATAGTATTTGGCTTTTGCGTGGTGTCATCAAGCGCTAACTAAACTTTTAGAACCTTAATTGACCCATCTTGGCCATTAGAAAGTAGTGAGATGGCCGGCTTTGGTGTAAACCGAGGTTGGTTGATACCGATGCTACGCTCATCGAGATCGACTTTTGGGATATTTTCGTCGACCACTGGTAGTCGTATTGAAATAAACGCCTACGAGAAAGATCAATGATATGAGATTCCTAGAACCCGGTTACTATTATAGGACAGGATGAACCAACTCAAAACTTTTGGTAGGGTAATCACCTATACCTCATGCAAGCCTTAAACCTAGGCTCATTGTGTGAATTGTTTGTGTGTGCTAAACATGACATCATGACATCATTTGCATTGCATATCATTTCTAACTATTTCAAGAACCTAGGGATTTATCTTTGCTCTGTTTTGTAGGGATTATGGCTTCTAGAAAGACTATCCGAATCAACTTCATGGGTATACCTTCTCAGCTCAAAGAATTGGTTTCAAAAATTCCTGATCATGCTCAGTTCATCAAAAGACATGGTTATCTACTTGATTTGGTTATCTCTGGTTTTGAAGAAGATATGATGCATGTCCTATTTCAGTTTTTTGATCCGAAACACCATTTCTTTACATTCCCAGATTATCAGTTAGTTCCTACCTTGGAAGAGTTCTCTAAGCTACTTGGGGTACCTATTCTTGACCAAATGCCATTCACCGGTCTAGAAAAGGTTCCTAAGCACGAAGACATCGCATCCGCCTTACATCTTAAGCGCTCAGACATTGAGGCCAATTGGGAAACCAGAAGTGGAGTTAAGGGTTTACTTTCCAAGTTCTTAATTAAGAAAGCCCGAGAATTCCTCAAAGTTATAAGTTTCCATGCATTTGAAGACATTGTGGCCTTGCTAATCTATGGTTTGGTTCTATTCCCTAACTCGGATCAATTCATAGATGTCAACGCCATTAAGTTGTTTCTTACCCACAATCCTGTGCCTACTTTACTTGGAGACATCCTACATTCTCTCCACACTCGTACTACTAAAAGACAAGGAACTCTCATGTGTTGTATACCGTTACTTTCTAGGTGGTTTATTTCGCACCTTCCTCCATCAGTTTTGAAGAACGAACAAAGGATGAAGTGGTCTCAAAGATTAATGTCACTCTCTCATTCAGATATCTGTTGGAGTCTTTTCTCTCAAAAGGACTTCACCTTCATTGAGCGTTGTGGAGAATTCTAATGTACCACTACTTGGTATAAGGGAGGTATTACTTACAACCCTTCTTTAGCTCTACGCGCTTTGGTTTTGCTCAAGAGATGGTCCACATGATATGCTTCTCCAAGATATTGTGTTCGACTACAATCACGATCTCGCAGCCGAAGGTTTATACACGCTTGGGGCATGGTAAAGAAGACCGATACCAAGACTTTGGGGCACCAACTCCATTCCTTGGGAACCTTACCTCAAATGGGTGCGAGCTCGAGCTCAAAACCTCATGATGCCATTCACTGCTTTACCAAGAATTATGGAACTGTTGCTATAGGTGACGACTATACCGTTCTCTATCCCGACATGCCTACTGATTTTGAAGACTTGAAGAGATCCTGGATTCAGCTTAAAGAAGAGAGGGATACCTTTGAAGCTCAGTGCTATGCAAGTGAGAAGAAAGTGCTAGAATTGACCAAGCTACTTCACGAGGAGCGAAACATCAACGCCTACATCGGCACCAAGAGGAAGCGCCCATGGGAGACTTAGAGCTTTAGGATTTTCTTTTATTTGTCTTGAACTATCCTTTGTACTTAAAAAGAAAAAAAGAAAAATAATAAAAAGTACTAATAAATGTGTGTTCATTGCTTGTTTAACAAATTTAAATCTCTAAGGTCCTTGAAAACATTGCATTGCATTCGCATAAACATTGCATATCATAGCATAACATTGCATCACAGGTACATTGAAGATTGGTTTTCTCATTTGCTCGCTATTTATTTTAGCAGAAATGGCTCTTGAACATCATCAAAGATCTTCAAGCTCGAATGCTCAAAGCAGATGTTTACCACTTGGTACAAGGCCAAGAAGATCAAGAAGCTCATCAATGAAAGAAGAAGGTTGGTGGTCTTCTCAACATGGGCAGACGCTACAAAGGTGGTCCTAGAGTGGTTAGTCGAATTGAGCTCTCTGAAGGAAGTGTCAAGAAGGAGGACGAACAAAGTAACAAAGGTGGTGGTGAAGGCAACACCGAACTTGAGAAGAACTATGATGATGGCCAATACTCGATGAAGATGACAAGTACAAGCAACTTGAAGACCGTCGAATCTGTGGAAAATCAAGATGTCCGGCTGAATTTTGATGACCGAGTCTTGTCCCAGTGTTGTGATTCCTCCCAAGTTCAAAGTTCCAACTTTTGCTAAGTATGATGGCATGTCTTGCCCTAAGTCGCATTTGAAGTCTTATGTTCAAGATCAATCCCACACCGATGACAAAAAGTTATGGATGCACTATTTTCAAGAGAGTTTGTCCGAACCAGTTGGAATGGTACTATCGCCAGAGAATGACCGTATCCGTACTTGGAGTGACTTAGCGATGCTTTCTGTGTATGAGTACAATGTGAATCGACACCCACCGCATGCAACTACAAAGCATATCTATGGGTCGTGATGAGAAGTTCAAGGAGTATGCTCGTAGTGGAGAGATCTAGCAGCGAGTTCAACCACCCTTGTCCAATAGGAGTTGGTTGATATGTTCATGGGAACACCGACAGCCCATTCTTCAATCATCCGATTGAAACTCTTCACCGGATTCACCGAAATGATTACAGCGAGTGTATTGAAGTTGGTATCAAGTGGGAAGATTCAGATAGAGACATCTTCAAGCAGCAAGAGATCTTTTGGTGGTAAGAAAGAAGCTAATCGTGTATGGTCGAAAAGCCGAGCCAAGACCGACCGCGCTCAACTGTGGGGCGGTTGTGATCTCCAATCCTACATCAAGACAACCTCGAGACAACGTGTAACGCGCAACGAAGACAGCACGAAGATCAACATGCCTTTGTCGCAAGCCTTGCAACACATGTTGAAAGCGGTGATTACTTTGAGGATCCTCCTCGAATGTCAACACTTCCTCTCCGAAATACAATCCTAATGCTAAGTGTGCTTACCATTCCAATAGCCGGACATAATCGATGATTGTTGGGCTCAAGAACAAGATTCAAGATATGATCAAGCTAAGCGATTGAGTTTGATCCTCCCGTTGAGACCGAATGTGATCAACGCCCTATGCCTAACCATGACAAGAGTTCCAATGTTGGTGATGATACTTATGTTTTCAACATAGATGACTTGACCATCCCTCGATGATGTTAAGAAGAATTTGCAAGTCGTGTCAATCCAGATGCCCAGAGAATTGTCGTTGGTGCCCATCGCACCGATGGTTGTGCTTGGTTGAGAAGACATGTTCGCATGATGGACAACCGTGAGATACTATTCGAAACCACCGTGCGAAGTGTGTGATGAAATGTCTAAGTTGAAGATTGACAATGCAAACGAAACTGCACCATCTGTGGGATACCTTGGGGCAGCCAAGTGGAAAGTATGATTACATGGTGAAGTACACTCTCGAGAGTTACAAGATTCCTATTGAAGATGTTAAAGGCGACGGATGGGGTGACGATTTCCCGAAGACTATGCCGATGTTAACACAATAAGGATTTCCTCTACCGATCCTGTGCCTAGAGTGGCACCTCTCATCATCACTTCTCCAAGGCCAGTTCCGTATTCCTCTGACAAGGTTATCCCTTGGAATTATGGAGCTGATGTTTACTATCATGGCGTCAAGCAAGACCCTCGACCATTGAAGATCTTACGGTTGAAGCTACCATTCCGACATTGACAACATCACGGATCAAGTAAGGTGACCGACCGGAAGGTTTTCTCTCAATCTCTCCTCCAAAAGACTGCGACTCCATTTCGCATTCCGGCTATTCCATCGCTTCCCCAAGAACCGGTGACTCATCTGTTCAGCCGTAGTACCAAAGGAAGTTATCAAGACACCTCCAAACAAGAAATGGAGGAAATTCAAGATTATCAAGAAGAGTGACTACAATGTTGTGGAGCAGTTGGGACAAACTCCGTCCAAAATTTCCATGCTTGCTCGCTCTTGTGCTCGAGGCTCATGCTAATGCCTTGGTGAAGTTTCAAGAACGCTCACGCACCTCAAGACACTACCGACCGTTTGAAGTTTGTATTGCTAGCCGGCTGCCAACAACGGCCTAGGCTTCTCGATGTTGATTTGACTCCTTCGAAAGAACACAACAAGGCCTTGCACATCTCGTGGAATGCAAGGCGTTACATTGTCTCATGTTTTGCTGACACCGTTCGCTCAATATCTTACAAGATCGCTTTTGATCGACTTGATGTCGAAGGGTTGGTTCGAGACCCAGGACATTATTGTGAGAGCTTTTGATGGTTCTAAGCGAACAAGATTGAGAAATATACGCAGAGTGCTGCAGATTTGAGGAGACAAAGGGCCCGAATCATCAATCGCGCCAAGACAACCAATTATTCAGATGTTACCCTAGAGTTGGGGAGAGTTTGTTGGAGTTCTTAGTTCGCTGTCACAAAGGGGAAACCAAGTGCCTGATTTGCCCAAGGTGCTCAGCAGCATATGACCAGAACATGGTTGGAGCATTCGAAACTATTCCCTTCGCCCCATGCTGGAATCACAAGGAAGTTGGTCAGATGAGTCAACACTTCTAGGGTAATCGTACTCAACGAAATCCTGACAGTCCCTATCCTAAAGGTGCTCGAAGGGTGACGTTCAAAATCCCTGCTGAAGTACCAACAGACAAATGGTTGCAAGTCAGAGATGATAAGGGAAAAGATAAATGGAAAGGCAAGGAACGAAATGCACGTCACGCTATGATATATAGGAGGCAATTCAACACTGCGAAGAGGGAAGAATTGAGACTAGAAAAGTACAAAGGTAAGAATCCCATGTCAAGATCCCAATGGCGAAGGCAAATAATTTGAAAGGAAGCTTTGGCAGACAAAAGAGAAGCTTCGACCAGCAACAAAGAAGTGTCAAGTACCAACAAACCAACAACAAACAATCAACCTGAAGACAAACCTCCAGTTAGTAGGAGACTCTTCTCTGAAACACAACCAGATGAATCGAAAGAGTACACTCCAAGTCCAGAAGAAGACGAGGATATGCTGACAGACAACTTCGAATCAGAGGGGGAGTCTTCACTCAACTTAAATTGCAATGTGGTATCTGTACTGTATTACCTTCTGAGTTCGGACAGGAGACCGAAATCGAAGAGCACGAGGAAGAGGATACCATAGATTTGATGAAGCACAGACCAGTTTGCTACTATGTAATGGATAACGGCGTGGTCGAAGAGCAGAACGCATTCTTCGAACACCCAGAGCCAGCAATGAAGAATCATTTGAAGCCATTGTCATTCGAGCAAAGGCTGGAGCCCATGGCGTGAACAAGGTCTTAGTGGATGGAGGCACTGCAATTAATTTAATGCCTCAATTCATGCTGAAAAAGTTAGGAATACAAGAAGGTGATGTCAAACCACACAACATGGTCCTATCCAATTATGAAGGGAAAGTAGGTCAGACGTTGGGGGTAGTTCAAGTGGATCTAACCGTAGGATCGAGCTGCAGGCCCACCATGTTCATGGTGATCGAAGCCAAGGCCAACTATAACTTGCTGCTGCTGGGAAGAGAGTGGATCCATGGCGTAGGAGCAGTTCCTTCGTCAATGCATCAGAGGTTGGTTCTATGGAGAGAAGATGGTATAGTGGAGAATATCAAAGCGGACCAGAGTTACTTTATGACAACAGTCAATTTAGTCAACAAAAGGAATTATGACAAGTACCTGGCAAGAATAGCCCCTTGTACCCCAAGTGACGAAATGAACGAAACAAGGGATGCACGCTACTATATGACCCTTCTCCATGATGGCATGTACTGGGATAGGAAGATAATTAAAGGAGATGAAGGAGTCGAAGGCACTTCGCAAAGACGGCCAGTAGGCTGGGAGTTCGACAATCCTGCTCATGACTGAGTCCTCCTTCTTCGAAAGGATTTCGGCCTATATGGCTGAGAATGAATGGAAAGCGGCCTCAGAGGCTGAAATAGATAATATGATTGAAGTGAACGAAATAGAATGGAATGGTTCGAAAGACTCACCTTATGAAGAATACGAAATAGAGTAAAGGCTAGATGCCATCTATGACAAGGAACCCTTAGGCTTCGAGAAGGATCCTACAAATTCAGGTGCCAAAATGTTAGCACAGGATCCGCTCGAAGAGGTAAATTTGGGGGATGACAATACAAAAGAGTAACCTACATAAGCGCAAAACTCAACCCAAGTCTCAAGCAAGAGGTGATCGAAGTCCTCAAGAGAAACAAAGATTGCTTCGCGTGGGATTATGCCGAAATGCCTAGTTTAAAGAGAGAGTTAGTGGAGCACAGACTTCCAATTAAGGATGGCAAGAAGCCCATCAAACAAACTCCTAGAAGATTCGCGCCAGCAGTTCTCACAAAGATCAAAGCTGAGGTTGAAAGGTTGCTGCGTTGCAAATTCATCAGAACCACAAGGTATGTCGAATGGTTAGCAAATATAGTATCTGTCATTAAAAAAAAATGGTTCTCTGAGAATATGCATAGACTTTAGGGATTTAAATACTGCGACCCCCAAAGATGAATATTCTATGTCTGTGGCAGAAATGTTAATAGACTCAGCTGCAGGATTCAAATACCTAAGTATGCTAGATGGATATTCTGGTTATAATCAGATTTTTATTGCTGAAGAAGATGTTGCCAAGACAGCATTTCGTTGCCCATGAGCTTTAGGCACCTATGAATGGGTAGTGATGCCTTTTGGTTTAAAAAATGCTGGGGCAACTTACCAAAGAGCAATGAATTCAATCTTCCATGATTTTATTGAGACATTTATGCAGGTGTATATTGATGATATAATCATCAAATCTATATCTGCAGCAGAAACCCATTTGCATCATTTGAGCCAATCATTCGAAAGAATGAGAAAACATGGCTTAAAAATGAACCCCCTTAAATGTGCATTTTTTGTGCAGGCTGGAGATTTTCTTGGCTTTGTGGTTCATAAAAAAGGAATCGAAATCAACCAGAATAAGACCAAATCCATCATGGAGACAAAAGCACCCACATCAAAAGGAGCTGCAATCTTTGCTGGGGAAGATTAACTTTCTCAGGAGGTTCATTTTGAATCTAAGTGGAAGAACTCAAGCTTTCTCTCCACTACTTCGTTTAAAGCAAGGCCAAGCCTTCGAGTGGAACGAAGCACATCAGGAGGCCTTTGACAAGATCAAAAGATATCTCTCTCAGCCTCCTATCTTGTCTCCACCTTCATGGGGAAAGCCCATGAGACTGTACATATCTGCTTCTGAATTTACTATAGGTAGTATGCTAGCACAAGAAGATAGTAATGGCATCGAAAGAGCCATATATTATTTAAGTAGGGTGTTGAATGATGCAGAAACTAGATATAGCAATATAGAAAAGCTATGTCTTTGTTTATACTTTTCTTGTATGAAACTTAAATATTATATAAAGCCTGTTGAGGTTTATGTTTCATCTCATTTCGATGTTATCAAACACATGCTTTCAAAACCAATAATGCATAGCAGAGTTGGTAAATGGGCTCTAGCCTTGACAGAATATTCTTTGACTTTCATGCCTTTAAGAGCTGTGAAAGGCCAAGTAATTCCTGATTTCATCGTGGACCATTCACTGGTCGAAAAGCCTGTCATAGGTTACGTTGAAACGCAACCTTGGAAGTTATACTTTGATGGTTCGACCCACAAGGAGGGTAGTGGTGTTGGAGTCCTCATAATTTCTCCTGAAGGAATTCCAACAAAATTCAAGTATAAGTTAGATGGTCCTCGTTGCTCGAACAACGAAGCTGAATACGAAGCACTTATAGTTGGACTTGAAGCTTTGTTGGAATTGGGGGCAACTAGAGTCGAAACTAAAGGTGACTCAGAGTTAGTGGTCAAGCAGATAACAAAGGAATACAAATGCATAAAGGAAAATCTGATAACATACTTTGTCATAGTTAATAGGCTACTCAAAAAATTCGAATACATGGATATTCAACATATACCCAGAATAGAAAATCAAGAAGCAAATGACTTAGCACAATTGGCTTCAGGGTATAAAGTTTCTGCCAAATAAGAGGCAGGGTTATGGCTACTAGACTCATACCATCAGATTTGGAAAATATTAAATTAGGTTGTGATGATAAAGATGGATTCGAAGTATTAGCCATAAACACCTTATCAGATACAGATTGGCGAAGTCCATTAGTAAGTTATTTAGAAAATCCAACTTTGAATGTTGACAGAAAAATAAAATATAGAGCATTATCATATGTCCTTATGGGAAATGAATTGTTCAAAAACACCCAAGAAGGCGTATTACTCAAATGCCTAGGAGAAAGTGAGGCATATTTAGCATTATCAGAGGTCCACAATGGGGCATGTGGGGCACATCAAGCAGGCCATAAAATTAAATGGTTTCTATTTCGATATGGTATGTATTGGCCTAGCATGCTCAAAGATTGTATAGATTTTGCTAAAGGGTGTGAAGAATGCCAGAAACATGCAGGGATTCAACATGCTCCTGCAAGTGAGTTGCATTCGATCATTAAGCCATGGCCCTTTAGAGGATGGGCATTAGATTTAATAGGAGAAATCACTCCTGCTTCGTCTAAAGGTCAGAAATATATCTTGGTAGGAATAGACTATTTTACCAAGTGGATCGAAGAGCAATACCATTAATAGCTGTAGATCAAGAGGCTATTATTGAGTTCATACAAAAACAGATTATCTATAGGTTCGGATTTCCAGAGAGCATAACCACAGACCAAGGTTCTGTGTTTACTGGTAAGAAGATGCAAGAATTTGCCCAAGAGATGGGGTTCAAATTACTAACATCAACACCATATTATGCTCAAGCAAATGGTCAGGTCGAAGCAGCCAATAAAGTGATAATAGGTTTAATTAAGAAACATGTTGGTAAAAAGCCAAGGAATTGGCATAAGACTTTAGACCAAATACTATGGGCCTGTAGAACATCTCCTAAGGAAGCTACTAATACCACGCCTTTTCAACTAACATTTGGTCATGATGCAGTTCTACCAGTAGAAATTCATCTACAATCAGTTCGAATTCAAAGACAAAACGAAATCCCAGCTGCGTTGTATTGGGAGATGATGATGAACGAGTTAGTTGAGTTAGACGAAGTTAGATTGCATGCATTGGAAATCCTAATGAGGCAAAGGCAAAGAGTAGCCAGGGCATATAACAAAAGGGTGAAAGGTAAAACATTTAATATTAATGACTTAGTTTGGAAAGTTATATTGCCCATGGACAAGAAAAATAAAGCATTAGGTAAATGGTCACCTCATTGGGAAGGACCCTTTCGAATAGTAAAAACATTTTCAAACAATGCATATGAGATTGAAGAATTGAATGATGATAAACGAATCTTAAAGGTTAATGGGAAATATTTAAAGAAATATAAGCCACGCCTGCAGGAGATTCGAATAATAACAGCGTAATCAAAATATAGTAAAGGTATGCCAAAATGGTAATATAAATTGCCAAAATGGCATTGTTTGGGTATTACAGATCAAAGTTAAATTAATATTCCAAGCAAATTAAACAAACAAAATCTAGAAATGGGCATTGTTCCTTAATCTGTCGAAAATACTCCAAAAGGACTCAAGCCTTTGCTGAGTAAAGCGCCTCGCTCCTTCTAGGGTAGCAACTTCACCCTTAAGTTGCTCGGCTGCTTCCGTTTCTGCAAGTCCTTTATTGAGGAGTTCTTCGAATTGTGTGCCAGCAGTGTTGGCGTCATATGCCATTTGTTGTTGTTGGGCCTCCTTAACTTTTCATTGAAGCTCTTGAATCTGCTGTTCCCAGAGAAGAATGGATTGAGCTCGAAGCTCATAATCAGTTTTAGCTTGCTTGATATGCATGGCTTGCTCTTCAGCTTCTTTAGAAAGCTTCGAAGCATGCTCATAAGCAGCGTCCATTGCAGCTCGCTTCTCTTGGACTTTATTGGTAGCAAATTCATCCTGAAGGAGACACCCAGTAACGTTGTCTAGCAAAGATTGAAGTTTGAATAAGATAGTGCTAACTTCCAGAGAACAGGTGGCAAGGTTGACTTGAGTCAGAAGTGCTTTCATAGTATAACAAGTTGTATTGTCTTTCTTAAGCACTTTGAACAGATCCACATCAAGGATTGTCTTCCTAATCTTGTGAAGAAGTACAACCCTATCATCAGAAGGTATTGAATCAGTAGTCGAACCAGTACTAGCCTTAGGAAGAGGAGTGTCTTTTTGAGCTAGTTTAGCTTTCATATACCCAATTGGGTCATTTCGCTTTAAGAGAGCTAAATCCTCTTCAGTCGTTTGAGGTTGGGAAGACTCGGGAAGTTCCATACGCAATGGAGTAACATCCATATCGACTTTCATTGGCTCATTGGTAGGGACACCATCACCTTCATTATTTTCTTCCTCATCATCTTCTTCATCACCAACCAGGTCCACCACTTCGATGTCATTGTCTTCATTACTGTGAGCATCAGACTCCGTTCCTTCACTCGAACCATCTTGAGCCTCTTCTTCTCCTGCTTCCTCAGATCCTTCCTCACTAGAATCTTCGCTCTCTCGAGAAGGGTCAACCTTTTCCTCTTCAGCTTGGGTGGCTTTTTCGCTCTCTTGAGGAATTTTGAGAGGAGATTTTGGATGAGAAGTTTCTGGAGGAACTTCTGCAGCATCTTCAGGCGTACTTCGTTTGTCTCCTTGAGAGGAGGAGAAGTGCCTTGATCATCTGGTTGCTCTAAAACCCCCAATCGGAACCGCCATATTGAAGGATCCTTTGTTCTGCACCAGATTGCTAGAATCCCCGTGAGGAGAAGAATGGATTGGAGCAGCTGTTTTGGATGGAGGAGTCAAAGTGGTAGGGATTGGATTTGAATCATCCTACACAAACAAAGAAAGATTAAAAACTTGCACTAAGGTACGAATAACTATGTTTGTTGAAAAAAATTCGAATTCAATTCACCTGTGGATTATCTGAAGAGATATTGCTATCTATATGTTCCAACATTACGTTGAAGGTCGAAGGTTGATTTTTGGATTTTGGTAAGGGAGCAACATCCCTGGAATCGAGTCCAGAAACATTAGTGTCCTTGGAAACATCTTTCTTTTGCTTCTTCTTCGAAGCCGTTGGTGGACTTCCCCCAACCTTGGGATTCTTCCCACTGGTACTAGGCTTTCATTTCTTTGGAGTGGTTGGTGGGAGTTTATTAGTCTGAAAAGTATAAAACATGAGTTAAACTTCAATCATAAAGTAGCCCATTCGAAACGTCAGGATAAATTGATTACCTTTGGGGTTGGAGCAATTGTTGGAGCAATTGTTGAGGTTGGAGCAATTGTTGAAGTTGGAGCAATTGTTGTTGTCGTTGTTGTTGCGGGAGTAATTTTTGGAATTGTTTGGGGCACATTGTCATCAGCTTTGATAGTTTGTTGGGAACTACTTCCTTCCTTGGTCTTCGACGCAACAGTCTTTATCCTGATGGCTGAATATCGAAACAATTAAGACAAAATGTTAAAATAAAGAAAGTAAGAATTATTTGGGGATTTCCCAAGCATTCGCACCTGCGCCTTCATTCGAAACAATCGACATGGAAGAAAGGTCATAGCGAAGATGCCCTGGGAAATTATGGAGCCAATGTCGAGCCCATGTCACAGTCTCAGATGGCTTTAGTTTCCTTTGAGATTTGTATTTGAACATCTCTTTGCAAGTCAACCACCAAGGGTATGGGGGAAACCAAGCCAGAGCCAGTTCTGAGGTAGGTAATCTAGGAAATTTAGGTGGATGCATTTCGAGTGCCAACCTATACCTATCCTCAGGTGACAACCCTGAAGGAAGTCTGAACTTAGAAACTTTTTCTTTAAATTTTTCCTTCAAGGTTTCGGACGCTCGATACAGTGGTTTGCAAACGCGTGGGATCATAGGTAGTCTCGAAATAATTCTGAAAAGCCTTAATCTCTTGAGCGTGAGTGAACATACCTTTCTTTTTGTGTACCTGCACATCGAACGCAGCAGTTAGTTTCTTTTGGATGGTGAGAGTATCGAACATATAAGACTGATAGAATTTAGTCCACCAATCCAGAAAACCCTTTGATGAAAAATAGGTTGGTTCAAAAGGAATTAATTCAAACTAAGCGAAATCTTGATATTGTTCCTACTGCAGCTTAGCTTCTCTGGCCTTGAAGGTTCGACCAGAAGTAATGGCACTCTGGGTTTGAAAAAGGGGTTCAGGAATTAACTGACATAAACCGAATTGTCTGGAAACAAAATTGGGTTGATAGGCAAACAGAAGGATTTAGTTCTTGGATGGGGTGATTCTTGAGGAGATTAATCTTGGGAGCAAGAAGGCTTTCCAGATGTCTTGGATCTCTTTACTTTTAGCAGCCTCTGAAAGGGACATGGTGAACCATGATGGTCCATGAGTCCTCGAAGCGAAAGGTGCCATAGTTTCTTCAAATTTATGCCTTTTAGAGAAAATCATGATGTACTGGGAGAAAAGGACTTGGAAGTCAGCTTTATCATCATTTGGGGTAAGTCTTCTCAGCCTTGTACCTTCAACGATCTGATCCGCTATCTCTGGATCTTGCTCAACAATGGTATCGATAGTGGATAATGAAGATTCAAACATGGCATTAAGCCATAATTGGAGTAACCAGAAGGGGCCAGCTAGCAAGATGTTCTTAGGAGTGTGAGATTTCAGACTCGAAACAGCTGATCTCAAACTTTCATAGAGATCAACAAGTAACAGCTCACTCAAACAAACTCTCCTATTTTCGTGTAAATCCCTAGCTAGAGGAATAAACCTACTGGCTACTTGTAAAGACCTGCTACAAAACACGTATCTAGACAACCACAGGGTGAGGAAGGAAATATGCTCTATATCTGACACACTATCACCTTCAGTGTGATAATGACCAATGAACTTTGAGAAGCTGGCCAACTTGACATCGAAGTCAATGATACTTGAGTGTTCTTCAGAGTCAGGAATATAAGTCTCTCCTACTGGTGATAAGCCTGTGATAGCTGCTATATCGAAGAATGTGGGTGTGATCATTCCTCCAGGAAGTTGAAAGGTGTTATAAGTACTATCCCAAAAATACAAGGATGCAAATAACAAGGGATGGCTATAGGTGAAGCCTGGTTTCGATAACTTGATCAAATTATAGATCCCTAGTTCTTCCCACTGATGGGATTTCTTAGCTTCTACCTTAGTGAACCAGTTCTGGTAAGCTACGTCAGGGGTAGGGCAAGATCGAAACGGCTTAAAGTTACTTTTAACATAATCCAAGATAAAAGGGTCTTTAGGGGGAACATCAGAGGTTTCTATGGTTTTCGAAGCAGAGGAGTCACTCACATTCTCAGTTCCTAACCTAGGGATTTCCATCTTATTAAACAAAGGCTTAAAGTCATAACAAACAGGGAAGATTGTTCTGGTATCTTTCAGGATTTCAAAAACTGTAAGAGGGCCCATTAGAGCAAACCTCTTTCCAGCAACATTGGTTGGAATTAGTACCTGAGAGGAGTATCGAAGTTCTTGTTCCTTGGAGATTGCTTGGGGGTAAGTACAGATTGACCTTGGTGAATACCGACTTTGCTTTCCATAATCGTTCCTGCGTTCTTGCTTTTCTTCTTGGAAATCTTCTTCATTTGGGATGTTGTTGAAGACATTGTTGGAAGTTGTTGAGAGTTTTTAGGGTTTTTTTCAGCGAAAGGAGAAGAAGAAAGAGTTCAGAATGTGGAAAAAGAATAAAAGACTAAGTTGTTTAGTTTTATAGTGAGGAAGTTGAAGCACTCACCAACTAAGGTTAGGTTACGTGTGGATCGTGGGTTGGATATGGAATGAGGTGGCGTAAAGCTAGCATTGGTAATAAGCGTGATTAATGATAATCATTGTTTTAGTAACTGCACCATGTTGTGATGACTGTTTTGAGACGGTTAAGGGAACCAAGAGGCGTCTTGATTGACATAATTGAAAGTCATACACGGTAGAGTATCATGATTACTCAAAAGTCATATCAAAATCTTGTGAATATGTTTAAAATAAGTATTTCTCAGAAAGAGGTTCGAAATACATATTTTAAAGGGGCATTTTGTTAGCTGAATATTTTGATACGTATGACTCGAAGTAGAAATCTCAAGTTCGAAATGAAATAATGTTAGTGTTCGTTGGAACAAAGTGAATGTCACAGTTCGGAATGGGAGAAATGGCTCTTCGAATGGACATACTAAAGCTCGGAACTTTGAATGGCAGTTATGATGATATATGTAAAAGAAGCTTCGAAGTGGTAATAAGGTTGTGTCTGTGAAGTGAGTTCGAAGCGAAGATAGGCAAGGCATTTGAAATTCAAACGCGAGCGGGATAATTGGAAGTTAGAATATATGCGCTGGAGACGGTTCGAAGACGCGTGGAAGCTAGAGAAGCGCAGTGTTCTGCATGTTCTGAACGTGGCAAGATCTCATAAGTCAGACCGTTATGGTCGAAGTAGTATAAATAGAAGTCTTAGTGTTAGGATTTCGTGTGTCATATCTATTGTACAAAATTCAGTAAACACTCAAAATATCACATGGCTAGGGAAACGAATGCTCGAACAATGTACGTATGATTGCACCAAACCTTTATCATTCAGTAAAACATCTTTATCTTTCCAGTTTATCTTCATTTTCGCATCAATGTCATTTAAATTCTTTACATTCAAAGTCATTTAACTCTTTCTTGCATTTAAACATTTTCTTCTATTTCGAAGTCCTTTACATTTCAGAAACCTTTCACATTAACGTTTTTACATTCCAGACGTCTTTTACATTTCATGCTATTATATTCATGCTTTTACATTAAAAATCTTTTACATTCAAAGTCATTTACGTATTCCTGCATTTACGCATTTCTTTGCAAATCGAACCTTCACTCATTTACTCATTTAGGTCAGTTCTGTACCTTTTTATTTAATCATGTCATTAAGTTATTTAACACTGCAATCGGAATGCATTGGATATATATAAAACCCTCAAAATATAAGTCTTAAACATGAATACTAGTTTTGTTATTAAATTTATCCAAACAACCAATACCCCATAGGATCAATCTAGTCTATCCTGCAAGTTACCAGAGGAGTTGAATAACAGTCATAAAGCTTATTCGATAGTTTGGAGGACTAGCAGTTGTTTCACCAGAAATCACTGTGAACAGATGGTAATTCAAACCGAAATCATAATCCTTGAGAAATTCTAACCACCTTCTCTGCCTCATATTCAACTCTTTCTGGTCAAAAAGATACTTCAGGATCTTGTGATCACTAAACACTACAAACCGTGAACCATATAGATAATGCCTCCATAACTTCAACACAAACACAACAGCCGCCAACTCTAAATCATGAGTCGGATAATTCCTTTCATGAATCTTCAACTGTCTTGAAGCGTAAGCCACAACCTGCCTATCTTGCATCAAAACACCTCCTAAACCCATCAAAGACGCATCACAATACACCACGAAAGATTCTGCCGGATTCGGCAAAATTAAAATCGGAGCACTAGTCAACCTCCTCTTCAACTCTTGGAATCCTTCCTCACAATCTGTATCCCAAACAAATGATTGACCCTTCCTAGTCAGCTTAGTCAACGGTAAAGCTAACTTTGAAAATCCTTCAATGAATTTCCTGTAGTAACCTGCCAGACCAAGGAAACTAAGGATTTCAGAAGCATTCTTCGGCGCTTCCCATTGAGATACCGCTTCTACTTTTGTAGGATCAACAGCAATACCACTCTTGGAAATCACGTGACCAAGGAAACTCACTTCACTCAACCAAAACTCACATTTTGACAGCTTCGCATAAAGCTTATTCTCCTTCAATAATTCCAATACAATCCTAAGATGCTTTGCATGCTCTTCATCATTCTTTGAATAGATCAAAATATCGTCAATAAATACCACCACAAACTTGTCAAGATACAGATGGAATAGCCTGTTCATATACTCCATAAAAACACCAGGTGCATTAGTAACTCCAAATGGCATAACAGAATATTCGTAATGCCTATACCTCGTTCTAAATGTAGTCTTCTGAATATCTCCGGCCTTAACATGAATCTGATGATATCCAGACCTCAGATCAATTTTACTAAATACACAAGCTCCGACCAACTGATCCATCAAATCATCAATCCTCGGAAATGGGTACCGATTCTTGATTGTCACTTTATTCAACTGCCTGTAATCAACACACAATCTCATTGTTCCTTCCTTTTTCTTAACCAACAATACCGGCGCACCCCACGGCGAAACACTAGGCCGAATAAACTTCTTCTCTAATAACTCTTCCAACTGTTTCTTCAATTCAGACAACTCAGATGCCGACATGCGATAAGGCGCCATCGACACCGGACTAGTTCCAGGAATCAAATCTATAGCAAACTCCACTTCTCTCTCAGGTGGTAGCTCACTAACATCTTCCGGAAATACTTCTGGAAATTCATTCACAACAGGTAATTCACCACTCTTAGCCTTTCCTTTCACTTCCGTCGAAGAATATAACATAAACACTACAGCACCATCTCTAACAGCTGAATTCATCTGCCTAACTGACATAGTCACGTCATCAATTTTAACTTCTTCAGGGAATATGACCGTCTTGTCAAAACAATTGATATGAACCTGGTTGAAGACCAACCAGTTCATTCCAAGGATAATATCAAGTTGTTCTAAAGGTAGGTACACTAAATCCATACTGAAACCTCTATCAAAAATGACAATAGGACAATTTCTACAAACATCACAGTAGTCAACGAACCAGGGTGTCAATAGCCATACTTCCATCCAAATTAGAAATTTCCAAATTCAATCTTTTAGCACAATCCAAAGAAATAAAAGAATGTGTCGCTCCATGTCATACCCCAAATTTTGACCTAATATACCACCTTACATTTGCATCATTGCACAACTAACAGTTCAAACAACATTAATCGGGTGTAGCATTCACAGGTCAAAATTAGGGTTTCATCAGATTTTCATCTGATTCAAGAGCTAACCAATTAGGGTTTGATATTTTCTCATCTTATTTGATATATCTTGATCAAATCATCAACCTTCAATCCTCAGATATCAAATTTTCTCACAGATCAATCGAGGATCGACCAATTAGGGTTTTGATCGGGCATGAGAATTCTCTGACTTTTTGAACAAGAAATAACTTTTTTGGATAGATATTGGTCATTATATCTTAGATACAACATCTTGACCTAATTTCTGGATTCAAAACATCACAGAGGTTCACAGAATTCATCAATCGTTTTCAGAAACATCTGATGAAATTTCATCTGCACAGAAAAGTCAAACTTTGACTTTTGGTCAAATTTTTCAAAACAAAACTTTTTCCAACATCAAAATACTTCAAATGATCCATCATGATCATGAAAAATCAAAGAATTTGAAAAGTCAACAAAAAGTCAAAAGTTTTTATACTTAGAAATTTTTCTAAGTGTTGAAATTTCTTACTTTTTCCAAACTTCAAGCCATTTTTTCACCAAGTTCCAATTTGAATTTGAAAAAACTCAAAACATGAAAGTTGTAGCTTGTGGAAATATCTTTCCAAAATGTCCAAGATCTCTCAAATACATGGAGTCTAGATACACTTTTGAAATTGAAACATAAGGCTCCATGACACTTGATTTTCAAAGTCAAAACATCAAAGTTATAGGTCATTTTGCATTTTTCTCTTCTAGAACCTTTGCCACCTTGCCAAGAGAGGATAGGACTGATAAAAATCAGTTGGATGTAATTATGATAGGATTGGATCAAGTTGAATTTTTAACCATGGTTAAAAGGAAGGTTCCTTTTGCATTTAATGCCAAAATGACTACCTTGCCCTCTAAGGCAAGTCAAAATTACCAATGGCCAAACCTTGCCTAACATTTTCAGAACTTGTTTGCCAATAAATGGATGTCTTTCTTGCCATTCAATGCACACCAAAAACATTGCAAAGTCATGCTTCTCACTTCTTTCTTCAAAATCAAGTAACATAACCATTTTTGAGAAAACTTGCAATTTTCAAAATTCAATAGAAACATGATGAAATTTGGTGTCCAACATGTTTCATGATCATAATTAAACTTGTTCCAAGCTTAAAAACAACTTGATCAAAGCTAAAAATCAGAAATCATATGCCATGGTTTCAAGTTTCCAAAACTGCCATAACAATCGAAACTGAAGCTAGGCTGAATCAATTGATGTTGTAATCATCCATACACCTTCCCTATACCTCATAGACATGATCCAAACCCATGGCAAGCAACTGTAACAGCTCTAAATCGATTTCCAGTTTCCATTTTTGAGTGTATGCAGGTGGACTTGACTTGAGAGTTCCAGCTTAATCCATGATGCGCAGACCACTCACATAGCTTCCTTACATGTCGTTGGAGCTTAAACAATCAAGAAACAACAACTGGAAACACGTTTGCCCAGAATTCGATTCTCATTTTTCCAGGTATGAACACGAACTTGGTTATCATGATTCCTTGATTCTTTTGACAAAATCTCTTGGCCAATTGTTTTCTGCACTCATAACGATCCTTAACCCTCAATAAAATCAAACAATCATCCAACATACATCATTTAATTTAAGATTTTCAGTTTAGGGTTCATCATGTTCTTCGAAACCTAAATCATTCTAGACTGAATATAAATGAAATTAACAAACACCATCGTGTTCGTGATGAAAAACCGAGCAACTTTGATGTTTACATCATTGAATTTGGTTGAGAAACGAAGATTTTGGACTGAATCAAAGAATCTGAAAATCAAACTATAAACCCAGGACTGCGCGCGTGTTCTTGGTGTTCTTCAAATTTAAATTTTCAAATGATCCAATCCTTTTTCAACGCGTGTGTTAGTCCACTAAACAACTCAGCGCGTTTGGCCCAGTGGTAGTATGCTTGCCTTTAAGTTCTTCTTGCCACGTGCCCCACCTCATGGTCATGGGTTCAAAACCCACCAAGACCATTCTTTTTTACAAAACTTCCAATTTTTTCATGTTTTTTATCAAACTTTCAACATTTTTTTGACCAATCAAAACTTCTCATTTTGAGATGATTTTTTAAACACTTGTCAATAAATACATCTATTTTGTGATAATGCAAAATTTTCAGAAAAACTTTCATCGATTAAATTTTAATCGAGGAAAAGCGTTACGAACACTTTTCAAACCTCCTTAAAGGTGAATTTTTCAAGTTTTCGACTTCGATTTTTCAAAACTTCTCATAAATGAACCTCACATTTCAAAACATTTTCAAAACATTTTCAAATCATTTTTCAAAACATTTCATCAAACTTGCATCTTTTACCATGATCAATCCGATTTAAAACGATAAAACTGATTTCGTCTTCTCTCGAATTTCTCGATCGATCATGGGCCACCCTTATGGTGTAAGTCCCAATCCTTTATGTACATATTTAATTTTACTTGTACATACTCAAATCATCATTGTTAATATTCAAACATAAACAAATTTCTTTCGTTTTCATTCGTTTGTTTATACGCTGAATCCATTGGTTCTAAAGGAAGGTTTCTTCTGAGCGAAATTTCTTTTTGACCAATGGGCCTCCATCACGGTGTAAGTCCCATAACATTCTTTTATGTACATAATATTTCTTTGTACATATCAAAAAATTTCAAAACACATACAAATTTTTATCTGTACATAATACTGATACTTCTTTTTTATACTCAAGTACAGACAAACTTCGATCGTTTGTTTTCACTTCACTTGTGTATACACAAACCAAACATTCTTTATGTACATACACAATCTTTTCCTTGTACATATCAAACTTTTTATCTGTACATAATACAGATACCTTTTACAGATAAAACTTCAATCAATTATTTCCGTTTCATCTGTACATTTTACACTGAATACCATTGACATTGAAAGGAGCATTATTCCCTGTGAAACTACTTTCAAATCAATGGGCCTCCCTTATGGTGTAAGTCCCAACCCTCCTATGTACATCCATCTTTCTTTGTACATAAAAACTCGTCCGTGTACATATTCATTTCCTTGTACACAGTACAAACTTGTGAATAATCAAGTTGCGCTCGTTTTAAACGTTCGTTTCACAGACACTTGTTTATATTTCATAAACTGCTGTAAATAAACATCATGCATTGTTTATATTTCCTTCATAAACTCCTGTGAATACATATCACACACACACACACACTGTTTATACCGTCTAATAATAAACATAACAATTAGACTAATCAATAGGTTTCCCAGAGTTTAGCCTCCGCTTGGGCTTCATACAAGATAACTCATCCCCAGTTGAGTTTAGCCTCCGCTTGGGCTTCATACAAGACAATCCATCACCAGCATAGGTCAGCCTCCGCTTGGGCTTCATACAAGATATTTTTATCTCCAACAGAGTTTAGCCTTCTCTTGGGCTTTGTACAAAGAAACTCTCCCCGCAGAGTTAGCCTCCGCTTAGGCTTCATATAAGACAACACTCCCTGTTGAGTCGGCCTCCTCTTGGGCTTCGTTCAAAAGAACTCCTCATTGAGTTTAGCCTTCTCTTGGGCATCATACAATGAAAGAGATAGGAAATCTCTTAACAGCCTCCTATTGGGCTTCCAATACAAAGAATCACCCGCGCTAAGATAGAACCCTGAAAGGATGGTTTCCCGGTGAAATCACTTTCAAATTCCCCAATGAGTAAAATTTCCCGGTGAAATTGCTCTTATTCAGAAAAGGATGATTTCTCGGTGAAATCCCTTTCAAGCCAAAGCCAGCCATACCCTATAGCTTCCTCTTGAGCTTCATACAAGGACCCTCGATGACCCTCGGAATGCCTCCTCTTGGGCTAACAATACAAGGACCCACGGGCTTCTTAAAAGCATCCCTTTAATCCAATCAATTTCTCCTCGAGATTTAGACATCTATCATCTCTATGGAAGAAGTATCTCATCCATTACATCACATACAGTCAAAAACTTTTCAAAACTTTTCAAACTTTTTAAACTCTTTTCAAACAAAAAAAAAACATCTATTAATTGTAAGTGGTAACGCTTGTACACTCAAGCAAAACACCTAATGCTTATAGTTAAAAGATTCAATCATCTTTTTTAAACATCTTTCTTAAACATGTAAGTGGTAACGCTTGTATACTCGAGCAAAACACCTATAACTTACGATGAAAGATTTTAATCAGTCAAACTTTTCAAAATGTATGTGATGAAATAGATTAGATACATTTTTCATTAAGATGACATTTATGCATCTCTTACTAACATCCCGTTGCTTTCCACTAGCATAAGTGGGAACTACGATTGCTCTGACTTTCTCAACATCCTTTTGAGAATACGTAGGCACAAGGTCTCATCCTTGCCGAGCAAATTTCTTTCTCCCTCAGACCAAACAAACCATAGATCCCTGTAGATCCGAGCTACAAATGCTCTGATTCCCACTAGGGGATATGTATGCAGAAGATCCACAGATCTTTGCGAGCACAATAATAACAAACACTAGAATCCCACATAATCTATCTTTCTTAAAATCCCAAAGGAGAAACTTTCCCAATCATAGAAATAGCAATTAAAACACACAAACATATCAAATATATTCATATATAAAGCTATAGATAACTATATATATTTAGGGTGCTCCATCTATTCCCTTTATATAACAATCCCCCTTACTCAGAATCTCCCCAATGCGTTATGTCTAGTTTGCGCTAGTCGTTACGCATACCAATATCAATTGAGGGTATTTCAGCTTTCCCCTTTTTCATAATCATTAAATCATCTTTCTTGTGTTGAAAATAATAAAGCTTGATGCTCGCGGCATCTTTATAAACAAATCAAAAGATTTAAATCGTTGCGTACCAGAGAATCCGAACTCACGTTCGCATCCTCGGGCGTCACCTTTCGAACGGGAAAAATGGCGACTCTCGGGAGTCTTTGAAATTTTGATTTTAAAAGAAAAGCGTTACTCTTGAGAGCACCAAGCTTTTTGTTTTCAAAAGAAAGAAAGGGATAAGCTTTTCATATTTTGCATATATCTGTTTTCTTTATTGTGTGTTTCGCGATTTCATCGATGGAAAGAAATCCTAACCGGTTTAAGAAACATTTTAAGATCTAGGTGGAGATATTAATCGTGAGCGATTCAATGCTTTCGAAGTTAATATTTCCCGCGCAGTGGAGGTTGTCTTGGGGGTATTGTGTTTAGCAAGTAATTGCAAAGACACTGTGCTTTTGAGGGAACTTAAGAAGCTGAGTGGACTGTAGAACACATAAACCATCCTGGCCATTAGGATGTAGTGCAGAGATTATTCGGGTGTAAGCCTAGAGTAATTGTCATGCGATACTACGATCAGGCGAGTTTCTCTTGAAAATATTATTGGACCATCGAGTATTCAACAAATCCAATAATGTTTTGAAGGGGAGTGTTGAGCCTGTATTATCAGTAGAACCCGATTCACAGATGAATAAGCCCTTCGAACTTAACCTCGTTGATTCTTATCGTTGGCTTCATGCTCGTGACTTCGAATGCTTGACCGTGTGTATAACTACTAACCATGTTTGCTGCATTCATGCATTCATTCATTCATAAAAACAAAAAAAAATTCATTTCTCTTCCCATTTCCAAAGAATTTAGAGATGTTTTCTTTGTAAAATATTTTAGGTTAGATGATGATGGATCGGAGGAAGATTCACCAAAAGATACAGTTTAGGATTCGCGTAGGAAAGTTGAAAGAGTTAGCATCCTTGGTAGAAGATCCCTCGGTTTGACGCTATGGAACTCTTTTAACTCTTACGAGCATGCGTCGATGAAGGACTTCTCAAAACCGTTCAATTCTACGATCCGTCTATCGTTGTTTCACTTTCCACGATTATCGATTGATGCCTACTTTGGAAGAGTATGCGCATATCCTAGGAATCTCGATGTCGGACAAAGTGCCTTTCAATGGTTTGGAAGCCATTCCTAAGTCACAGTCATTGCAACAATGACTCATTTAAAGAAATCGAGATAGACAAAACCTAACTACGGAGGAAAACTCTTAGGACTAACTCAAAGTTCCTAATGGAAGGCTCTCAAATTCTCTGAAGCTGGTAGTATGGTAGCCTTTGAAGCTATTTTAGCTTTACTCCTCTATGGATTGGTGTTGTTTCCCAACGTCCCAAATTTCATTGATATCAACGCCATAAGGATCTTTCTGATTGGAAATCCCGTTCCCACTCTGCTTGGTGACACGTACGTCTCTATTCATCATAGGAATCGTCAAGGAGACGGAACTATCGTGTGTTGTGTACCTCTGTTTTTCAAATGGATTGTCTCACACCTGCCTAAATCTCCTATCTTCCGTGAAAACAAAGACGAGTGGCATTGGTCCAGAAGACTCATGTCTCTAACAAACGACGATATCCATTGGTATACTTTGGCAAACAATGAGATGGAAATCATTGAGAGCTGTGGAGAATTTGCCAACGTACCTCTCATTGGTACGAAAGGAGGAATCAACTACAACCCATTCCTAGCAAAACGTCACTCGGATCGCAAATTCGGTAAACCTCCGGTTTCTGGTGAAAGCTACTTCTATCATGAGAGGATTCCCAAGGATTGAAGGCTAGGATGATTAAAGCTTGGCATCACATCCGAAAGAAAGGAAAAGGTAAGGCAAAGAATTGTGTAGCCATGGAAACCTACACTTCTTGGATAAAGAAAAGAGCGAAGGAATTTCGAATGCCTTACGCTTATGAGGATCCCATGTTCTCAGTCGCTTCCAAATCGACAAATTTTCCCGTTGAAGCTGTGGGAGAATACCAAGAAGCCTTGACCAAGATAAGGTTTGAGAAAGAAGCTTTGGAAAGCAAATTCCTTAAGACTAACCTTGAGAATGAGAAGCTCAAGAAGCAAGTCAAAGATCATGAAAAGACGCTCTACTTCCAGGATGAATGGCTCATGGAGAAAGATGAGAAGATTCGCGAGAAGGATAACGCCATCCAATCGTCAAGGAAAGGAGAAAGCTCGAGAAATGACTACCACAAGCCCGCTCCCAACGAGTGGAAAAGAGTCATTAGCAAGCTAAAAGCCGAGAAAGCCAAACTAAAAGCTCACTATGGGAAGGAAATCCTGAAGCTGAAGCTGCATCAAGCCTTTGGATCGTCATCCGACGAAGACGTTTAATTAGTTTAATTTAGTTTGTAATTTTATCATTTATTTTATCATTTGTGTGAGCAATGCTCCAACAAAAAACAATTGTTGTAATCTTCCTTCATTAATCAATAAAATTCGTGTTTTCCATCCAAATATTTGCCAGAAATATCTCGTTTAGCGTAAATTCTTTGGAAATTTCTTTTCTTTACAATCATATTCATGCATCATACTTTGCATTTAAGTCTATCATCTAGAGTCTAATCATTCACAGTTTTGAACTGTCATTTTCCAGATAGAAAAATTGTCAAGCTGTCGCGTCTTAGAGTTTCTCACTGCGTCCGCAGCCAACTCGAGCGTCGATACGGATCAAAAGAAGAAAAGTAATGGAGAATTTTGAGCAAGCGTTGAACTCCGTAATACAGTAACTACACTACAAGAAGAAGTGGAGAGACTCACATCTTTGGTCAACTCGCCCACGAAAGTCAACAAGCGACATCGGCGGTCAAAACCAAATAGCAACCGGAGGATACTACTACTCCGGTTTCAGTCACGATCGATAGTTCACCTTCGGCATGCGAGGGCTATCCATGGGGAATGCCTTTTAACTTGGCATTGGAGTTCGCCAACCGACTTCTCAAACAACCTCGCTTAAAATACCTATTTTGCAGCAAACGCTATTCACTCCACAACGTGGAATAACTTTTCCACAAGTAACAATGTCGGTTTCTCAACCGATCATGTTGAACTTCGACTTCCGTAGTGCGCTACCACAGCGAAGAAGTTCATCACACTCCGAGAAATAAACGACGCTCGTGGTTCAATGGACAATCTCCGAGAACAACTCCTCAAAATGCACTTGAGATAAAAGCGATTCAAGGAAAGAATTGTTTGGGAAAAGCGCCAGGATCTCTGCTTAGTCCCTCGTGTAAAATACCCGAAATTCAAAATCCGGTTTTGAAAAGTACAAAGGAATTCTTGCCTCGAGTCATCTTACAATGTATGCTAGGAAAATGTCTACGTACAATGAGGATCATCAACTGTTAATTCATTACTTCGAGGATAGTCTCACCGGTGCCGCACTGAAGTGGTACATGGGTTTAGACAGCACGAATATCAAACATTCAACGACTTAGGTAAAGCCTTATAGCAATATAAGTTCAACTTGGATATGGCTCTGATAGGGATCAACTCCGCTCCATGTCTCAAAAGGAAGAGACATTCAAGGAATATCTTGCGATGGAGAAATTCTGCCCAAGTCAACCCGCCCTTGGAAGAGAAAGAGATGACTAAGGTATTCTTGAATACTCTAAACTCATTCTACTATGAGCGAATGATCACTAGCGCTCCCGGAGACTTCAACGAAATGGTAAGCATGGGAATGCGACTAGAAGAAGGGGTTCGGACAGGACGTCTAACCAAGGAAGTAGGATCTTCTAGTAATACCAAGAAAGTTGGAACCAGTTTCCCAAGGAAAAAAGAACATGACGTAGGAATGGTATCCCGAGGGAAACCACGCAAGAATGTCATTCAACAACGACAGGTAGCTGCCATAGCACCCTCTGTCAACACAACTCCAGGAATTGCTCCGCAATTTCAACAAAATCAACAAACTCAACACCTCGTCAGCAGCTCCGGTTTCACAACAAAACCGTCGCCTCGGGTCACTCGATTCGACCCAATTCCCATGGCGTACAGAACTTTACCTGCGCTTATAGAAAAGAATCTAATCGAACAAGGTTACCACCTCCGGTCCAAAAACTACCATGGTGGTACAAAGGCGTATCTTGCCCTTTTCACCAAGGGCACGGGCCATGACCTTGAGCATTGCATAGCATTGGCGGTACGAGATTAGTGAAGGCTAATCTTCTTTCCTTGAAACACAAGTCCGAATGTGCAAGCCAATCCACTTCCGGTCATAGTGGACACTCGGTGAATCTAATACTAAGGAATACAGACAGTACCTTGTCACGGATGTAAACTTAGTCAAAGGAAACTTGGTGCATCTCCATGAAGCATCTAAAATGAGTACCTTCACTAAGCACAATTATGCTTGCTATATCTACTCCAAGAATATCCATGGATGTCCCACCATAGAAGCGGATATTCAACATTTGTTGACATTGGTGACCTACAAATTTACGAAATAGAGATGACCATGGCGTAAATACAATAGGGCATTTTCCGCATGAGCTTTTAGTCTCGAGATATCAACTCGGAAAATCCAAGTAAACGTTGTGATCCCTTGTTTCAACATACCCGAGCATGTGGAGATCGCGTCATGGTTCCAACATTCCAACATCTCCTTTGGTGATTTGCCCACTGGTCTGTTCCTGCAGTTCTACCAAAGCAATTCCTTACCGGTACAATGCAACCTTGATAGAGGACGGAAGGAGAAACCCATGCCTACACTTCCGCTAATGTCAATATAAAATCGGACGAGTAGCGAAGTGGGCGAGTACACTCCATGCCACCAAAATCGCCTTGACTCTGTTGTTAAACAAAACCAAGTTAACATATCTTCGAGAATCCTGCAGCGATTCCCATTGTTAACCCAAGAACAAACATTGGTTCTCTTGATGGAACCAACATCAACTCGAGACTTTGACGAGATCTGAAACTAATCAAGAAGGCGAATATCGAGTCGTAGATCAATGATCGAGACTCCTTCAAAGATTTCAATCTGTCTTTACTCCTTAACTCGAAGCTCACCGAAGCTTTGATGAGAGTATTAGACCGGCTTATGTGGATCACGATGTGACTACAGACCAATTTGGAGGATCGTCTCCAACATAACGACTGCAATAATCGAGTTTTAGTGACGAAGAACTTAGGAAGAAGGAAAGATCACAACTTGGCCTTGCACATCTCGATGGTTTGCCGACAGATTCCCTATCAATGTATTGGTGGATACAGGCTCATCTTTAAGCGTAATGCCAAAACGGCTCGCTCGTTTAGCTTACAAAGGCGCCAATGAAGTTCAACGACATCATAGTAAGAGCTTTCGATGGATCGAGAAAATCGGTTATTGGGAAGTTGATCTCCCAATGACAATTGGCCCTCACACTTTCAAAATTACGTTCCAGTCATGGGCGTACCAGTGCGTATAGTTGCTTGCTAGGAAGACCTTGGATCCACGATGCGAGCGATAACTTCTCTCCATCGAAATTAAAATTCACGATAAATGGAAAGTTGGTGACCATCGGCGATGAACAAGCTTTACTTGTAAGTCATCATCCATTTTCCTTCATCACGCCAATGACATTGAGCGCCGCATCTCCCGGAAAATCGTTAGAAGATGAATCTATTAAAAACAGATCATCTATCTCTTCATATAAAAAGCGGCACAAATGGTGAAAGATGGCAATACTCGAGGATGGGGACAAGTTATCAAACATCAAGAATGAAGCGAAAGCGGACTCGGGTTCACACCGTATTCTCTCGAACAAAAGAGCACTTCCCAATCAAGGAAGTATTTCATAGTGGAGGTTTCTTAAACCCTGTTCCGCAAGAAGTCAATGTTGTAACCATAGAAGAGGAGGAAGACAATCTATCCGAATCTGAAGAGTGGAGCAGTTACTTGAATAGCCCTGAATATGTGTCTTAGGAGGAATCATATGCACCGACTGATCAATTCAAAGACATGTCCTTGCAGCAACGTGAAAATCCACCGGTCCCTGCTGAAATTTGGGATACCTTGGGAGAACCAAGTGGCAAATACGACTACATGGTGAAATACTCTGCGCCAAAAAGCTCAAAAATTCGGATCGAAGATATCCAACCCACAGGATGGGGTGATGACTTTGACTACCTAGTCAATCGAAGAGGAATAATCGTCTTCTCAAACTAATCAACGGATCGAGGTCCCAAATGAAGATCTCTGTTTCAACACGTCATGGATTTCACCAAGCGGATCCAGGTTACCACTACATCAACATGATCCTTTGAAGATCAAGAGTATGATTCGAGGATACGATGCGGAAAGTGTCGACAACGAGTCTCTTCACTCCAAGTGGAAGGAACATCCCGATATTCAACACAAAGATCAACGGAAGTACAAAGGCTATC
Source organism: Vicia sativa (assembly GCA_021764765.1). Classification (NCBI taxonomy): domain Eukaryota; kingdom Viridiplantae; phylum Streptophyta; class Magnoliopsida; order Fabales; family Fabaceae; genus Vicia; species Vicia sativa. The sequence goes on along the minus strand of CM038796.1, from coordinate 35,041,095 downwards.
TCTCATACTTCCCGATCTGTAAATCAAGAAGATCGCTTTAGCACCAAAGGCAAAGGCCATCGTCGAGTCTTCAAAGCCTGCTCGACCACAATCAAAGTTTACTCGAGGGTTAAACCAAGCGGAAAATTACGAGTACCTCGACTTCAAGGAGTTCGTCACTATTGAAACTGTTGAAGTTAGGACTAATGTTCATAGCTCTAAGTAATTTATCTTTGCTTTTTGTTTTGAACTCTCGCTTCAAAGCGAAGAGATGTTTTATAGGGTTTAGCTTTTAAATAATTTCTCTTTGTCTTGCCCAAGACAAATGAGTTTGTATTTTAGGGCCTGTTCATATTGTGAAACATAAATAAAATCGTTGTTTTGTTTCCACACTGTGTTTATTTTCATTTTACCCTTTTAGGAAATGATAATCCTAAAAACATAATAAAAAAATCTTCAAAAAAAATCATAATGAAAAATTAATCTGCAACACTTTCACATTAACTTTCAAAAAATGATGATAAAACTTTTTTTTTAAATCAAACATAAATCAAAATGCAGATTAAACAAATGGACAAATCCATTGAAAGCGATAACTCTACGCTCTTTCTCAACTTTGAAATTCCACAATGAATTTGAAGAAGAAGTTGAAGAAGAGATCCGGATGAAATTTCTAGGCGCTAAAGCACGAGAAAGGATCATTCAACCTCATAAAGAACCTCTAGAAGCAATCAACTTGGGTTACGAGGAAGGCAAAAAGTCAATATCAGACTTCACTCAACAGCGTGTCAAAGGCAAGCGATAAGTCTTCTCAAAGAATATGTTGATGTGTTTGCTTGGTCCTACCAGACATGCGGGTTTGGATACCGGCATCGTGGAGCATCACTTGCCGTTAAGACCGAATGTCCTTGATTAAGCAAAAGCGAGGAGAGTTCATCACGAAATGGTGAGAAAATTAAAAGGAAGTTCAAAAAGCTCGCTGGTTTCCTTGTCACTTCGAGTATCCTCAATGGCTAGCCAACATAGTACATATCCAAGAAAGATGGAAAGGTCGAATGTGTGTTGACTAGGGATCGAACAAAGCTAGTCAAAAGCGATTTCCCACTTCCATATCGACATGCTAGTGGATAGTCTTGCCAAATTCAACGTCTTTTCCTTCATGGACGGTTCTCTGGTTATAATCGATCGAATGGCTCCAAGACATGGAAGACATCTTTCATCACGCCATGGGGCACTTTTTGCTACAAGGTAATGCCATTTGGATTAAAGAATGCGGGCAACTTACGGAGGGCAATGACTACTCTTTCACGACATGATGCACAAAGAGATCGAGGTCGTGGGCGACATGATAGCAAAGTCGACCGAAGAGGAACATATAGACTATCTCTTAAAGTTGTTCCAACGACTAAGGAAGTTTCAGCTCCGTCTGAATCCTAACAAATGCACCTTTGGGGTAAGATCAGGAAAACTCCTAGGTTTCATCGTCAGTCAAAGAGGAATTGAAGTTGACCCCGACAAAGTCAAGGCTATTCAGGAAATGCCTACGCCACGTACGGAAAAGCAAGTAAGAGGATTTCTTGGACGATTAAACTACATCTCGGTTATCTCTCGGATGACTGCTACTGTGGGCGATATTCAAGCTTCTCCAAAGATCAAAAGGTTGTGTGGAAAGATTGCCAAAGAGCATTTGATATCAAAGAATACCATCGAGAACCAATCGATCCCTCCAGGTGGAAGGAAGACCATTGATCATATACCTTACCGTACTAGAAGAATCCATGGGCTGCGTGCTTGGACAACAAGGCGAAACGGTAAGAAGAGCATGCCATCTACTACGTAAAAGTTCAGAGTGAAACTCGTTACTCCATGCTCGAGAAAACATGATGCGCTTTGGTGTGGGCTTCAAAGCGTCTTCGCCAATACATGATCAATCACGACTTGGTTAATTTCAAAATGGATCAATCAAGTACATTTTGAAAACTTAGCAGGAGAATCGCTCGATGGCAAATGCTATTATCTGAATATGACATCCCTACCGTGCCCGAGCGGTTAAAGGAAGCATTCTCGCCGATCACTTGGCTTATCAACCACTCAGCGAATACCAATCTCTCAAGTTGGATTTCCCAGACGAGGATGTTATGTACTTGAAGATGAAAGATTGTGAACCGCTACTCGAAGAAGGACAGATCCGAATCCGGATGGGGCCTAGTCTTTGATGGAGCCGTAAATGTTTTAGCAATGGAATTGGGGCATCATCATCACTCCCAGGGTTCTCATATCCGTTTTCCAGATTGCTATTTGATTGCACCAACAACATAGCGAATATGAAGCATGCATCATGGGTATCGTACCTCGATCGCACTTGAAACTCCTTTTCTCTAGTATACGGCATGGGCGGTGCTCCCGTAGAAGTTGAGATCCCATCAATGAGTTCTCATGGAAACTAAGCTATCGAGGCCGAATGGTGTCAAGCGATCGACCGGTGAACTTGATTGAAGAAAAGCGCGACCCTACGTGTCACGGACAACTCTATCAAGAAGAATGAAAAAGCTTTCGACAAAAGGTCCGACCTCGTGAATTAGAAGGTGACCTCGTGCTTAAAAGATTACATCTTTTCAAGCAGTTATAGGGGCAAATGAACTCCTAATTACGAAGGCCCATACATCGTCAAAAAGCTTCTCTGGCGGTGCTATGACTCTCACAACCATGGACGGTGATGAACTCCGTACCACAGCGAATCTTGCGCATCAAGAAATACTTTGTCTAAAAACAAAAGAACAACTCGGTAAGTCGAAAACCGAAAAGGCGGCTTAGGCAAAAAGCGTCTCGATGGATTGAAAACACGAAAAGGCGATCAGGCAAAAATTAGAGACAATAAGCGAAATTATCACGATAGATCGAAAACACGAAAAGGTGATCTAGGCAAAAACAAGGATACAAAATGACAAAATAGCTGCGGTTAGTACGTATTTTGTCCACATGAAGAATCTTCCATCAGCGGATCTTCAATCAACTTTTACGCAACAAGCACGGTTGGAATTCAAAGTTGTTAGGGATAGTAGCGGTTATTTGCTTTCAATGTAGCCTTTTCCTAATAAATTATCATTTCCAACTTTTGTAAATAGTCCATGGAATCATGCCTCTGGCTAATTACCATTCTATCAATAAATTTGAGCCTTGTGCCTTTTATTTGCAATTCCTACTTTATTCTGTTTTGCAAAATAACGCTTTTATTGTGAAAATCACTTTTTGAAACTAAAATGTTTTAAATGAATTTTTATTTCAAAATTTTGAAACAAAAGCAAAATTCTCCTTTGAAACTATGAACACGGAAATAACTTCAACAGTTTCTCCATGAGTGTTTTGATCTCCGAAGGATAATGTAGCTCTCTTCTCCTCAGCAGAAATCATCAAAGGACGGTATTCTTATCCAAAAGGAATTCCCGACCAAGTTGCCAATGAAATACCTTTCTCGGAAAGTTTAAAACATGCAACTCAAATTCTTCATTAAGTGAATATATGCACCATTGCTGCAATTTTCACCAAGTATTTGTTCGAACTGTGACGCGGTCCTTTTCCCAAATATCTTTTTAGTGTCTTTGTCAAGTATTGTTAGCATGCATATAACATTCATGACATTCATACATAATAGCATCATTGCATTTTTTGCATCTCTCAAAATGTTTGCTTCCAAATCACTGGTATAAATCATACTTACTCATATGAGTACAAGTCGGTCCCCAGTAGAATATCTCCAAATAGAAAAGATACATTTTTCTTTTTTTCCCCAACGGAGTATTCCCAAACAGAAAGGATACGTCTTCCTTTTTCCCCGGCAAAGTCCCCAAGCAGAGAAATACATTTTCTTCTCTCTATCACATTCGCCAGCTGAGATTATCCCTCGTTGGGAACAATGTTTTGATTAACTTCTTTCTTTCCAGTTCATTCCTGGATAGAACACTGTCTGTTATTCACAAAGCTGAATACGCAACAACTCATTTCTCAAGATTTACCTTGTTATAATTGTCACTTCGCTGATAATTGGTAATATCTTCAAAACTCATTACCATAAGCTATCACAGGGCTGATAATTGGTAATATCATCTTCACTTACCTTAAACATTGTCACAAGGCTGACAGAAGGTAATCTCTTTGTTTCCCAAAATGAAACAAATGTTCACATATTTTGTGAATCATTCTTTCCTTAGCAGGGACGTATTCACAAATTTCCCTTCACTGTGTCATTTCTTTGATATCCTTTAGGGTAAAACTTTTAGCGATCATTTTGCATCATCCGCATCTTTTGGTATCTTAGGTCCAAATTTTGCGTATTCTGATATTTAAGTCTCTTTACACCTATCAAAACGAAGATATTCATCTTCATCTTTCAGGTTAAAGAAACTTAAATAGGGGCATCTGTCATACCCAAATTTTGACCTAATATACCACCTTACATTTGCATCATTGCACAACTAGATTCAAACAACATTAATCGGGTGTAGCATTCACGGTCAAAATTAGGGTTTCATCAGTTTTCATCGATTCAAGAGCTAACCAATTAGGGTTTGAGATTTTCTCATCTTATTTGATCTATCTTGATCAAATCATCAACCTTCAATCCTCGGATATCAAATTTTCTCACGGATCGATCGAGGATCGACCAATTAGGGTTTTGATCGGGCATGAGAATTCTCGACTTTTGAACAAGAAATAACTTTTTGGATAGAGATTGGTCATTATATCTTAGATACAACATCTTGACCTAATTTACGGATTCAAAACATCACAGAGGTTCAGAATTCATCAATCGTTTTGAAACATCGATGAAATTTCATCGCCGAGAAAAGTCAAACTTTGACTTTTGGTCAAATTTTCAAAACAAAACTTTTCCAACATCAAAATACTTCAAATGATCCATCATGATCATGAAAAATCAAAGAATTTGAAAAGTCAACAAAAGTCAAAAGTTTTATACTTAGAAATTTTTCTAAGTGTTGAAATTTCTTACTTTTCCAAACTTCAAGCCATTTTTCACCAAGTTCCAATTTGAATTTGAAAAACTCAAAACATGAAAGTTGTAGCTTGTGGAAAGATCTTTCCAAAATGTCCAAGATCTCTCAAATACATGGAGTCTAGATACACTTTTGAAATTGAAACATAAGGCTCCATGACACTTGATTTTCAAAGTCAAAACATCAAAGTTATAGGTCATTTTGCATTTTTCTCTTCTAGAACCTTTGCCACCTTGCCAAGAGAGGATAGGACTGATAAAAATCAGTTGGATGTAATTATGATAGGATTGGATCAAGTTGAATTTTTAACCATGGTTAAAAGGAAGGTTCCTTTTGCATTTAATGCCAAAATGACTACCTTGCCCTCTAAGGCAAGTCAAAATTACCAATGGCCAAACCTTGCCTAACATTTTCAGAACTTGTTTGCCAATAAATGGATGTCTTTCTTGCCATTCAATGCACACCAAAAACATTGCAAAGTCATGCTTCTCACTTCTTTCTTCAAAATCAAGTAACATAACCATTTTTGAGAAAACTTGCAATTTTCAAAATTCAATAGAAACATGATGAAATTTGGTGTCCAACATGTTTCATGATCATAATTAAACTTGTTCCAAGCTTAAAAACAACTTGATCAAAGCTAAAAATCAGAAATCATATGCCATGGTTTCAAGTTTCCAAAACTGCCATAACAATCGAAACTGAAGCTAGGCTGAATCAATTGATGTTGTAATCATCCATACACCTTCCCTATACCTCATAGACATGATCCAAACCCATGGCAAGCAAGCTATATGACTCTAAATCGATTTCGGTTTCCATTTTGAGTGTATGCAGGTGGACTTGACTTGAGAGTTCAACAATCCATGATGCGGACCACTCACATAGCTTCCTTACATGTCGTTGGAGCTTAAACAATCAAGAAACAACAACTGGAAACACGTTTGCCCAGAATTCGATTCTCATTTTTCCAGGTATGAACACGAACTTGGTTATCATGATTCCTTGATTCTTTTGACAAAATCTCTTGGCCAATTGTTTTCTGCACTCATGCGATCCTTAACCCTCAATAAAATCAAACAATCATCCAACATACATCATTTAATTTAAGATTTTCGGTTTAGGGTTCATCATGTTCTTGAAACCTAAATCATTCTAGACTGAATATAAATGAAATTAACAAACACCATCGTGTTCGTGATGAAAAACCGAGCAACTTTGATGTTTACATCATTGAATTTAGTTGAAAGCGAAGATTTTGGGTGAATCAAAGAATCGAAAATCAAACTATAAACCCGGGATGCGTGTTCTTGGTGTTCTTCAAATTTAAATTTTCAAATGATCAATCCTTTTCAGCGTGTGTTAGTCCACTAAACAACTCAGTAGCGTTTGGCCCGATGGTAGTATGCTTGCCTTTAAGTTCTTCTTGCCACGTGCCCACCTCATGGTCATGGGTTCAAAACCCACCAAGACCATTCTTTTTACAAAACTTCCAATTTTTCATGTTTTTATCAAACTTTCAACATTTTTTGACCAATCAAAACTTCTCATTTTGAGATGATTTTTAAACACTTGTCAATAAATACATCTATTTTGTGATAATGCAAAATTTTCAGAAAAAACTTTCATCGATTAAATTTTAATCGAGGAAAGCAGCGTTAAACACTTTTCAAACCTCCTTAAAAGGTGAATTTTTCAAGTTTTCGACTTCGATTTTTCAAAACTTCTCATAAATGAACCTCACATTTCAAAACATTTTCAAAACATTTTCAAATCATTTTCAAAACATTTCATCAAACTTGCATCTTTTACCATGATCAATCCGATTTAAAGCGATAAAGCGATTTCGTCTTCTCTCGAATTTCTCGATCGATCATGGGCCACCCTTATGGTGTAAGTCCCAATCCTTTATGTACATATTTAATTTTACTTGTACATACTCAAATCATCATTGTTAATATTCAAACATAAACAAATTTCTTTCGTTTTCATTCGTTTGTTTATCTGTTGAATCCATTGGTTCTAAAGGAAGGTTTCTTACGGCGAAATTTCTTTTTGACCAATGGGCCTCCATCGGTGTAAGTCCCATAACATTCTTTTATGTACATAATATTTCTTTGTACATATCAAAAAAATTTCAAAACACATACAAATTTTTATCATACATAATCTGAGATTCTTTTTATACTCAATGCGGACAAACTTGATCGTTTGTTTTCACTTCACTGTGTATACACAAACCAAACATTCTTTATGTACATACACAATTTTTCCTTGTACATATCAAACTTTTATCTATACATAATCAGATACCTTTTACAGATAAAACTTCAATCAATTATTTCCGTTTCATCAGTACATTTTACACTGAATGCCATTGACATTGAAAGGAGCATTATTCCCTGTGAAACTACTTTCAAATCAATGGGCCTCCCTTACGGTGTAAGTCCCAACCCTCCTATGTACATCCATCTTTCTTTGTACATAAAAACTCGTCCGTGTACATATTCATTTCCTTGTACACAGTACAAACTTGTGAATAATCAAGTTGCGCTCGTTTTAAACGTTCGTTTCACAGACACTTGTTTATATTTCATAAACTGCTGTAAATAAACATCATGCATTGTTTATATTTCCTTCATAAACTCCTGTGAATACATATCACACACACACACCTGTTTATACAACCGTCTAATAATAAACATAACAATTAGACTAATCAATAGGTTTCCCAGAGTTTAGCCTCCGCTTGGGCTTCATACAAGATAACTCATCCCCAGTTGAGTTTAGCCTCCGCTTGGGCTTCATACAAGACAATCCATCACCGGCGGTTGACCTCCGCGGGCTTCATACAAGATATTTTTATCTCCATGAGTTTAGCCTTCTCTTGGGCTTTGTACAAAGAAACTCTCCCTGAGTTAGCCTCGCTTAGGCTTCATATAAGACAACACTCCCCTGTTGAGTCAGCCTCCTCTTGGGCTTCGTTCAAAAGAACTCCTCATCGAGTTTAGCCTTCTCTTGGGCATCATACAATGAAAGAGATAGGAAATCTCTTAACAGCCTCCTATTGGGCTTCAATACAAAGAATCACCAGCTAAGATAGAACCACGAAGGATGGTTTCCGGTGAAATCACTTTCAAATTCCCCAATGAGTAAAATTTCCGGTGAAATTGCTCTTATTCGAGAAAAGGATGATTTCGGTGAAATCCCTTTCAAGCCAAAGCCAGCCATACCCTATAGCTTCCTCTTGAGCTTCATAAAAGGACCCTCGATGACCCTCGGAATGCCTCCTCTTGGGCTTACAATACAAGGACCCACGGGCTTCTTAAAAGCATCCCTTTAATCCAATCAATTTCTCCTCGAGATTTAGACATCTATCATCTCTATGGAAGAAGTATCGCATCCATTACATCACATACAGTCAAAAACTTTTCAAAACTTTTCAAACTTTTTAAACTCTTTTCAAACAAAAAAAAAACATCTATTAATTGTAAGTGGTAACGCTTGTACACTCAAGCAAAACACCTAATGCTTATAGTTAAAAGATTCAATCATCTTTTTTAAACATCTTTCTTAAACATGTAAGTGGTAACGCTTGTATACTCGAGCAAAACACCTATAACTTACGATGAAAGATTTTAATCAGTCAAACTTTTCAAAATGTATGTGATGAAATAGATTAGATACATTTTCATTAAGATGACATTTATGCATCTCTTACTAACATCCGTTGCTTTCCACTAGCATAAGTGGGAACTACGATTGCTCGACTTTCTCAATATCCTTTTGAGAATACGTGAGCACAAGGTCTCATCCTTGCCGAGCAAATTTCTTTCTCCCTCGGACCAAACAAACCATAGATCCTGTAGATCCGAGCTACAAATGCTCGATTCCCACTGGGGATATGTATGGAAGATCCACGGATCTTTGCGAGCACAATAATAACAAACACTAGAATCCCACATAATCTATCTTTCTTAAAATCCCAAAGGAGAAACTTTCTCAATCATAGAAATAGCAATTAAAACACACAAACATATCAAATATATTCATATATAAAGCTATAGATAACTATATATATTTAGGGTGCTCCATCTATTCCCTTTATATAACAATCCCCCTTACTCAGAATCTCCCCAATGCGTTATGTCTAGTTTGCGCTAGTCGTTACGCATACCAATATCAATTGAGGGTATTTGACTTTCCCTTTTCATAATCATTAAATCATCTTTCTTGTGTTGAAAATAATAAAGCTTGATGCTCGCGGCATCTTTATAAACAAATCAAAAGATTTAAATCGTTGCGTACCAGAGAATCCGAACTCACGTTCGCATCCTCAGGCGCGTCACCTTTTAACGCGAACACTCTAGTATCAATAATCGTAATTAAAGGTATGCCATTAATAAAACATGTACCTTTAATCAACCGATCATCCAGCTTAACGTCTGATCCCGACAAAGCGAACAACTTCCCACCAGCTTGTTCCTTCTTTGTCTTAGTACACTGCGGACGAGTGTGTCCCTCTTCTCCATAGTTGTAACAAGTTATCCTTCTAAATCTGCACTCAGCAGCTACGTGACCAATTCTCCCACAGTGGTTTCACTTCTTCGCATCATTCTTCCATTCAGCAGCTCGGTGTCCCATGTCACCACATCTGTAGCACTTAGTGGAAGAACTAGAAGAACCAGAGTCTCCCCCACTAGGCTTCCTCCAACCACCAGGTTTCTGATTATTCCTATCATATAGCTTACCACAATCCATCTGTCTTTTTCCCTTACGATCAGCATAACTCTGAGCATTCGACTTAGTGCTAGAGTGATCTTCTTCCAGAATCCTACTACAGTCAACTAAATCAGGAAACCTTCTAATGCGCTGATACCTGATACCCTGCTTGATCTCATCACGAAGACCATTCTCAAACTTGATACATTTGGAAAATTCTCTATCTGCATCGTTAGTGTAATGAGCATAATACTTTGCTAATTCAGTAAACTTCGTTGCATACTCACTCACAGACTTGTTGCTCTGCTTGAGTTCCAGAAACTCAATCTCCTTCTTACCTTACCCCGAATGTCTTCAGGAAAGTAACTTCTCAGAAAAGCTCTCCTGAACACAGCCCAAGTCAATGCAATACCATCTTCTTCCATTTCAGTTCTGGTAGCAACCCACCAGTCATCAGCTTCTTCTGCTAGCATGTGAGTACCATACCTCACCTTCAGCTCCTCAGCACAATCAATCACTCTGAAGATCCTCTCGATCTCCTTCAACCACTTCTGAGAACCCTCGGGATCATGTGCACCCTTGAACAATGGAGGATTGTTCCTCTGAAAATTCCCCAATTGTCTGTCAGCACCAATAACAGCTCCCTGCTGATTCCCTCCGAGCACTCCAGCTAACATTCCCAAAGCCTCAGCAATAGCATCATCGTTCCTTCCTGTCATACCCCAAATTTTGACCTAATATACCACCTTACATTTGCATCATTGCACAACTAACAGTTCAAACAACATTAATCGGGTGTAGCATTCACAGGTCAAAATTAGGGTTTCATCAGATTTTCATCTGATTCAAGAGCTAACCAATTAGGGTTTGAGATTTTCTCACTCCATTTTATCTATCTTGATCAAATCATCAGCTTTCAATCCTCAGATATTGATCGCGACTTTATCGTCTAAATTAATCAGCAGACTGCAAGTATACAGCCCTATCGCGTAGTTTTAAAAGATATCGAACCAAAGGGACTATAAATTGAACTAACGTAATCTAAACTTACTGTGTAAAGCTATAGCTATCGAATAAATAAATTGGGGAATTTTTGGGCAATAAAACTTAATTTTAATTAAAATAATAATAAGGCGAATATCGGTATGTATTTCGTTAATCCTAAAGAATCCGGTTTTCCACTGGCTTATTTTCGGAAAATGATAATAATTTCTTTTTCAGCAAAAAGTATTTATTTAAAAACCTATTCTCAAACTGTCGCTCTATTGAAGTAGATTATAATTTTAAACTCTAATGTATGCTTTCGCTATCCCACTGATTTTAAAATTACTTTTTGAAAATAAATAAAATTTAATTGGTTTTAAAATGCTGTCGCGGTTTTTAAAAACAATATCTAGTATCTACTATCTGATTCTAAACCTCAAACTGTCGCTCTATTGGTTTAATATCTTAGTCAGTTTATTAACCTCAAACTTTCGCTCTGTTGGTTTCTAAACCTTTTTTAACAAAATAAATTAGATAACTAAATCAGAAAAAGTGTTTATTTTATAAAATATAATCAATAGGGATGTCAATAGGGCGGGGCGGGGCCGGGGGGACACTTCCCCATCTTTTTCCCCGCCATCAAATTCATTCCCCGTCCCCGTCCCCGATCTCCGTCACGGGGGAATTTCTATCCCCATCCCCGTTCCCCGCGGATCCCCGTTCCCCGCGGGGATCCCCATAGATCCTATATTTATTCATTAATATTTTATTTTTTTAAAATGTTTATATTTTCTATAAAAATAAAAAGCACAAAGAATTCACATATTTATTATGTTATTAAAAAATACTAGTATTTGACATTTATTATTTTTTATTAAAAATACTAATGGAACACAAAATAATAATAGGCGGGGGCGGGGTCCCCGCGGGGCGGGGGGTGTATTCCCCGTCCCCGTCCCCGAAATGCTCTCGGGGGAATTTTTCTCCCCATCCCCGCCCCCACGGGGGAAAATTCCCCATCTTTGGGGCCCCGAACGGGGCGTTCCCCGCGGGGATCCCCATTAACAGGTCCAAACTGACATCCCTAATAATCAAGCCAGTTTATTCGGGATACTTTCAAATTAACTCATTACATACCGATATTTAAATAATTTAGCCGGACATATTCATAAAAATAGACATGAATAAATTAAAGGATTTAACATTCATAAATAAATTCATGGCAAAATAAATATATCTCATGCAAACAATTATATAAATGAAAGCAATGTAAATAGAAACCTGAATTAAATAAATGCTGGAATTGAATCTTGGTTCTTCAACAGGAATTTAAACCACAGTGCTTGAAAACTAGAACAATGCTGGAAAAATAACTTCTGAATTCTGAATTACAATGGAAAATAAATGCAGGAAGGTAAATTCTAAAACTGGGAAAATAAAGCTGAGAATCGGTGTGTGAAATTATGATCTGGAGAGGTCCTTTTATAGTGGTAGGAAGTAACCACTTGTTCCTAAATACTCGTAGCATTTTCTCCTCAAATTTCTCGCTTCAACTGCCCTGGTCGTCCGGATTTTCCTCCTCTTTTTCCTCCACGTTGAGACGTGCGTCTCAACTGATTTTCTAGGGCCACGTGGCGAGGGAGGCGGGCGTCTCAATTGTAGGAAGGAGGTGAGACGTGCGTCTCACTCTTCTGCGCTAGGGTTTGTTTTGCTTTGGGCTTTTGGGCTCTTGCTTGCTTGGGCTTCTTGTTCTTTGATCCATTATTTTGCTATGCACACCCCTTTTTCTTCATTTCTTTCATATTTAATTAAATAATCCTCTTAATTTCTTCACTTTGCTCAATTTGTTTATTTAAAATAAAATACCTGAAACAATAAAAATACCAGCGTAATATGGAAATAAAATGAAATAATTAAATAAAAATACTAACATTATTTATGAAAATTAAATCAAATATACTATATAAAATCGTGTTATCAGATATCAAATTTTCTCACAGATCAATCGAGGATCGACCAATTAGGGTTTTGGTCGAGCATAGGCATTCTCTGATTTTTTGAGCAGTGATTGACTTTTTTGGATAGAGATTGGTCATTATATCTTATATACAACATCTTGACCTAATTTCTGGATTCAAAACATCACAAAGGTTCACAGAATTCATCAGTCGTTTTCAGAAACATCTGATGAAATTTCATCTGCACAGAAAAGTCAAACTTTGACTTTTGGTCAAATTTTTCAAAACAAAACTTTTTCCAACATCAAAATACTTCAAATGATCCATCATGATCATAAAAAATCAAATAATTTGAAAAAGTCAACAAAAAGTCAAAAGTTTTCATACTTAGAAATTTTTCTAAGTGTTGAAATTTCTCATTTTTTCCAAACTTCATGCCATTTTTTCACCTAGTTCCAATTGGAATTTGAAAAAACTCAAAACATGAAAGTTGTAGATCATGGAATAATCTTTCCAAAATGTCCAAGAACTCTCAAATCCATGGAGTCTAGCTATGTCTTTGAAATTGAAACATAAGGCTCCATGAAACTTGATTTTCAAAGATCAAAACATCAAATTATAGGTCATTTTGAGTTTTCTTCATCTAGAAGCTTTCTAACCTTGCCAACTTGACTAATGGACTGATAAATACCAGCTTGAAGATAAGAATTGAAGATTGGATCAAGATTGTAAAAAATAGCACATGGTAAAAAAGGAAGGTTCCTTTTGCTTTTGAAATACCTTTCTTGCCCCTTAAGCAATCCATGAATCACCAAATGGCTTGTCCTTCTTGCCTAACATTTTCAGAACCTCTTGCCTATAAAAGGATCACATTTCAAGCCTAAATCAACACCAAAAACATTGCAAAGTCATGCTTCTCACTTCTTTCTTCAAAATCAAGTAACATAACCATTTTTGAGAAAACTTGCAATTTTCAAAATTCAATAGAAACATGATGAAATTTGGTGTCCAACATGTTTCATGATCATAATTAAACTTGTTCCAAGCTTAAAAACAACTTGATCAAAGCTAAAAATCAGAAATCATATGCCATGGTTTCAAGTTTCCAAAACTGCCATAACAATCGAAACTGAAGCTAGGCTGAATCAATTGATGTTGTAATCATCCATACACCTTCCCTATACCTCATAGACATGATCCAAACCCATGGCAAGCAACTGTAACAGCTCTAAATCGATTTCCAGTTTCCATTTTTGAGTGTATGCAGGTGGACTTGACTTGAGAGTTCCAGCTTAATCCATGATGCGCAGACCACTCACATAGCTTCCTTACATGTCGTTGGAGCTTAAACAATCAAGAAACAACAACTGGAAACACGTTTGCCCAGAATTCGATTCTCATTTTTCCAGGTATGAACACGAACTTGGTTATCATGATTCCTTGATTCTTTTGACAAAATCTCTTGGCCAATTGTTTTCTGCACTCATAACGATCCTTAACCCTCAATAAAATCAAACAATCATCCAACATACATCATTTAATTTAAGATTTTCAGTTTAGGGTTCATCATGTTCTTCGAAACCTAAATCATTCTAGACTGAATATAAATGAAATTAACAAACACCATCGTGTTCGTGATGAAAAACCGAGCAACTTTGATGTTTACATCATTGAATTTGGTTGAGAAACGAAGATTTTGGACTGAATCAAAGAAACTGGAAATCAATATGCAAACCCAGAAATACGCGCGTGTTCTTGTTGTTCTTCATTTTCAAATATTCAAATAATTCTCTCTTATGTTAACACGTGTGTTAGTCCACTGAACACAGATGCGCATTTGGTCTAGTGGTTCCTGGCTTGGTCTTAAGTCTTCTTGCCACGCGTCCCACTCAATGGTCATGGGTTCAAAACCCACCAAGACCATTCTTTTTTACAAACTTCCAATTTTTTCATGTTTTTTTTATCAAACTTTCAACATTTTTTTGACCAATCAAAACTTCTCATTTTAAGATGATTTTTTAAACACTTGTCAATAAATACATCTATTTTATGATAGTGCAAAAATTTTCAGAAAAAAACTTTCATCTGATTAAATTTTAATCGAGCCGAAAACGACATTCTGAACACTTTTCAAACCTCCTTAAAAGGTGAATTTTTCAAGTTTTCGACTTCCGATTTTTTTCAAAAAACTTTTCATAAATGAACCTCACATTTAAAAACATTTTCAAATCATTTTTCTAAACATTTCATCAAAACTTGCATCTTTTACCATGATCAATCCGATTTAAAACGATAAAACAAATTCGTTCTTTCTCGAATTTCTCGATCGATCATGGGCCACCCTTATGGTGTAAGTCCCAATCCTTTATGTACATATTTAATTTTACTTGTACATACTCAAATCATCATTGTTAATATTCAAACATAAACAAATTTCTTTCGTTTTCATTCGTTTGTTTATACGCTGAATCCATTGGTTCTAAAGGAAGGTTTCTTCTGAGCGAAATTTCTTTTTGACCAATGGGCCTCCATCACGGTGTAAGTCCCATAACATTCTTTTATGTACATAATATTTCTTTGTACATATCAAAAAAAAACTTTCAAAACACATACAAATTTTTATCTGTACATAATATGATACTTCTTTTATACTCAATAGACAAACTTGATCGTTTGTTTTCACTTCACTTGTGTATACACAAACCAAACATTCTTTATGTACATACACAATCTTTTCCTTGTACATATCAAACTTTTTATCGTACATAATCAGATACCTTTTACGATAAAACTTCAATCAATTATTTACATTTCATCGTACATTTTACTGAATACCATTGACATTGAAAGGAGCATTATTCCCTGTGAAACTACTTTCAAATCAATGGGCCTCCCTTATGGTGTAAGTGTCAACCCTCCTATGTACATCCATCTTTCTTTGTATATAAAAACTCGTCCGTGTACATATTCATTTCCTTGTACAAACTTGTGAATAATCAAGTTGCTCGTTTTAAGCGTTCGTTTCACGGACACTTGTTTATATTTCATAAACTGCTATAAATAAACATCATGCATTGTTTATATTTCCTTCATAAACTCCTGTGAATACATATCACACACACACCTGTTTATACAACTGTCTAGTTATAACATAACAATTAGACTAATCAATAGGTTCCCAGTATAGCCTCGCTTGGGCTTCATACAAGATAACTCATCCCAGTTGAGTTTAGCCTCGCTTGGGCTTCATACAAGATATTTTTATCTCCAACGAGTTTAGCCTTCTCTTGGGCTTTATACAAAGAAACTCTCCCCACGAGTTAGCCTCCGCTAGGCTTCATATAAGACAACACTCCCTGTTGAGTCGGCCTCCTCTTGGGCCCGTTCAAAAGAACTCCTCATTGAGTTTAGCCTTCTCTTGGGCATCATACAATGAAAGAGATAGGAAATCTCTTAACACCTCCTATTGGGCTTCAATACAAAGAATCACCAGCTAAGATAGAACCCTGAAAGGATGGTTTCCCGGTGAAATCACTTTCAAATTCCCCAGAGAGTAAAATTTCCCGGTGAAATTGCTCTTATTCAGAAAAGGATGGTTTCTCGGTGAAATCCCTTTCAAGCCAAAGCCAGCCATACCCTATAGCTTCCTCTTGAGCTTCATACAAGGACCCTCGATGACCCTCGATGACCCTCGGAATGCCTCCTCTTGGGCTTACAATACAAGGACCCACGGGCTTCTTCAAAGCATCCCTTTAATCCAATCAATTTCTCCTTGAGATTTAGACATCTATCATCTCTATGGAAGAAGTATCTCATCCATTACATCACATACAATCAAAACTTTTCAAAAAAACTTTTCAAACTATTTTCAAACAAAAACATCTCTTAATTGTAAGTGGTAACGCTTGTACACTCAAGTAAAACACCCAATACTTACAGTTAAAAGATTTAATCATCTTTTTCATCTTTCTTAAACATGTAAGTGGTAACGCTTGTATACTCGAGCAAAACACCTATAACTTACGACGAAAGATTTTAATCAGTCAAACTTTTCAAAAATGTATGTGATGAAATAGATTAGATACATTTTTTCATTAAGATGACATTTTGCATCTCTTACTAACATCCGTTGCTTTCCACTAGCATAAGTGGGAACTACGATTGCTCGACTTTCTCAACATCCTTTTGAGAATACGTGAGGCTGAGGTCTCATCCTTGCCGAGCAAATTTCTTTCTCCTCGGACCAAACAAACCATAGAACCACAGCAGATCCGAGCTACAAATGCTCGATTCCCACTAGGGGATATGTGTCGAGAAGATCCACGGATCTTTGCGAGCACAATAATAATAAGCGCTAGAATCCCACAATCATTTCTTAAAATCCCAAAGGAGAAACTTTCCCAATCATAGAAATAGCAATTAAAACACACAAACATATCAAATGTATTCATATATAAAGCCGTAGATAACTACATATATTTAGGGTGCTCCATCTATTCCCTTTATATAACAATCCCCCTTACTCAGAATCTCCCCAATGCGTTATGTCTAGTTTGCGCTAGTCGTTACACATACCAATATCAATTGAGGGTATTTCAGCTTTCCCCTTTTTCATAATCATTAAATCATCTTTCTTGTGTTGAAAATAATAAAGCTTGATGCTCGCGGCATCTTTATAAACAAATCAAAAGATTTAAATCGTTGCGTACCAGAAGATCCGAACTCACAGTCGCATCCTCAGGCGCGTCACCTTTTAACGCGAACACTTCCGTTACCTCTTCCAGCCATTTTTCTGTAACGTTACAAAACAATCCACATCAGCACACAAGTATCGACAGTGTTACTTTACACTAGTCGCATACTAAAGGGATAACGACACTAAGACAAGACCGACTATGCTCTGATACCACTATTGTAACACCCCTTCTAATTACCCGCGATTTATAATTTAATAATCAGAGTTTTTAATCACAAATCAAGAGGCGTCACAATTTAAATATTTCAAATTAACCAGAACAGTTGTCATGCTTTCACTGAAGAAGAATCATAAAATAAAATATGTACTTAAAGTTATGTTTAACAGCGGAAATGAAACATAACAAATCCTGAATACATCATTCATAATTATTTCAGGATAATAAATTGAAACATTAACCAAAACTATTATTTAATATCCATAAGGATCTCAATTCAAACGTTTCCCCAGTGTTACATCTACCAGAGCACGACACTGACACGTGGTTTAACTAAAGGACTCAACTCTAAACGCTATCCTCACCAATTCCAAGCAGCTAATCACTTCGGATCTGAAATCATTAAAGTAAGGGTGA
The DNA here is from genome assembly GCA_021764765.1 of Vicia sativa. Classification (NCBI taxonomy): domain Eukaryota; kingdom Viridiplantae; phylum Streptophyta; class Magnoliopsida; order Fabales; family Fabaceae; genus Vicia; species Vicia sativa. The sequence goes on along the minus strand of CM038796.1, from coordinate 35,023,110 downwards.
GATCTCTATTCAATATAAAACGCATTATACGTTTTTAAATCCAACAGAATAATTCGATGCGTTAGTCCATTATCAAAACACAATCATAGTTCAGGTCACAAGAGCATCGTACACAATTTATTATGCAAGTAAACAATCAATGGAAATTGCAACACTGGAAACCATCCTAGCATGTTACAATCCCATATGCAATGCAGACTCTATGCATGTGGTACAAAACGTGAACCGAGTTCACCCTCTGTTCCATCACACTTGGAAACAGCGGAAATCCATGATTCGCCCAGAACACTGAGTCAAGAATCTAGCCTCACTACCTCAAAATCCTGGTAAGTTTATTGGCTCTGCAAGTTCACTTCCGCACAATGGGAATAAACCAATTAACAATGCTTATGCATGCATCATAAAAGCATGCAACATCATTTCATAGATTATGATATCACATAATTCACATAATGCCAATCACCAATGTATTCTATTCCATCACAATGATTATCAAAACACAACATGGTAAGCATTATTCCTCACTCAATAATTCAGACAATCCAAATCCTATCCCTGTTGTCCTTAAACGATTAACCATTCAAAAATCGGAAGCTCGACTCTTTTTAAAATAATTTTCACAAAATAATAGTTTTCTCTTTTTGAAAGATAGTATTTTTAATTTAAGAAATAATGCCGAAAACGGCACTCGAATCGGAGTTACGGTTTAGAAAATATGAATTTTTGAAGTTTTAAGTATTTTTGAACTCAATACACTGGAACCCGGTTCCTACCCTGGGACAACCTGGTTCCCACTTTTTGAAAAAGTCACGCCCCTGGAATTTTGTATGGGAACCCGGTTCCTACCTCACTGGGAACCGGTTCCTACGTACAAAATTGCCAGTTTTTGAAAGTTTACACTGGGAACTCGGTTCCTCCCCTAGGAGGTTCCACGACTGAGAATCAAAATCTGCTATTTTGATAGCATTTACCCATTCCAAATCAATTCTAAACCTTCCCATACGAATTGCAACATGAGGAACACTAAAATACATCCATTTTACACCATTATAACATCAGACAACATTATTTCATCATTCCTATTAGTTATCTGACACATTAATGGTTTCCGACCTACAATCCGACACAAATAGGGTTTAATCCTACAAACCTATATTAATCCAAAAATCGAATTTCCTAACGTACCCAATCATCCATTTTATTCCCAAAACCCATAAGGCATTAAAACCGAATGAAATCACCCCTTACCTCGCGATGATCTCTGATTTCCTCGGCGTTGGCTTTTTCCTCTCTTCTCTTCTCTACTCCAATTCTACGTGAAATGATTTTCCAAAAAGACCTTCTTTTCCTTTTTATAATCCTTTTAATACTCCTTTTATTTATTCCAATAGAATAAATAATTAGTAACTAGTAAAGTAGAGTACTTTACTCCTCACACCCTCTAATTACTCTTCACCCACCAACTCTTCTTTTTAATTAAATAGTCCAATTAAATCCAAAAATATAAATAATCAAGCCTTTAATTAATTAAATAATTAAATTCCTAATTATTTAATATTCAAATTAAATCGGGGTGTCACACTAGAAACCGAAGAAAGGTCAAACTGGTGGGAAAGTTTTTGCTTTAGCTGGAATTCAGATATCCAGTGGAGACCATTTAGTCATAGGTATTTGCTTCATTAATAGTACTCCTTTAATTATTATTATTTATAATGGTGCTACGCATTGTTTTATTGTTGGTGACTGTGTGAATAAGTTGGGTCTTGTGTTATCCTTTATGAATGGAGAGATAGTTATCGATACTCCAGCTAAGGGATCGATGATTACTTTTCTTGTATGCTCAAAGTGTCCTTTTCCGATCTTCGACGAAGACTTTCTTGTGGATTTAATTTGTTTACGGTTGAGCGGTTTGGACGTGATTATATGCATGAAATGGTTGGAATACAATTACGATCATATAAACTGTGTCAACAAATCTCCGCGGTTTTCCACTCCTAGTGAGGAAGGGGAAGATGGATTCTTATCTTCTAGATAGTTGAATGAATTGATGCAAGATGAAGCTCAGGTGTTTTCACTAATGGAGTCGTTATCCATTAAGAATCAGGTTGTTATTGATGAGTTGCAGGTGGTGCGTGAATTTCCTAAAGTTCTCTCATATGATATTACAGATGTGCCACCAGAGAGAGAAGTAGAATTTTCTATTGATCTTGTTCTGGGTACCAAACATGTTTCTATGACACCCTATTGAATGTCAACATTTGAATTAGCATAATTGAAGAAACAAGTAGAAGACTTACTTGAGAAAAACTGGTTAGACAACTGTATCGCCTTGGGAGCTCCGATGTTGCTTGTGAAAAAAATAATGGTAGTATGAGAGTGTGTGTTGATTACCGACGGTAGAATAAAGTGACGATCACAAACAAGTATCCACTTCCGAGAATAGATGATTTGATGGATGAGTTGGTGGGTGCACGGGTATTTAGTAAAATTGACTTGAGATCAGGTTATCACCATATTCGAGTAAAAATGGATGATATTCAGAAGAAAAATTCTAGAACTCGATATGGACATTATGAGTATTTGGTGATGACATTCGGTGTTACCAATGCGCCAGGGGTGTTTATGGAATATATGAACCAGACCTTTCACACTTACTTGGATCGGTTCATAGTCGTATTCATTGATGATATCTTAATATATTCCAAATCAAAAGAAGAGCATATTGAACATCTTCGGATTGTATTACAAGTGTTATAAGAGAAGAATCTATATGTGAAGTTGTCAAAGTGCGAGTTTTGGTTAGATAAAGTTAGTTTTCTTGGCCAAGTTATTTCGGGTGGTGGAATTATTGTAGACCCGTCCAAGGTAGACGCAGTATTGCAGTGGGAAACTCCAAAGTCAGTTATCGAAATTATAAGCTTTTTGGGATTGGATGGTTATTATAGAAGATTCATTAAAGGCTTTTATAAGTTGGCAATTTTGTTGACAAAACTGACTTGTAAAGGAAAATCATTTGTATGGAATATCTAGTGTGAAAAAAGTTTTACCGAGCTAAAGAGGAGGTTGACGAAGGCTCCCATTTTGATATTACCTAATCCTGAAGAACCGTTTGTAGTGTATTGTGATGCTTCTAAATTGGGTTTAGGTGGTGTGCTTATGCCAAATGATAAAGTGGTAACTTATGCATCGAGACAATTGAGGATTCATGAAAGAAATTACCCTACTCATGATCTAGAATTAACTGCGGTGGTATTTGTACTAAAGATTTGGAGGCGTTATCTTTACGGCTCCATGTTTGAATTATTTAGTGATCACAAAAGCTTGAAATACATGTTCGACCAGAAGGAGATGAATATGAGGCATAAAAAATGGCTAGAACTGTTGAAGGACTACGATTTTGGCTTGAATTACCACCCAAGAAAAGCTAACGTCATGGCAGATGCATTAAGTCGGAAATCGTTACATATGTCGACTTTGATAGTTAGAGAATTAAAATTGATTGAGCAATTCAGAAACATGATTTTAGTTTGTGAAATAACGTTGTAGAGCGTGATGTTGGGCATGTTGAAGATTAACAGTGACTTCTTGAATAATATTATAGAGGCACAAAAGTTGGATGTCAAGCTGGTAGATTTGATGGTTGGAGACAGACAGTCTGAAAATGGTGATTTCAAAGTAGACGTGCATGGTGTGTTGAGATTCCGAGATAGAATTTGTATTCTTGATAAACCAGAAATAAAAAAGAATGATTTTGGAAGAAATCCATATAAGTAATTTGATTACTCATCCAGATGAAACCAAGATGTACCAAGACTTGAAGAAATTATTTTGGTTGTCTGGGTTGAAGCAAGATGTGGCACGGTTTGTGTATGCATGTTTAACTTGCGAGAATTCGAAAATCGAACACTAGAAGCCTGCAGGATTGTTGGAACCATTAGACATTCTAAATTGGAAGAGGGATAGCATATTGGTGGACTTTGTAACAGGATTACTCAATACCCTGAGAGGGTATGATACTATCTGGGTGATAGTTGATAGATTAAAGAAATCAGCTTATTTTATTCCGATCAATGTTAGTTTCTGGTACCACAGTTGGCAGAGATTTATATTCATGTGATTATGAAACTTCATGGTATTCTGTCTAGCAGTATGTCTGATAGAGATCCAAGGTTCACTTCTGGATTTTTGGGAGAGTTTACAAAATGCATTGGGTTCTAAGCTGAGGTTGAGCTCGGCGTACCACCCACAGACAGATGGACAAATGGAAAGAACTATTAAGTCCTTGGAAGAGTTATTGAGGGTTTGTGTTCTTAATCAAAGAGGTACGTGGGATAGTTATCTTTCGTTCATATAGTTTACTTACAACAATAGTTCCCATTATAGCAGTGGAATGGAGCCATTTGAAGCGTTGTATGGTCGGAGGTGTAGAACTTTGTTGTGTTGGTATGAATCTGGTGAAAGCATGGTGCTTGGGCAAGAAATTGTTCAACAGACAATAGAAAAGGTGAATCTAATTCAAGATAAGATGAAAACTTCGCAGAGTATACAGAAGAGTTACCATGACAAGCAAAGGAAGGATCTCGAATTTAAAGAAGGGGATCATGTATTTTTGAGAGTCACACCAGTGACCGGTGTTGGGCGGGCATTGAAATCAAAGAAACTTACTCCTCGGTTTATTGGTCCGTATCAGATTTCAGATAAAGTAGTAATTGTTACTTATAGTGTGGCTTTACCACCTAACCTTTAGAATTTGTATGATGTATTCCATGTGTCGTAACTTTGAAAGTATATACCATATCCATCTAATGTAATATTGATGGATGATGTGCAAGTGCAGGATAACCTCGCGGTCGAGACTTTACCGGTGAGAATCGAAGATCGTGAAGTGAAGACGTTAAGAGGCAAGTAAATTCCTCTCGTAAAAGTAGTTTAGGTAGGAGCAGCTGGAGAAAGTATGACATAGGAATTAGAAAGCAGGATGCGAGAGTCTTATCCGGAATTGTTCGCATCTGGTAACTTTTTAGGACGAAAATATTCTAAGTGGGGGAGAGTTGTAATGTCCCATTTAAATATTTAGTCATTATTTGTTGAATTTAAATTAGGCTTAAATGCACTTTTGGTCCCCTTATATTAATTTTTTTAACATTTTAGTCCCTCTATAAAAAAACTCAACTATTAGGTCCCCCAATATCATATTTCATGTTCTTTTAGTGGTCCCCCGTGATAAAATAGTCTAATTTGCATAGGTGACATTGAAATTATGAAGTGACATTTTTTTAATTGAAGTCACGTCATTATAAATATTTAAAAATTTATTATTATTTTTTTGAAGTTTTCTTTATAATAATTAAACGTTTTTAATTATCTTAATTATTTTAGTTATTTTTGTTTATAAATATTTATTTAGAAATTATTTATTAGAAATTTTAATTCTAAAATATATATTTTTGGGTCTATTTTTAATGATGTGACAACAATTAAAAAATGTCACCTCATAATTTCAATGTCACATATGTAAATTAGACTATTTTGCTATGGGGGACCTCAAAAAAACATAAAATACGATATTGGGGGACCTAATAGTTGATTTTTTTTATAGGGGGACTAAAATGTTTAGAAAATTAATATAGGGGGGCCAAAAGTGCATTTAAGCCTTTAAATTATTATGACATAATTAAGAATATGGGAGTATGATTAGGGGCGTGAGAGAGCTTAAATTTGGGAAAATATTGATAATATTAGAAATTGAGGAAAATATTATAATTAATATTATAATTAATAATATTATTAGTATTTTTATTAAGTATTTTTATTATTATTAGTTAGTATTAGTAATAATAAAATAAAAATTTGAAGCAGGTTAGATCAATTGGGAAGATTACTGTCACGGAGAAACAAAGAAGAGAAGAGAATGGAAAATTTGGGCAAGAGAGATTCCTCCATTGTTGAAGAATTAAATATGCATCTAAGGGGTAAATGGTTTCTCTAAATGGTGATTATAACATGAGAAGATAGTGAGGGTTCATTTCCCTCCTTAGGTTTTCATGAACAAATTGATGAATGTCTTCCTTGTTTGAATTCAGTTATTTTATGTGATGATTGTGTGCAATTTGTGATTCAATTGATGCCTTGAACATGTTATTGTTGTTGATTTTGTTGTTGTTGTATTGTTCATGAAATCCTAGATCTGGAAATTTGTAGATCTAGCAATGTGACGAAAATTAGAGAATTAGTTGTAGAAATTGTTGTAGATTCATAGGATAATAAAATTAGACAAAACCTATGAATTATCATGTGTAAAAACATAGTTTTGGACCCAAATTAGGAGGTTGAAAGTGCTCAAAACGAATGGAAATTGTTATGGTGCGATATCGGGTTTTGGAAGTAGCAGACTGGCCATACTCGTACGATGCGCGTATGGAGGGCATGCCCAGGGGCCATTCTTTTATGGAACATTGTCATACCCCAATTTTTGACCTAATATACCATCTCGTATCATCTACATTTGCATTATTGCATCATTAACAAATTGCATAACAAGATAGCTTGTGTGTTTGCTTCTTGAGCCAAATTAGGGTTTTGAATCAAAAATCATTCATCATGGCAAGTGTGATCAATTAGGGTTTGAATATCCATTCATCTCAATTGATCTATCTTCATCAATCATCAACATTTGATCTTTAAATTCCCATCTTTTCCTCAAAATCAACCATGAATCGACCAAATTAGGGTTTTGATCGAGGATGGTACATCATTGACTTTTGGCTCAATGCATGACCTAATTCCTTGGAGCATGATCTCAAGATCACCAATGCAATATCTTGACATAATTTTTTTGTTCAAAACATCTCCAATGCCATGGTTGATTGATAGTGAAAATTTGAATCTATCAGACAAAAAGTCAACTGTCCAGACTAGTCAAACTTTGACCTTTTTGGTCAACTTTGAAATTCAAAATTTTCAATCATCAAAGAATTTCATATTATTCAAATTGGTCATCAAGAATCAAAAATGTGGGGAAAAAAAGTCAACAAAAAGTCAAAACTTGAATTTTCTAAACACAAAATGTTTCAAGTGTTTTTACAACTTTTTTCACCATTTTTATGGGCATTTTTCACCAAGATCCAATTTGATTCAAGAAAAAATTTCAACATAAAAGTTTTAGATCTTCTTTCAAGATTTCCAAAATATCAAAGAACATGAAAAATATTTTGTGGAGCTAAGGTTTTGAAATTAGACATTATAGGTCCAAAACTTGCATTATAGGTCATTTTTGTCAAATTTTTCAAACATCTTTGCCAAAATCTTGCCTTGTCATCACCAAGGGATAAGTTTCATCCCAAAATATCTTAAGATCATGATTGAAAGAAGGATAGGAACACTTGAGTAATTTAACCATGGTTTAGCATTTTTAACCATGTGCATTAAATGTAAAGATTCCTTCCTTATCTCTTAAGGCCAAGTTGGAAAAATATCAATTCTTAATTGCCTTGATTTCCAAACTTATTGGCCTATAAATATAGGTCATGCCTTCATTCAAAATGACACCAAAACAACTACAAACTTGTTTTCTCACTTCTTTCTTAAATTGCAAGTTTTCTAATTTTCAAAGAGGTTAGAATTTCAACTTCCAATTCTTGCAAGTTCTAACCAAAGGTGTCATCCAAACCTCTTCTAAACATCATTTAGAAGTTGTTCATCACTTCCATCCATCACAAAATCATCTAAAAGTCAGTTTCCTCAAGAAAACTCCATTTGTGCAAGTTTTGAACCTTAACAAACCAATTCTTAATCCACTCGTGCGTTTTCAGTTCTAATCATTCAAAAAGCTTCTATAACTCATATAGAACTCATCCAAGTCATAAAATTAGAACTGGTATCATGCCATTCATACCTCCTCACTCAAAAACTAGAAATATGCAGATTGAGGTGGGCAGGAGGATTCAGACAGTTTCAAAGCAAGCTAAGAGTTGGAACACACTCAGGAAGCTTCAAGGAAGCTAGTAGAATCATCACTTTCACCTGGAAGAACTCATACAAGTTCTGCAAATTTGCTTCAAGAGGTAAGTTTTCTGAAATCTGATATCCTCATACAAGCATCTTTGGCATCATTTTTGTGGTTAGAAATATAGATATCATAGTGCTCAAGCTATTTGAATCCTCAAATTTCACTTAAAATCAATCGTGCCCATATATTAATTGAAATTTTCAATTAGGGTTTAATTGGTACTTTTTGGAAATTCGTTTTGATCTTTGAGTCTTAGCTTTAATAAGCTATATGGTTGAAACTATGGTGAAATTCTGAACAAAATAGCATTTTACATTTTTCAAATTGACCAAGAATCAAAGAAATTCGAATTGGCCATGGAGTTGTCATGAGGAAGACGATGAAGATGATGGAGCCATGTGTCCCATTTTCAAAAAATGTGTTTTAATATATATATATATGTGTGTGTGTGTGTGTGTGTGTGTGTGTGTGTGTGTGTGTGTGTGTGTGTGTGTGTGTGTGTGTGTGTGTGTTTTATGTTGTTTAAATCAACGGATGTATATCCACCCTAGTGGTAGAACGCGCGCCCTTAGTCCATTCATGCCCAAGGTCTAGGGTTTGAATCCCCCTCACCCCAAACTTTTTCACCCTTTTCATACTTTTCAAATTGTTTTTCAAATTATATTCAGAACTTGTTTTTCTATAAAATCTTCACAACGCGTATACATAACAAGCCACGCGTGTGCCCCATTGGTTGTTCTTTTCACCTTTCAAGCCCAGATCCTGAGTTCAACACTCACCAAGGCCAAAACAAATTTTTATGTTTTCTTAAGTTTTTTTAACAAACTTCAACATTTTCAAAAACCAATCAAAACTTCTCATTTTGAGATGATTTTTTGCACACTTGTAATTTAGTATATCTATTTTATGATTATGTCAAAAACTCCCAAAAATATTTTCTTTTGATATATTTTTATTAGGTTAAAAGTAGGACTTTTTAAGTGTTTTAAAATGCTTTTCAAAAATGTTTCTTCTTGATTTTATTTAACCTAATCTTTTTCAAACACTCATGTGAATAAACATTCACCCTTCAAGTCTTTTCAAAATATTCCAAAATGTTTTATTGACTTACGCACCTCCTACCCCTTGATCGATTCGATTTGTTCCTTGAAAAATACAAACCGAACTAGGTTTCTTTCTCGAAAATCTTTCGAAATCAAAATCAAATTGGTCATGGGCCTCCCTTAAGGTGTAAGTCTCAACCCTCTTTGTACATATTCAAGTATAACTAGCTTTGTTCGCTTGTTTTATCTATTTGTGTATAAAATTTCTTTCACCAATTCCACTGGTACTAAGAGGAGCATTACTTTCGGTGAAACTGCTCTTATTCCAGTGGGTCTCCCTTAAGGTGTAAGTCCTACTCCCTTGTATATATCCAAGTATCACTAGCTTACTTGCTTGTTTTATACACTTGTTTATATATTTCCTTCATAAACTCCTATGAATACGCGCACTGTAACACCCCAATTCTACCCAAAGTTTTATATGCAAAAATCAGAGTAATTTTAAATTTTCATAAATTAAATACTGAGGCGTTACACCATCAAAAATAACTCACTTTAAAACAATTTACTTTAAAGTATAAATTTCGGATACATAGCATCGCAGGAAAACATAAATTGATTCATAGAAATCAAAACATCTCCTTTATTAAACTTCCTCATCAAAATCATGTTTTTATGAATTATGGTTCTTATTCACAAAGGAATAATAATAAAGCGACAACAACAAGGCGACATAAATATTTTCCCCAGTGCTACGTGTCGAGCGACACCGACTCGACTAACACTATAGGCTCGCCTTCAAAACACCTGCGTTACCAATATAGGTAGGCGAAACAAGTAAAGGGTGAGATACCCAAAACATATAGTTAAAGGCATGATAAATATATATATATATATATATATATATATATATATATATATAGTTTGAATTATAAAGGGTATAGATTAATAAGTGTAATTCCAACACATAATCAAAACTCACTTACTTTACTCGTCATCCTAATGCGTATAATCTACACTATATCACCATAACCTCATCAGCATAAAATGTCGCAACAACACATAACCCTTCGTCACCACGAAATCGTCACGAGCTAATACATCACTAATTAACACGGTAGTCTTAAACAACAACATCAACCAACAACATTAAATAATGCTAGTAATATAAGCAACATAAACAAATCATCACAAATTGGCTAAAGCCCATCTTCGCTTTTGGCATAAAGCCCATCATCACAGCATCATCACAACATATATCATCGCAATTCAATATCATCCATCAATCAACAAAAACCCAACGCCAAACAACTCAAACATAAACATAACCGACTCCATGAGACACGACTATGTTATGCATGTGGTACCCATCGCTTTGTCCGTAATTAGGGACACTTGGCATAAAGCCGATCTTCGCTCGGCATAAAAGCCATCATCGCTTGGCATAAAAGCCTCTTCGCTTGGCATAAAAGCCCTCTTCGCTTATGCAATGTATGTGACCCGACAATAAAATAACACAACACAAACACACCATCATCGCTTGTCAAAATTGGCATAAAGCCCACATCGCCATAATTTATCCAAAACAAGATAAATATATCATCGCATCATAATTGCATTATGCAAACATCACTAATAAATTCATCAAAAGTCATGCATTCACAAATCGGAAGCATATATTAACAACATCAATTCAATCATCACATCATCATGTACAAAACATATATCATTGCATTGCATTTCAACAAGTATTCATTAATAAATACACCGTCGCAAATATTACTTTTATTCACACCGTATCATCGTCAATTAATTCACTAAATTCCGAAAACGGGAAAATAGTCAAACACCTATAATCGTCGCGAAAGTCATTCCTAATAATCGGTATTAATCATAATCGTCGACGTCGAAATCAGATTGTCCATACGTACCTTAAATCTACTAAAACACCGTCGATTCAATTTTACCGTAAATTGGCTTGTTTCGGGTCGTCTCGTAAAAACTCGTAATTTCTAAAAACTAACCTCACCACTACGTTCTACACGTCAAACTTAGCTAGCACATCAACTTTCGTTGAATTCAGAGTAACTTGCTCCGTCGCCGAATTTACCGAAATCGGAAAATCGGAACATAATCGAGTTCTAAATTTAATCGGCTAACTTGTATCCTAATTATATTTTTGTGATACAAAAAGTTACTAGGTAGAATTGGTTTACATGATGATACAACATATGTATATGATAGAGCGTTACAACATCACCGTTAAGGAGTCTCCGTTGCATTGCTCTAGAGCAAAGGAAACAAGATTTTGAGCATGATAACTATCCTGTGAGAGTTATCTTGAAATATTACAACACTTAGCTATTGTATTTTTTTTTTAAAATAGCTTATCAATAGTAAGGTGGGTTCATAAAGAATAGAACAGAAAAGCTAAAAATCGTTAAGCCTTAGAATGAAAAGCAACATTTAAACTAATTAAATAATAAAGTGTATGGATGAAAATAATAATCAATTATCTTTGATATATTGTTCCCATTGCCATGGGTTTTCCATGTTTTACAGTTTCTTCTTTTCTAATCTTTTCTTTTTCTTTCCAACTTAATCCTAGTAGCTTAACAATAAACACCAACAATTTATAATACTATCCTAACCTTTTCTAAGTTATTGGATCAATCATTTAACTAGAACCTATGAATTCAACCTATCAATTTTTCCTCAATCCAACTAATTCCACCAACCCTAACAACATGAAATTGAAATCAAACCATCAAACACCAATTTTTCATCACAAATTCACCATATATGTATCAAACCCTAACTATAGGAAGTGGAAAATCAAACCCTTACCATGGAAGCTTTGATGATTCAAGATGCTCCAACAAAACCTCATGCTCAAGCCCAAGATCTTCCTCTTCTTCTCCTCACAAAACCCTTATCTTTTCCTCCATGTTTCTATGTTAAGTTGTTGTTGTTGGAAAAGGAAAGAAAAACAAAGGAATGAGTTTTATAATGGTGTTTTTACTAGCTTCCTATCCATGTTTGTTTTTTGTGTTTTAGAATGGAAGGAAAACAAGGGAAGTATTTTTATGGATGGAAAGAAAATGAGGAAATAGGTTTTATAATAACCTTACTAATAAACTAAGGTGTAAACTCAATCCTTCCCAATTAATCCTCACACTCCTAATTAATTAATATAATTAATTCAATCAATTAAAATAATTCCGGGGAATTAAATATCGGATCCGAATAATATTTTACCGAACGAGCGGAATAAAACCGGACCGAACAAAACGTCGCGAGATAAATTAATAGATATATTAATTAACACAAATATTCTCGTCGCAAAATAAATATCGATCGGTAATTCGAAAATATTAATATAATATAATATTAATAAAAATAGGGCGTTACAACTCTCCCCCACTTATAAACTTTTCGTCCTCGAAATTTCGACCAAAATGAATAAATCGGACATGCCTAAGCATTCGTCCACTATATCCTCGCGTCAATCAAACAACATACAAAACACACCAAACACAAGGGCATCTCCCTAATCATAACGTTCAGGCAAGAACAACCATGCCGAGATGCAAAGCCCATACAATGCACTCGACAACCAACTAACACCCAACAACTAAACAAGCCGTAAACACACCGGTTCACTCGAGAACCAAACAAACAAGATCGATACTATCCTAACGTCTCAACCATAGAATTAGCCACACACTCGAACCGACACCTCGGAAACGAGTCACGAGAGATAGGAACATAAAGTCCTACAACACAACACCGACACCATCGCTAAAACGAAAACAACAAAATGGTTATACCAACCAAAACTGAAACAATCAGAATAGGGTGAAATCACGCATGCTACACAAACATGAAAAGATGCCTTCATACACGCATAAGCACAAACTCAAGAATTACACATGCAGTTACCGCTCTCATTCCATCCAATCACAAGGTCACATCATCCTTGTAGATTACCAACGTATAACCCTTGAACAAAACAAGTTACTCAAACATAATCAAACTGAGATACACCACTCATCCTAGGGCTTAAACAGACGACTTACGACTATAATTCACTAGTCCAAATCCAACAACCTCGCTTACTCGCTAGTCAATTCAATGCTCGATATCTACCCATGCTGCTTCACTTCTATACATAAGATGCCAATCGTAAAACAACTTGGTTAGTTCCCCAACTTCACAATTACTCAAAACGGATAGTTCAAAGCGTACACCCATCAAGACACCTCACAACATCAACTTCATCAACTCGAAGAATCACTCTTTCATTCTCGATTGATCAATGTCCATTGGTCCTCTAAAATATACGACATAGTTTGACCTCTTCCAATACTGTCCAAATATTCCACTTGTGAAACTTCGACGTATACACTTGACTTCACGAAGTCGTCCATAATAATTCAATTCCCAAAATTGCATTAAGTAATCGCCATCCTCGCATCGTCGCAACAATCAATACACTGGCTTCTCATTCGAAACACCTTTCATAACTTTCCATCATCCCAAGTGGTAACTCAGTCACAACACTCTCTCAAGAACTCAACCCATCAACATCGTCTCATACTACCGAAATTACAAAACAGGTCGAACTTAGAACCATACCATAAACTTTATGGAATCCAATACGAACTCCATCGCGACCGACTTCAGTCACAGATAGAACATCCTCCTTTATAAAACATCAATCATCTTACGGTATCTGTAGCTACCAACCCGTCACAAAGTTCTATACCGTCAAGACTTATCTTAGTCGTAAACTAATAATCCACCGCGACCATTAGTACCCGACCAAATCCATATGTTAGTAGTGAACAAACCCTTAACAACCTTCGGAGCTTAAACTCAACAAGTGTCCCAAAAACAAACATGCAACATTCTTCAAAATAACAATTCCCAAATCAGATAATCTTGGGTTAACCGCGATATCAACATACTAAACTCAACACGAGACGAAGTCTCTTTATAGATTGCACTCAAACTTGAATTGTCTTCAACAATTCCAATCTCCTCGTTGTTAACATATGCACCTCTAAAATTCCAAATGATCACAACAGCATAAACCTCTAACTCACAAGTCCGACAATTGTTCCTTATGAAATTCAAATCGTTCCAAGGTAGTAATACACTTTTCCAACTCTATGTCGAAATACATCTTAAGTCCAAAACGGAATATCACAATACGCTGCACTGGGTTCTTCAGTACTAAACAAAACCAAAATCAAAGCATTCGTTAAACTTTCCAATGGCTCAAACAAATTCGCTTACCATCCGAAGTCCAAATAACGACTCAACCATCTCAAGTCAAAGTACTCACGATCAAAACCAACTTATAAAAGGATCGTCGGACTCACAAAGTTAACCATCCAAAACAAAGGAACTTCTAAGCTCTAAAATAACCCTTAAAGTCTTCTACAAGATACAAAATAAATCTTGCGGAACCGTCCAAAATATCACCGTCGGGTCACTTACTTAAGGCACTTACTTCGTCCAACAGTTCAAAATTCTATCTTTAGAATACTGCGCATCGATCTAACTTCACTCACGATAGCAAAGCTCGGATGCTTGCCACAATTCCTTAACTTGATGTGAACCAATTAATATCCATGAACACGAAATAACTCTTACACTACTCATGAGAGTCTTGTCCGAACATCCAAAATCATACACGCGCATTAGTCACACTAATGACATCATCAAATACTCGCGAACCAAACACTATCCCAAAAGCATTGTCTAAACATCTTGACTCTTACACTAACTCGTGACGGCCGGACTTCACATCGATCTCACTAAACGCAAAATTCCAAGTGGTGATTCATCCAAATATCAATCCTCGAGTAGGCGCTCGTCCTCAATATCTACGTTACCTTCTAAACGTCACACCAACTCGGGTAACTTTGGCTCTTCTCGAACAACGGTAGCACTTCACGGTGACCGCTCGAATAAGCAACTCTGCTCAAACTAATCCTCAAGTTGAATTTTCAAATCTTACTCATAAATAAACATCTCTAAAGGATGCTTCAAATCACAACTAGATCCAGAAACTAAATCCATCAAAACTTCACTTCGCCCTACTGCGGTAATTCACTCTCATCTTCACAATACACCTCAGAAGAATCACAACAAGGAGCTCACTTGCCAAAAATCTTGTTTCTCATCAAAATCCAAATTCGCCTACAACTCAAGTAACCATGCACCACCTTGTGCCAACACACCTGCTTCATACACTATTAAGCTGGAAAGACAAGTCTATCCCAACCAACACAATTCCCGACTACTATCAACAAGAGATTAAGGATGATCAGTCCCTCAATTTGTCAATAGACAGTCGACAATCATGATGGTGACATAAACCATCTCTACCAAACTACAACAGCATCTTCAAACTTACACTTCAAGTTACCAAAGCGTAACACTGCTTGAGGCTCCAACTCCCAGCCACAAGCGCCACCAAGAAGTAAAACTTCTCCCCCACTTGTTTCAAACTCATCTCTGCAGACAAACAATTTGAAACAAACAAGTACCGACAGTGTTTCACACACATGTCACATACAACAGGATTAAACACACTAATAACTTGGTCGACGACCACACGCTCGATACCACTAATGTAACACCCCAATTCTACCCAAAGTTTTATATGCAAAAATCAGAGTAATTTTAAATTTTCATAAATTAAATACTGAGGCGTTACACCATCAAAAATAACTCACTTTAAAACAATTTACTTTAAAGTATAAATTTCGGATACATAGCATCGCAGGAAAACATAAATTGATTCATAGAAATCAAAACATCTCCTTTATTAAACTTCCTCATCAAAATCATGTTTTTATGAATTATGGTTCTTATTCACAAAAGGAATAATAATAAAACGACAACAACAAGACGACATAAATATTTTCCCCCGAGTGCTACGTATCAGAGCGACACCGACTCGACTAACACTATAGGCTCGCCTTCAAAACACCTGCGTTACCAATATATAGGCGAAACAAGTAAAGGGTGAGATACCCAAAACATATAGTTAAAGGCATGATAAAATATATATATATATATATATATATATATATATATATATATATATAGTTTCGGAATTATAAAGGGTATAGATTAATAAGTGTAATTCCAACACATAATCAAAACTCACTTACTTTACTCGTCATCCTAATGCGTATAATCTACACTATATCACCATAACCTCATCGATAAAATGTCGCAACAATAACCCTTCGTCACCACGAAAATCACGAGCTAATACATCACTAATTAACACGGTAGTCTTAAACAACAACATCAACCAACAACATTAAATAATGCTAGTAATATAAGCAACATAAACAAATCATCACAAATTGGCTAAAGCCCATCTTCGCTTTTGGCATAAAGCCCATCATCACAGCATCATCACAACATATATCGCAATTCAATATCATCCATCAATCAACAAAACCCAGCGCCAAACAACTCAAACATAAACATAACCGACTCCATGAGACACGACTATGTTATGCATGTGGTACCCATCGCTTTGTCCGTAATTAGGACACTTGGCATAAAGCCGATCTTAGCTCGGCATAAAAGCCATCATCGCTTGGCATAAAAGCCATCTTCGCTTGGCATAAAAGCCCTCTTCGCTTATGCAATGTATGTGACCCGACAATAAAATAACATAACACAAACACACCATCATCGCTCGTCAAAATTGGCATAAAGCCCACATCGCCATAATTTATCCAAAACAAGATAAATATATCATCGCATCATAATTGCATTATGCAAACATCACTAATAAATTCATCAAAAGTCATGCATTCACAAATCGGAAGCATATATTAACAACATAAATTCAATCATCACATCATCATGTACAAAACATATATCATTGCATTGCATTTCAACAAGTATTCATTAATAAATACACCATCGTGAATCTTACTTTTATTCACACCGTATCATTGTCGATTAATTCACTAAATTCCGAAAACGGGAAAATAGTCAAACACCTATAATCATCGCGAAAGTCATTCCTAATAATCGGTATTAATCATAATCGTCGACGTCGAAATCAGATTGTCCATACGTACCTTAAATCTACTAAAACACCGTCGATTCAATTTTACCGTAAATTGGCTTGTTTCGGGTCGTCTCGTAAAAACTCGTAATTTCTAAAAACTAACCTCACCACTACGTTCTACACGTCAAACTTAGCTAGCACATCAACTTTCGTTGAATTCAGAGTAACTTGCTCCGTCGCCGAATTTACCGAAATCGGAAAATCGGAACATAATCGAGTTCTAAATTTAATCGGCTAACTTGTATCCTAATTATATTTTTGTGATACAAAAAGTTACTAGGTAGAATTGGTTTACATGATGATACAACATATGTATATGATAGAGCGTTACAACATCACCGTTAAGGAGTCTCCGTTGCATTGCTCTAGAGCAAAGGAAACAAGATTTTGAGCATGATAACTATCCTGTGAGAGTTATCTTGAAATATTACAACACTTAGCTATTGTATTTTTTTTTTAAAATAGCTTATCAATAGTAAGGTGGGTTCATAAAGAATAGAACAGAAAAGCTAAAAAATCGTTAAGCCTTAGAATGAAAAGCAACATTTAAACTAATTAAATAATAAAGTGTATGGATGAAAATAATAATCAATTATCTTTGATATATTGTTCCCATTGCCATGGGTTTTCCATGTTTTACAGTTTCTTCTTTTCTAATCTTTTCTTTTTCTTTCCAACTTAATCCTAGTAGCTTAACAATAAACACCAACAATTTATAATACTATCCTAACCTTTTCTAAGTTATTGGATCAATCATTTAACTAGAACCCATGAATTCAACCTATCAATTTTTTTCCTCAATCCAACTAATTCCACCAACCCTAACAACATGAAATTGAAATCAAACCATCAAACACCAATTTTTCATCACAAATTCACCATATATGTATCAAAACCCTAACTATAGGAAGTGGAAAATCAAACCCTTACCATGGAAGCTTTGATGATTCAAGATGCTCCAACAAAACCTCATGCTCAAGCCCAAGATCTTCCTCTTCTTCTCCTCACAAAACCCTTATCTTTTCCTCCATGTTTCTATGTTAAGTTGTTGTTGTTGGAAAAGGAAAGAAAAACAAAGGAATGAGTTTTATAATGGTGTTTTACTAGCTTCCTATCCATGTTTGTTTTTGTGTTTTAGAATGGAAGGAAAACAAGGGAAGTATTTTTATGGATGGAAAGAAAATGAGGAAATAGGTTTTATAATAACCTTACTAATAAACTAAGGTGTAAACTCAATCCTTCCCAATTAATCCTCACACTCCTAATTAATTAATATAATTAATTCAATCAATTAAAATAATTAGGAATTAAATATCGGATCGAATAATATTTTACCGAACGAGCGGAATAAAACCGGACCGAACAAAGCGTCGCGGATAAATTAATAGATATATTAATTAACACAAATATTCTCGTCGCAAAATAAATATCGATCGGTAATTCGAAAATATTAATATAATATAATATTAATAAAAATAGGGCGTTACACGCACACACACACTTTGTCATATATACTTGTTCATGTTTATGTCATTACAACTAGTATAACAACTAGGTTCTCCATAGCCTCCTCTTGGGCTTTGTACAAAAGAACTCCCTCGTTGAGTTGGCCTCCTCTTAGGCCTCATACAAGAAACAGATCTGGAAATCTCAAACAGCCTCCTATTGGGCTTCATACAAAGAATCTCCTTAGCTAGGATAGAACCCAAAAAGTATGGTTTCCCGGTGAAATCACTCTTAAAACCAAGCCAGCTATACCCTATGGCCTCCTCTTGGGCCTCATACAAGAAAAAGATATGGAAATCTCAAACATCCTCCTATTGGGCTTCGTATAAAGAATCTCCTTAGCTAGGATAGAACCCAAAGAGTATGGTTTCCCGGTAAAATCACTCTTAAAACTAAGCCAACCATACCCTATAGCCTCCTCTTGGGCTTCATACAAGGACCCTCGATGTCCCTCAGATAGCCTTCTCTTTGGCTCACAATACAAGGACCCTCGATGTCCCTCGGATAGCCTCCTCTTGGGCTTACAATACAAGGACCCACAGGCTTCTTACCACAAAACATTTCTCCTCAGAGATGAGACATGAATCATCTCTATGGAAGAAGTATCTCATCTACAACATCACATTCAAATAAAATATTTTTCTTAAAACAAAACATATTTCTTAACTGTAAGTGGCATACTTGTACACTCAAGTTTAACGCCCAATGCTTACAATGAAAGATTCAAAAATATTCAAAACAAAAACATCTTCTCATTCTAAGAATTATAAGTGGTATACTTGTACACTCAAGTTAAACACCCATTTCTTACAATGAAAGATTCAATTATTCAAAAATATATGTGATGAAATAGATTAGATACATTTTTCATTAAGATGACACTTGTCGTTGTCTCTTAAAAACATTGCTTCCACTAGCACATAAGTGGTAACTACGATTGCTCTGACTTTCTCAACCTCCTTTTTAGAATACGTACGCACAAGGTCTCACCCTTGGCGAGCATACTTCTTTCTCTCTCAAACCATCCAAACCTTAGTTACCCTTAGAGATCGAGCTACAATTGCTCTAATTCCCACTAAGGAATATGTATGCAGAAGATTGCAATGATCTTTGCGAGCATAATCATAATAAACAAACTTAGGTTCCTATCCAACTTACCTTCTTAATCCCAAAGGAGAAACTTTTCCAATAACATAGAAAATAAAACACAAACACACAAAAGATCCTATAGAGTACTATAGATACATAGGGTGCTAATACCTTCCCTTTGTATAACCTAACCCCGGACCCAAAGAATCTTTGTTCCCCATTGCTTTGCATTTAGTTTCATTACTTTTCGCATTGCTTAATTTTTAGGGTTATTCAACTTTTCCCTTTTCCTTTTTTTTGGAAACAATAAAGTTTGGTGTTGGTGACATCTCTTTTAGAAAATAAATTATTTTTGAGTCGGAGAGCCGAATTTTGATTTGGCTCCCTCTTCTTCAATTTTTCACCGTGCACAAAAAAATGGTGACTCTATTGGGGAGCACCAAACTTTTTTTGTTTCCAAATAAGGGTTAAATATTAATTGTGTGTTTTTTTGTTTTATTTTTGTTATGTGTTTTGTTCTGTTACTTGCGATTTCATGTGATGGAAAAAAATCCTAACCCAGATTAAGAAACACTTAAGAATTAGGTGGGGGTATAGTCTTGTTAACTTACGAGGAGTCTCAATCCTTAATAAGTAAACTTGATATCCCTTGCTCAGTGGAGGTTTCCTTGGGGGTAATATTTGTTTAGCAAGTTTTTTGCGAAGATATTATTGCTTTCAACGAGCCAGTGAAGATGAGTGGCCGTAGAACCCATAACCCATTTGGCCTTTTAGGATGTAGTGCAAAAACTATTCATGTATAGAATTGGATTAGTTGTCATGCGAGACTACGATCAGGCGAGTTTTATTTTGAAAAATATTATTGGACCATGAGTTAAACCGTGTAAGCCGATAATATTCAAAAGAGAAGCATAGACCTTGTATTATAAGTAGAACATGTTTTACAGGTGATTAAACTCATAATACTTACCCGTGTTTGGTTCTTATCCTTGACCTCATGCTTGTGACTTCGAACCTTTGAACCTATTTTGTGTGTAACCATATTTGTATCTTTGTGGCATTCATGCATTCATAAATTTTCCCATCTCTCTTTTTTCTTTCCATAAAATTTTCAAGGAATTTATAGAATTTTTCTTCGCAAACGTTCTAGGTCAGAGTAATGGATTTTAGAGGAAGAAACACCAAGAGAAACGGTTTTAGATTTCCTGATGTGAAGAAGTTAAAAGAGTTAGCATCCTTGGTCGAAGATCCCTCGAATTTGAGAAAACGCTATGGAATGCTTTTAACTATCTTGAACACTAATTTTGATGGAGGACTTCTCAAAACCTTGGTTCAGCTTTACGATCCTATTTATCGTTGTTTCACTTTTCCAAACTATCAGTTAATGCCAACTTTGGAAGAGTACGCAAATCTTTTAGGTATCCTAGTGTCCGACAAAGTGCCTTTCAATGGTATGGAAGCCATTCCGGAGCCACAAGTCATTGAAGCGATTACTCACTTAAGGAAATCTGAGATAGGCAAAAACTTGACTACTAAAGGAAATCTCTTAGGATTGACTTCAAAGTTTCTAATGGAGAAAGCTTTTAATTTTGCCGAAGCTGGTAGTATGGTAGATTTTGAGGCTATTTTAGCTTTACTTATTTATGGGTTGGTCTTGTTTCCTAACGTCAAAGACTTCATTGTGAAACCACCCGGATGAACTTCCGAATGATAGGGGTGTATCAATGGAGTCGCCATCGAACGTCTTTTATCTCACGACAGAGAAAGGAAAACATCGAGTAAACCTGAAGGGGAGAAATCGCGGTCCTACAACCGAGAGATCGAGAGAATATAGGTAAGGGAGTTAATTACGCGAGGGGAAGAGATTAGCACCCCACACGCACGTAGTACTCTACGGTATCCACTTCTATTTTCTAGCTAAAGAGTGTGTTATATCTATCTATGCTCAAACGCTACAATGCATGCCAAAGAAAAGAGAAAATAAAGAAACCACGGGGAAAAGAAGAAAGTTTTTACAAGTTGTGCTCGATCGAGCCCCGTGACAAGATGCCTACGTATTCCCTCGTGCAATGGGAAAGTTAGAGCGTCGTAGTTCGACTCACTTGTTTTAGTGGGTTTTGTTTTTTTTATGTCATACAGGTGGCAAAGGAGGGACGCCTCAAGGGTGACAGGCCGGTTCATTATCCTCCATACCCAGTAGTTTAGGTTGATCATCCACTTGTATTTTGATTTCAGTTTTTGATTTTGTATTGTATCGAATTTGTATTTTGGATAGCATTACTTGGATAATATTGAAATGCACTTTGGATAATATTTTTTGTCTTTTGTTCAATTAATAATTTGTATGATTTGTTAAATTTCTAATTTGTATAATTTTTCTAATTATTGCTTTCGTTCAATTTTCTGCTACTATCATGCCCAGAACCGAAAATATATATCCGATATGAAACCGAAATTATACTTCTGATTTTAACACAAATATTTTAGAAAATAATACACACCAGAAATATACTTCCAATTTTAGATGGACATTTTAAAAAATGTATAGGTTTAATTTCCAAATTCTCTTGATAAATTGAATAGCAATTCTTCATTTCTTAAAAGATACAATTTCTTCTGCTCTATGTTTTCCAAATCCTCCTAATTAACTTTTTAAGTTTTTAAATTTGTCAGGACTGTCTAATTGGTTTGCATAAAAAAATTCGATAATTTATATGCCCAAATTTGTAAAAATATATTATCGGGTGGATCGTTGAAATAAATCTTCACATTTTATAACTAATTTGCCTACAAGCCTTTTCTTCAAATAGATTGTTTTAAGCTTTTATCATGACAAAAATTATACTTGAAATTTGGACAAAATTTTATCATTGATATTTAATTTATTTATTTTTTACTATAATTATTATACTTCTTATTCAAAATTAAATTAGAATTCATTTAAATTTAATTTGTTAAAACTGATTTAATGATAAAATTTGATTTATTTAAAATCTAAAACTATAATTATATGATATTCTATTTGATTCAACTTTAAAATATAAAATTGCATTAGTTGTAGAGAGAATGTGTCCTCATGTACATTAAAAAGGTTAGACTTTAATAAAATAATATATTAATTCAAGAAAAATTCTCTATCCGTCTCTGATATATCTTATGGCATCAAAATACACAACTACGTATCTATAAATAAATCCAAGCTATTCTCATTCCCACCTCATCCAAATCAAGTACAAATGTGCAATTTGTTCTAATCATATATTAATATATTCGGTTAATTTTACATTGTATTTTGATATTACAGAGTTTTCGAAACCTTAGGTCTGTTGTCATGGTTTTGTATTTTAGAGGTCCCCAAATAAATAGTTTATAATGTTTCTTTGACATGATAGTTCAACATGTCTCAATTGTAGATGATATAGAGCTCTATTTGCTTGAAATAAAGATATTATGATACAAAGCATTTTTATCAAACATTTGAAACAGGTTTGGATAATTTCAGAAATGAGACTAAGTAGCTTAGACCTCGTTTACCAAGAACTTCATTTGAATAGATGATGAATGTTACAACTTATAACATCACATGTTTATTATCAAGAAAACATAGTTATGAGTTATAAACATGTTAAACATGTTATAGCTTATTTCTCAGCACCTTTCTGAGTTCAGTTTCCTTTTAAAAAAATTATCAAATTTGTGTTTTAAGCTAGAAAAGAAAAACATTTTATTGCTTAGCTAATTGAAAGTAAGACCTACAATTTGCACTAAAAGACCTAACAATATACCAAAAGTACGAAGGGGTAGAGGCGGCTTTCTACAATCATGAGCCGCTCGTACACGGCCCCTCGTCTCAAAAACCATTAGCAGCTAGTATGAACTCGAAAGTATGAGAAAAGAGACCAGGTAGAATGTACACATCATTGAGTTTATGAGTCAGGTTGCTCAGTCTTCAATGGTGCACCTGATGATGATGCTGAACTTCCGTTTTGTAGATAAAGGCTGTTTGCTACCATAGAGTCGCTAACTAGGCCAACATCGACGTCATCGAAATTGAGGGGTCCTCTTACTACTTTCCGGTTGCTAAAAAATTGAAACAGATTGACTAAATACATAATTTAATTGTTAACATAATAAGCAAGACATGGAAAGTAGCATACCCGTTTAATCGATTGTTTATGGCAGTCAGGTCTTTTGAAGGGCTCTGATAAGCATGCGTGCTCTCTCCGACACATGCGTAATAGCTTTTAGAGCTATGTGAAATTAGAGCATCCATCTGTGCACATACATTAATCAATGAATACATTTGTGTTCATTACGAGGCCGCTCATTGGTAAGAGTGTGAGATTTGTACCTTGGATGATCTTAATGGAGAGACGTACACATTGTGTGTTGCAGAAACTTTTTTAGGTGACATATCAGGAAGGCTTGGGAAAGGTGATATTCTAGGAGATCCTGGACATTGAGCCAAATGACCTATACAGAGAAAAGCATGTGTCAATGGATGGAAGAACTGTGTAGCAATGGTTGAAAGTAACTGGGTGAATAAGCAAATACCGTCATTTTTGTTGTTAGCTTCAGGTATTCGGTCACTTCTCGTAGTTGTTCCACCAGGGCCAATTTCAACCAGCAATGGCTTTACAGAGGGGATGAAAACTTCATTGTAAAATGAAATGATATCAATGTGCTCCTGTCCTGTTCTTTGTTTGCATGATACATTACGGCGCGCAGATGACCAGTCGACGAATACGCTGCGAAAAACTTGTGGTTTGCATTGTGGTTGCTTTCTGTAGTTGTATATGATCTCCCTAAAAGTTAGGTTCAGCTGAGATATCTGCAAAACAGAATAGAATGAGATAGAAAAAAAAAAAGTAATCAAATCATATTACACACTCAAATTTATAAAATTAAATACAAACCTTTGCAATTCCATAGAAGCAACACAGAATGATTTGGTCGATATGTCGGTTGAAGAAGAGTGATGTCCATTGATTTAGGATTCGCTGGAAAAGACAGTATACATTCTCCCTGATCTGCTGAGATAATTGTAGCCTTTCAACCATTCCGCTTATTCTGACTGCTCCCAGCTTGATAATCTAGGAAATATGGGAAACGAACACAAAATTTAACACTTATGGAACACCAAATTGGATATCAGTATTATCAAGGTTCAATTCATACCTTGCTAAAAAAGACACTGATACCAGTTTCTGCGCATGTTTCTCCTCCACCTCCTGGATTTGGCTTTGTCGGACTACAAGGAATAAACATAAACATTCAATGTAAAGCAACCAAGGAAGCCAACATTAAAGTGGTGAAAAATTCAAGTTAAGAAAATTTACAATGAATGTTACTTCAAGACTCGTCAGACTTATTATACCTTGCAAATGCTGATTGCAAAGGAGGTGGGAGTAGTTTTGACTTTAGGTTGCTTAAGTGAAGAAGCCGGTCTTTCACTGGTGAAGTAAAAGAATTACGTTCCCCCAACACATTTCGATGTTCAGTACAGAGCCGTTTTGGTGATCTGGGGTCCCCATTTTGAGCTGAAATTGTGAACAGAGAATATGAATCTTTCAACATGAGCTATTTGAGGGAGAGATGTGTGTATAAATGATGAAGGAAAATATGTGTGTGGCGCTTTAGAATATGGAAGCAAAGAAAACATGAGTTAAAATTTAAACTGATAAAAGAGAATCATTTACCTGACATAGTCTCAGGCTTCGGCAAGGAAGGCACGGGAGGGAGTCCTCCACAAGAGAAGTTAATATCCATTGCGATATCATCTAATGATCGCATGGGTTCTGCCAACATACCAAGCCGATTGATGTCAACAGAAAGGGCGGGTCTAGCAACTGCCAATGAATTATACATTGAAGAACCCTTTTCCCATACCAAGCTCTCCAAAAGCCGCTCCTCCAATGAGTTAAGATGTCGCCTCAATTCTCTTGGGAGAGATTCTTCATATCTAATGAAACTTTCTATCACTTTGCTAAGATCAAAAGCTGTGATTCCGGTTCTCTCTAGTACAGCAGGGAACAACATTGTTACAGTCTTGTGAGTAGCCAGGACTAGTTCTGCAGAACAGGCAAGCATACACCTATGGAACCTCTCGTTAGTAAGCAACGATGTTAGATTGTTGCCGAGTATTTGAGCTTCTGCTCTGCACATTGTTGCCAATACTCTATAGTATAACTTCAGTGCTTCTGATCTTCGTTGTTCCGCCCATATGTTGTCCATGAGATTTGAACCTTGAAGGCTTCCAGTTACACATCGGTCACCAAGGGGACTACTAGGAAATATTGCTTGCAAGATAATCTGTGCTCTGCGTATTACATCACTTGTAATATCCTTGTCGCATGATGTTAAGAATCGCTCCAGCTCTTGTGAGGGCTTTGATGGAAGTGGGGAAATGACAGTGCGAAGCCACTTTGCCGTAGTCATTGCTGTGCTAACAGGGGTGGCAGCAATCATTGTATTTGCACTACTTGGAATGCCATTAGCATGGGATGCAGGAGAACGGATCGGTGAAAGTGGACTTGCAATCGCTTTAGTAGGTGATGTCATCAGATCAAACTTCCTCTACAGATCACAATAATAGATTATTTTAGGTATAATCGTCTCTAGAGACAACATATTTTAGAACAAAATTTTGATTAGGCATACCTTTACACCTCCGGCTGAAACAGAACCTCCAGTAAGACTTCCTGAAGCTAGCAGACTGTCATCCTCATTGATGAATAACCTTTCATCCAGTTCACCGTTGTTGCGAGTCATGTGATTGTAATCATTTTCTAACACACTCAAATTAGACAGCAGAGATGATTCCTCCATCAGATCTTTAAAATAGGTTAAACCATCTGCAAAGTGAAATAATAAACATCAGTTAAAAAATCGTGAATTTGAATTGTGATGCATAAATAATAAATGGCTGAAGGAAAATAAACCTCTGTCGAAATTCTCTAGGTTTTCAGTTTCGCATTCAGATGCCAAACAGGGTTTCTTTTTCAATATATCTGCTACTAAATTATTGGCTTGCTCAATGGTTTTCCTCAATTCATCTTCTGAAGTGTTGTATAAGTTGCAAAGTGAAGCAAGGAGGTCCACACCTTTGTCACTTTTCTTAACTGCAACAAATTTCGATAGAATTAAAACAATCATCTTTTAAGCCCAACGCTCAAATAACCGTCTGTTATAAGTGAAGCATGTGGGCGTTTCAAAGACATTACCAAAGCGTGAAGAGTCGTGAATGTTGAAACTCCGAAAATGAGCCGGAACATGAATAATTAGGATAGCCTGTAACAGATACACCGAGCAAATAATAAATTGTTTCCTTCACCTCTACATGAAATTTCCAACAGTGAAAAAGACTAAAAGAAAATTAAAAGAATGTCACTAACCAAGATAGAAATTAAACCATTGGTGCAAGTCACCAAGTCTTTGAAACGGCTGAAAGCATGTACACGAAGAGCCAAGAAAAGTAACCATCCAAAGCGATGATAATCAGATACACGAATGGTAACAGATGAGCTACTTTCAACGTTTGCATCAGTTGACACAAAGAACTCTCCAAATACACGCTTATAATACCTGGCAACATCAATCAAACTTGTAAGATGCATTGCAAATTATAATCAAAGCAGACAACCGTGCACAAAAAAAAAGCAGAATACTCACTTGCTAAGAATCTTCAAGTGAATAGTATTGGCATGCATCTCCTTAGCCTGATGTAAATATAGAAAAATAAAATATCGGTTAAATATAAAACTTTTTCCAAAAATTTAAAATCAGATCATCACAAATCACTTGACAACAATTCTGATTGCCTAGTCAATACCTCAAGCTTGTTTTCCCAATCCGGGCCATATAGGTTGCTTAAAATTGGACCAGCCTTAACAACAAATTGAGGAAGTTCTTTGAAAAATTCCGCAATACTGTTAAATACAAGATAAACATAACGGTAAATAAAAGACCAGACTACAAACTTATTTACTAGATAAAGGTCAGAAAAATACTTAAGCTTTGCTGCTCTCAATATTCGGCACAAGGTAAGACCAGCATTCTCATTATCTTCCTTCTCACTCTCCTCGTTTTTCTGAGTCAGTTTCTTGATAGAGTATAAAATAAAAGCAGACCAGTACCGTTCTGCTTCTTCAATCTGAAAACATTTATAAACCTTGTGAATTCAAACATAAACTTCAATAACAACTGGATGTTTTCATATTAGAGTAATGTTTTTGTCTATACCGTTCCATTTCCCATTGACGAAACATTCGCCATGAGAAGATGTTTGGTTTCTCCAAACAGATCTGTTGCTTCCTTACAGCTTTTCTCATCCAATGCTAGCTCACTCTGTCATAAAAAAGGTAACTGATGTCAGACTCCTTCTCAATCACATAAAATAACCGAAAATGACAAAACAATTAATAATAGTGATCCTCCGAGAAAGATCAATCCAGATCAATTAATCACAAAGCAAAAATGCCCGTTTTCTCAATTTGTCAACCATGTTAACCGACCACAAAAGACAGATCAATTAATAATAGTAGGACAAATTTGTCGGAATTAAATAAACTCGGATGCTTCGTCGATTAATCGATCCCTAAGTTTTCTCCATCACATAATATCACCAAATCATATATCAACATGTATAAAATATCCCTACACCTATCTTGCAGCGCAGATCGATTGCTCAATAAAATATTTTAACTACATATTATGTCTGAATGAAAATACAACTTAGGGTTAGTGAATGAAATTCCTTACAAATAAACACAATAAATTTCATTATATTTCTTCAAATCACCAACCCCACTAACCAAAAAGCTTAAAGATCGCAACTTTATCAACATAAACCACAAACAGAATCAGCTCAAACACAATCACAGCACAAAAAAAAACAACAAAAGTAAAAAAATAATAATCATTTCACATAAAGAAAAACTCAATAACCCAGAAAACAACAAACGAAACAGAAAACAAAGTATTCACCTTTGAAAACTGAGCAAACCGAAACTGAGCTTGGTCACCATTATCAACGACTACAACAGAGGGTTTGGTATCTTCCATATCCGTATCAGCTGGATTACTCATGAAAGAACCCTAATTGACACAGATCGCGAGATGAAAACCCTAATTCGAACGGAAAGTCGGTGAATAGTGGCGAGAAAAGGGAATAACTTTGCGAAACTGAGGAAACCCTAGAGAGAACAAGAACAGAGAAACTCTGGGAAATCTGGAAACAAAAGAGGAATAAACATTTTTTATTTATTTAATAATGTTTTTTTATTGTCATAAAAAAAAGTTGATTGTGTTTTGGCGCCACATATGTTATGTCCGACAGGTTTTTCCCGCCCAATGTATGTTCGATGTGGATAAGGGGTATATTGGAGATTTTGTATGGTTTGACTGGGCTTTTCGTCTTTTTGCTTATTACTATGTTTCCTTTTCTTACCTTAACATAAACCAAAAGTCCAATCTTGATTAATGGATGAAAACTTAAAATTAAAAACTAAAAATATTTTTTAATGTGAAAAGGTAAAATTTAGCTTAATTAATTGTGATCTTGTTGAAATGTATTATCTTCCTTTGGCTTTTTTTATAGTTATTGGTTATTGAAATAAAAAATTTCTGCTTTATTAAGTTCTTTGAAATTTTCAATTTCATCTTTGTTCTTATTCATGTAAAATGTGTTGGAAACACTTTGTCTCCCCTGTTCTCAAGGGGGTCCATTTTTAGGTGTAAGGGAAAGTTGGGTATTTATTTTTAATGGTATGTTATTATTAATGTACTTGAGAAGAATGTTTTAACTTTTTAGTCAGGGGACTCGCTGTGATTTTTAAGCCGCATGCCTACGTATCCTCTTATGAGGAATCAGAGTCTCAATTTGTAATTCGTAGTGTTTGGTTAGTGTTTTTTATAGGATCGCGTAGAGTTGCTTTCGAATTATCTTTGAACCTTGTATGAGTTTTGTAAAAGAGTGATCGTAGACGCAGTTCGCAGTTAACTTTGAAAGTAATGTTATTTAATTCTTTTAAAAAAAATATTGGATTGTATTTTGTTAGTAGAAAAATATTTGATTGTCAAAGTCTCCTCATCACGTAGCCAAAAATGGTTACGTGTCTCTCATTATGAAGGACACAAATGGAGTATTTGATGAGTTGCGTGAATTTTAATATCTTTGTAAAATATTGAACTAACTTTTATATATAAAAACTATTATTTTTAGTGTTATACATTTTAATGTTTTTTTTGTATTTTCCTAGTAGAGATTACAATATTAAGATAAATGAATACTTTAATAGATTAAATTAATTAAATCAAAAAATAACTAAATTAATTAAAATAGAGAAACTAAATAAAAATAAATAGGTTAATAAAGCAAAGGAGGTGCACATATCAACTGGAATTAAAATAAATGGTGAGAAAAACGGCTTATTGTTATACCATTCTTTTAACCTAGCTCTCAACTTCTCTTTTTCAATTCGTTTTTATGAATAAACAAAAACAAATCTATCATATAAGAAAAAAAATGTTGAGTAGAATACTTAATTGTCCTTATTAATCCCAAATTCATCCACGTGGCTTGCTAATGTTTAAGCATTATGTTTTAGTGAAAACCCCAATTTTTTTCTCTTCCACCGATCCCATGTTCTGCATCGGTTACAATTTTCCCACTTTTCCTTTCTTCCAATATCTCTTGCAAACTAACCGTTCTTTCTCTCCCCATAACCTTTTCCATCTATTGCATCGTCCCTTTCTCATTAGGGTTTCAGCTGGTTATCACCTCTCACTTTTTCTGTATCCAATTTAATCTAAGTCAACTATGCCTCACTTCTGGAAGGTCTTGCCCTCCAGACATCTCTGACACCTACTCCCTCCTCATCCTCAACATCACTTTTCGTCCTCTTATCTCTTCTATCTCTATCTCTCCCTTTTCAATTTAATTCTTCCTATTATCTTTAGCGTAACTAACACCATGTTGATCATTATAGTTCCTCTTATTGTTTTTTTTATAAATTCATTGAAATTGAGAAGACCCAATGAATAGTGATCATGTTGTGATTTGTTAATATAGTCTCTTAATTCTTGGATAATTGTTTGGGTTTCAGCAAAATTTTACTATATTGGAAGAGTTAGATATCCGACAACGGCACGAGGATGATATCAGTAGAGTGGCATTTGTTCTTTCCATACCCCAAGTTGCTGCAAGTATCCTACTTCGTCATTATAATTGTAGTTGCATTGACTTTATGGGTTAGATGCAGTTTTATTCAGTGTATGTGTATTTTGATGTTGCCCTTGTGACACCCTGATTTAATTCAAATATTAAATAAGTGAAGATTTAATTATTTAATTAATTAAAGTCTTAAGTATTAATTTTATTTGGATTAATTGGGTCATTTAATAAAGAAAGGATTGGAGGTGTAGGTGTAATTAGTGAGTATGAGGAGTAAATTACTCTACTTTACTAATTATTATTATTTCATTTTATTTGGTTTAATCAAGAAATATTAAGAGGAATATAAAAAGGAAAAGAAAGGAAAAAAATAGGTTTTTTGGAGAAACTGCTTTCACGTAGAATTGGAGAGAAGAGGAAAAGAGAGGAAAAGCTGATGCCGAGAGAAATCGAAGAATCATCGCGAGGTAAGGGGTGGTTTCGTTCGGTTAATATGTTTTATGGGTTTTGGGAATCAAATGGATAATTGGGTATGTTAGAGAGTTTGAATTTGATGATTATAAGTCATAGGAATAAACCCTATTTTGTGTCGGTGTTGGAATTAGGATCATTAGTATGTCAAATAATTGATAGGGATAAATAAACCATGTTGTTTGATGTTATAATGGTGTGAAATGATGATGAAATGGTGTCCCTAATGTACCAAATCGTATTTGAAAGTTTGGAAATGATAATGGATGCATAATGCTGTCAAAAAGTAGCAGAAATGCTGTCACAGGTCGTGGGAACCGGTTCCCTGTGGGGAGGAACCGAGTTCCCAGTGTTAATTTGCAAAAACTGGGAAAATTAGGCTCAGGAACCGGTTCCTGTATAGGTAGGAACCGGGTTCCCATACAAAAACCAGGGAGCGCATTTTTGAAACTTTCAGGAACCGGTTCCTGTATAGGTAGGAACCGGGTTCCATGTACATTTTTCTAAAATTTCTAAAACTTTGAAAATTCATATTTTCTAAACCGTAACTCTGATTCGAGTGTCGTTTTCGGCGTTATTTCTTAAATTTAAAATACTACCTTTTGAAAAGAGAAAAACATTATTTTGCTAAATTATTTTAAAAATAGTCGAGCTCCCGATTTTTGAAAAGAGTGAGTAGTTAAGGATAATGGGGAACTATTATGAATGGTCTGAGTTACCGAATGAGATTAATGTTTACAATGCTGTATTTTGATATTCATTTTGATTGAATGAGATGCATTGGTGAATTGATATGACGTGATTTATATTGATATCATGATATGAGAATTAATGTTGCATGCTTTTATGATGCATGCATAAACATTGTTGATTTGGTTCATTCCCATTGTGCGGAAGTGAACTGGTTGAGCCAATAGACTTACCCGGAGGTTGAGGTAGTGAGGCTGGATTCTTGACCCAATAGCTATGGGCGAATCATGAATTTACACTGTCTTTCCACATGTAAACGGAGCGGTGGGTGAACTCGGTTCACGTTTTGGTACCACATGCATAGAGTCTGCATTGCATAAGGGATTGTAACATGCTAGGATGGTTTCCAGTGTTGCAATTTCCATTGTTTGATTATATACATGTTCATTGTGTGAATTGTCTTGTGAATTGACTATGATTTGTGCTTGATTAATGGATTAACGTATCTGTTTATTCTGTTGTATTCTAAAAACGTATAATGCATGTTATATTGAATTGAGATCTCACCCTTACTCAACAATTTTAGATCCAAAGTGATTAGCTGCATTGGAGTTGGTGAGGATAGCTCTAGCATTGAGTCAGTTAATTAGTCCGCGTGTCAGTGTCGTGCTCTGGTAGATGTAACACTGGGGAAACGGTTGTTTGAATCCTCTAAACGGATATTTTCTTAATAGTTTGGATTGTGTCTTGATTAAATATCCTGGAATTCCTTAAATGTTTTGAATCATGTTTTAGTTTATTATCCTGGAATACTGTGAAGGATGTATTCGGAATTTTTGGTTATGTTACATTTCCGTTGTTAAACATAACTTTTGCCTTATTTATTTAATAAGTCTTCTTCAGTGAAAGCATGACAGCTGTATTAATTGATTTACGTTATTTAAATTGTGACGCCTCTTGGTTGTGATTAAAATACTCTGATTATTATTTATAAAACGCGGGTAAATAGAAGGGGGTGTTACAATAGTGGTATCAGAGCCTGGTCGGTCTTGTCTTAGTGTCGTTATCCCTTTTAGTATGCGACTAGTGTAAGTAACACTGTCGATACTTGTGTGCTGATGTAGATTGTTTTGTAATGTTACAGAACAATGGATGGAAGAGGTAATGGGAGGAATGATGATGCTATTGCTGAGGCTTTGGGAATGTTAGTTGGAGTACTCGGAGGGAATCAGCAGGGAGCTGCTATTGGTGCTGACAGACAATTGGGGAATTTTCAGAGGAATAATCCTCCATTGTTCAAGGGTGCACATGATCCCGAGGGTGCTCAGAAGTGGTTGAAGGAGATCGAGAGGATCTTCAGAGTGATTGATTGTGCTGAGGGGCTGAAGGTGAGATATGGTACTCACATGTTAGCAGAGGAAGCTGATGACTGGTGGGTTGCTACCAGGACTGAATTGGAAGAAGATGGAATTGCATTGACTTGGGTTGTGTTCAGGAGAGCTTTTCTGAGAAGGTACTTTCCTGAAGACATTTGGGGTAAGAAAGAGATTGAGTTTCTGGAGCTCAAGCAAGGCAACAAGTCTGTGAGCGAGTATGTGACCAAGTTTACTGAGTTAGCAAAGTATTATGCTAATTATCCTAACGATGCAGATGGAGAATTTTCCAAATGTATCAAGTTCGAGAATGGTTTGCGTGATGAGATCAAGCAGGGTATCAGGTATCAGTGCATTAGAAGGTTTCCTGATTTGGTTGATTGTAGTAGGATTCTGGAAGAGGATCTTACTAGTACTAAGTTGAATGCCCATAGTTATGCTGATCGTAAGGGCAAGAGACATATGGATCGTGGTAAGCCTTATGATAGAAATAATCAGAGATCTGGAAGTTGGAAGAAGCCTAGTGGGGGAGACTCTGGTTCTTCTGGTTCTTCCGTAAGGTGTTACAGATGTGGTGAATTGGGTCACCGAGCTCCTGAATGCAAGAATGATGCGAGGAAGTGCAATAATTGTGGAAGATTTGGTCATTTAGCTGCTGAGTGTAGATCCAGAAAGATAACATGTTACAACTGTGGTGAAGAAGGACACACTCGTCCGCAGTGTACTAAACCAAAGAAAGAGCAAGCTGGTGGAAAGGTGTTCGCTTTGTCAGGATCAGATGTTAAGCCTGATGATCGGTTGATTAAAGGTACGTGTTTTATTAATGGCATACCTTTAATAGCAATTATTGATACTGGAGCGACACATTCTTTTATTTCTTTGGATTGTGCTAAGAGATTGAATTTGGAAATTTCTAATTTGGATGGAAGTATGGTTATTGACACTCCTGCGTCGGGTTCAGTGACTACTTCATATGTTTGTAGGAATTGTCCTATTGTTATTTTTTATAGAGGTTTCGGTATGGATTTAGTGTGCCTACCTTTAGAACAACTTGATATTATCCTTGGAATGAACTGGTTGGTCTTCAACCAGGTTCATATCAATTGTTTTGAGAAGACAATCTTATTTCCTGAAGAAGTTAAGGTGGAAGATGAGACTATGTCAGTTAAGCAGATGAATTCAGTTGTTAGAGATGGTGCCGTGGTGTTTATGTTATATTCTTCGACGGAAGTGAAAGGGAAGGCTAAGAGTGGAGAGTTACCAGTTGTGAATGAATTTCCAGAGGTGTTTCCGGAAGATGTTAATGAGTTACCACCTGAGAGAGAAGTGGAGTTTGCTATAGATTTAATTCCTGGAACTAGTCCCGGTGTCGATGGCGCCTTATCGCATGTCGGCATCTGAGTTGTCAGAATTGAAAAAGCAGTTAGAGGAGTTGCTGGAGAAGAAATTTATTCGGCCAAGTGTTTCGCCGTGGGGTGCGCCGGTATTGTTGGTTAAAAAGAAGGAAGGTACAATGAGATTGTGTGTTGACTACAGGCAATTGAATAAAGTGACCATCAAGAATCGGTATCCATTGCCGAGGATTGATGATTTGATGGATCAGTTGGTCGAAGCTTGTGTATTTAGTAAAATTGATCTGAGGTCTGGATAACATCAAATTCGTGTTAAGGCGGGAGATATTCAGAAGACTGCATTTAGAACGAGGTATGGGCATTATGAATATTCTGTTATGCCATTTGGAGTTACTAATGCACCTGGTGTGTTTATGGAGTATATGAACAGGATATTTCATCTGTATCTTGACAAGTTTGTGGTGGTGTTTATTGACGACATCCTGATCTATTCAAAGAATGATGAGGAGCATGCAAAGCATCTTAGGATTGTATTGGAATTGTTGAAGGAAAAGAAGTTGTATGCGAAGTTGTCTAGATGTGAGTTTTGGTTAAGCGAAGTAAGTTTCCTTGGTCACGTGATTTCCAAGAATGGTATTGTTGTTGATCCTACGAAAGTAGAAGCGGTATCTCAGTGGGAAGCGCCGAAGAATGCTTCAGAGATTCGTAGTTTTCTTGGTCTGGCAGGTTACTACAGGAAGTTCATTGAGGGATTTTCGAAGTTAGCTTTACCGTTGACTAAGTTTACGAGAAAGGGTCAAGCATTTGTTTGGGATATAGATTGTGGGAAAGAATTCCAAGAATTGAAGAGGAGGTTGACTAGTGCTCCGATTTTAATTTTGCCGAATCCGGAAGAATCTTTCGTGGTGTATTGTGATGCGTCTTTGATGGGTTTAGGAGGTGTTTTGATGCAAGATAGGCAAGTTGTGGCTTATGCTTCAAGATAGTTGAAAGTACATGAAAGGAATTACCCGACTCACGATTTAGAGTTGGCGGCTGTTGTGTTTGTGTTGAAATTGTGGAGGCATTATCTGTATGGTTCACGATTTGAAGTGTTCAGTGATCATAAGAGCCTGAAGTATCTCTTTGATTAGAAAGAGTTGAATATGAGGCAGAGAAGATGGTTAGAGTTTCTCAAGGATTATGATTTCGGTTTGAATTACCATCCTGGTAAGGCAAACATGGTAGCAGATGCATTGAGCAGAAAGTCCCTGCATATGTCAATGTTAATGGTTCGTGAATTGGATTTAGTGGAACAATTCAGAGACTTAAGTTTGGTATGTGAAACTACTCTGGATAGTGTAAAGTTGGGCATGTTGAAGCTGACTAGTGGCATTTTGGAAGAGATTCGAAATGGGCAGAAGTATGATGTTGGTTTAGTGGACAAGCTGACATTGATTAACCAAGGTCAAGGAGGTGAGTTCCGAATTGACGAGAATGGCGTTATGAGATTTGGTGATAGAGTGTGTGTTCCGGATGTTGCTGAGGTCAGAAAGAGTATCTTAGAAGAAGGACATCAAAGCGGGTTGAGTATTCATCCCGGTGCTACTAAGATGTATCATGATTTGAAGAAATTATTTTGGTGGCCTGGAATGAAAACGGAAATTGCTAAGTTTGTGTACGCATGTTTGGTGTGTCAAAAATCAAAGATTGAACATCAGAAGCCGTCGGGATTGATGGAGCCGTTGTTTGTTCCGGAATGGAAGTGGGATGGAATTTCAATGGATTTC
This sequence comes from Vicia sativa, assembly GCA_021764765.1. Lineage (NCBI taxonomy): Eukaryota > Viridiplantae > Streptophyta > Magnoliopsida > Fabales > Fabaceae > Vicia > Vicia sativa. The sequence continues at coordinate 34,986,523 of CM038796.1, read as the reverse complement.
GTGTCTGGTTTGCCGAGGACGACAAAGAACTGTGATTCTATTTGAGTTATTGTCGACCGATTGACAAAGTCAGCTCACTTTATTCCGATTAGAATGGATTATCCGATGGAGAGGTTGGCAGAATTGTATGTCGAGAAGATTGTAAGTTTGCATGGTATTCCGTCTAGCATTGTGTCGGATAGAGATTCGAGGTTTACTTCTAAGTTCTGGATAGGATTGCAGGAAGCTCTGGGTACTAAGTTACGATTGAGTTCTGCATATCATCCACAGACAGATGGTCAGACAGAGAGGACGATTCAGTTGTTAGAAGATTTGTTGAGGGATTGTGTGTTAGAGAAAGGTGGAGCTTGGGATAGCTATTTACCGTTGATAGAGTTTACCTACAACAATAGTTTTCATTCGAGCATCGGTATGGCTCCGTTTGAGGCATTGTATGGTACGAGATGTCGGACACCGTTGTGTTGGTACGAATCTGGAGAAAGTGTTGTGATTGGCCAGAGATTGTTCAATAAACTTCAGAAAGGATCAAGATGATTCAGGAGAAGATGAGGACTTCTCAGAGTCGTCAGAAAAGTTATCATGATAAGAGGAGGAAGGATCTTGAGTTTAATGAAGGAGACCACGTGTTCATGAGAGTTACTCCAATGACGGGTATTGGTCGAGCCTTGAAGTCAAAGAAGTTGACTCCGCGCTTTATTGGTCAGTTTCAGATTACCAAAAGAGTTGGGAAAGTTGCTTATCAGATTGCTTTACCGCCGTCACTTGCGAATTTGCATGATGTTTTCCATGTATCTCAGTTGAGGAGGTACATTGCGGATCCGTCACATGAGATTCAAGTAGATGATGTTCAGGTGCGGGATAATTTGACTGTTGAAGCAGTACCTGCAAGGATTGAGGATCGGAAAGTGAAGCAATTGCGAGGTAAAGAGATAGCACTGGTAAGAGTAGCTTGGGGAGGACCAGCTGAAGGAAATGTAACTTGGGAGTTGGAGAGTCAGATGAAGGACTCGTATCCCGAACTTTTTGTCTAAGGTATGTTTTCGAGGACGAAAACTCTTTTAGTGGGGGAGAGTTGTGACACCCGATTTAACTCAAATATTAAATAAGTGAGGATTTAATTATTTAATTAATTAAAGTCTTAAGTATTAATTTTATTTGGATTAATTGGGTCATTTAATAAAGAAAGGATTGGAGGTGTAGGTGTAATTAGTGAGTATGAGGAGTAAATTACTCTACTTTACTAATTATTATTATTTCATTTTATTTGGTTTAATCAAGGAATATTAAGAGGAATATAAAAAGGAAAAGAAAGGAAAAAAATAGGTTTTTTGGAGAAACTGCTTTCACGTAGAATTGGAGAGAAGAGGAAAAGAGAGGAAAAGCTGACGCCGAGAGAAATCGAAGAATCATCGCGAGGTAAGGGGTGGTTTCGTTCGGTTAATATGTTTTATGGGTTTTGGGAATCAAATGGATAATTGGGTATGTTAGAGAGTTTGAATTTGATGATTATAAGTCATAGGAATAAACCCTATTTTGTGTCGGTGTTGGAATTAGGATCATTAGTATGTCAAATAATTGATAGGGATAAATAAACCATGTTGTTTGATGTTATAATGGTGTGAAATGATGATGAAATGGTGTCCCTAATGTACCAAATCGTATTTGAAAGTTTGGAAATGATAATGGATGCATAATGCTGTCAAAAAGTAGCAGAAATGCTGTCACAGGTCGTGGGAACCGGTTCCCTGTGGGGAGGAACCGAGTTCCCAGTGTTAATTTGCAAAAACTGGGAAAATTAGGCTCAGGAACCGGTTCCTGTATAGGTAGGAACCGGGTTCCCATACAAAAACCAGGGAGCGCATTTTTGAAACTTTCAGGAACCGGTTCCTGTATAGGTAGGAACCGGGTTCCATGTACATTTTTCTAAAATTTCTAAAACTTTGAAAATTCATATTTTCTAAACCGTAACTCTGATTCGAGTGTCGTTTTCGGCGTTATTTCTTAAATTTAAAATACTACCTTTTGAAAAGAGAAAAACATTATTTTGCTAAATTATTTTAAAAATAGTCGAGCTCCCGATTTTTGAAAAGAGTGAGTAGTTAAGGATAATGGGGAACTATTATGAATGGTCTGAGTTACCGAATGAGATTAATGTTTACAATGCTGTATTTTGATATTCATTTTGATTGAATGAGATGCATTGGTGAATTGATATGACGTGATTTATATTGATATCATGATCTGAGAATTAATGTTGCATGCTTTTATGATGCATGCATAAACATTGTTGATTTGGTTCATTCCCATTGTGCGGAAGTGAACTGGTTGAGCCAATAGACTTACCCGGAGGTTGAGGTAGTTAGGCTGGATTCTTGACCCAATAGCTATGGGCGAATCATGAATTTACTCTGTCTTTCCACATGTAAACGGAGCGGTGGGTGAACTCGGTTCACGTTTTGGTACCACATGCATAGAGTCTGCATTGCATAAGGGATTGTAACATGCTATGATGGTTTCCAGTGTTGCAATTTCCATTGTTTGATTATATACATGTTCATTGTGTGAATTGCCTTGTGAATTGACTATGATTTGTGCTTGATTAATGGATTAACGTATCTGTTTATTCTGTTGTATTCTAAAAACGTATAATGCATGTTATATTGAATTGAGATCTCACCCTTACTCAACAATTTCAGATCCGAAGTGATTAGCTGCATTGGAGTTGGTGAGGATAGCTCTAGCATTGAGTCAGTTAATTAGTTCGCGTGTCAGTGTCGTGCTCTGGTAGATGTAACTCTATGGAAACGGTTGTTTGAATCCTCTAAACGGATATTTTCTTAATAGTTTGGATTGTGTCTTGATTAAATATCCTGGAATTCCTTAAATGTTTTGAATCATGTTTTAGTTTATTATCCTGGAATACTGTGAAGGATGTATTCGGAATTTTTGGTTATGTTACATTTCCGTTGTTAAACATAACTTTTGCCTTATTTATTTAATAAGTCTTCTTCAGTGAAAGCATGACAGCTGTATTAATTGATTTACGTTATTTAAATTGTGACACCTCTTGGTTGTGATTAAAATACTCTGATTATTATTTATAAAACGCGGGTAAATAGAAGGGGGTGTTACAGCCCTTGTATGTTATGTAAGTTTTTTATTTTGCTTTTTATTGTATGCCTATTGTAACACCCCTTCTAAATAACCCGCAAATATATTAATTAAATCAGAGTCAACATGGAAACAAGGGATGTCACAATTCAGAATAAAATAAAACCTCAATAACAGTAGCCATGCTTCACAGAAACTTATTAAAATAATCAATCAAAATTAATATCATGTCTTACACAACGGAAAAGTACCACAAACCAAAACGGAATAAAACCAAATCATAATTATTCCCAAAATAACTCAAATAACAAATGAATACTAATAATTTTCTCAACTAAACATTCCCCAGTGTTACAACCTATCATAGCATGACACTGACACGTGGACACAAAATAACATAGCTCTAGAGTCATCCTCACCAACTCCTGAGCTGCTAACTTTAATTTGAAATCATTAAAGTAAGGGTGAGATTTCTTCATAATTAATGTGCATTATAAGTTCCTCAAACAACATAATATCACAAGTATATTAATCCACCCATTCTAGCATAAATCAGATTTCAACACACAGTTACAACCACATATTTCATTATGCACAACAATAACAACAAGAGACTTGTAACACTGGAAACCATCCTAACATGTTACAATTCCATGCAAATACAAATGCAGACTCAATGCATGTGGTACCAAAACATGAACTAAGTCACACACACTGATCCATCATCACTCGGATACAATAATCATCGATTCGTCCATAATCACTCGGACACGAATCTAGCCTCACCACCCATTATCATCCGGGAACGGTTATTGGCAATACAAGTCAAATTCCACACAATGGGAATTAACTTCACCAGAATGCATATGCATGCACAACACCAGCATGCAACATTCAATCAATCTATGAATACACCAAATATCATAAATTGAATCAAAACCAATAACATGATGTCCTCAACGATCATGCACACATCAAACAGTATAATCATGCATTCCATCCACAAAATCCTGATACAATCAATTGCCACAGGTATACTACTGCATATACACCAAGTATGCATTGAATAACAAACCACCTAAGTCGAAATTCGACGCATTTTCAAAATAAATCCAAGTTACAGGAATTTCCTTCATTTCACAAAATAGAGCATTAAATTTAAGAAACAACTTCCAAAACGGCGCTCAAAACGGACTTACGGTTTGAAAGTTATGAATTTTTGAAGTTTGGAATTTTCAAAAGTAATGATGGTAACGGTTCCTCGGGAGAACCGGTTCCCTAAAGTTCAAAAACACGCCCCCTTGAAAAATGTATGGGGAACCCGGTTCCTCCAGACAGGAAACCGGTTCCCAGAAGAAAATCAGCTTTCTTTGGAAAAATATAACGTGGAACCCGATTCCTCCCCAGGAGTAACCGGTTCCTGAGTTCAAAAATGCCAAGTTTCCCTTCCTGATGTAACACCCCGAATAATTCAATATTTGAAATAATTAGAATTTTTAATTATTAGTTTAATTAAGAGTTTAATTATTAATATTGGGAATTATTAGAGTAATTAAATTAATTAAAGGAAAGAGGAGTTGGTGGTGTGAAGAGTAATTAGAGGGTGTGAGGAGTAAAATACTCTACTCTTACTAATTACTATTTATTTATTTTATTGGAATAATAAAAGGAGTATTAAAAGGAAAAGAAGAGAAAAAGAAGGTTATTTGGAATATTCATCATACGTGAGATTGGGGAAGAGAAGAGAAAAGAGGAAAAGTCAAACGCCGGGAAATTGAAGAATCATCGCGAGGTAAGGGGTGATTTCATTCAGTTATGATGTCTTATGGGTTTTGGGATACAATTGAATAGTTGGGTATGTTAGGAAACTTGAATTAGATAATTCTAGGTTTTGTAGGATTATCCCTATTTGTGTCGGATTATAAGAATTGGAACCGTTAGTGTATTAATTGGTTAACAAGAATGATGAAATCATGATATGTGTTGTTGTATTGGTTGGATTTTGGTGTTCCTAATGCTATAATTCGTATGGGGATGAATAGGAATGAATTGGGATACATAATGCTGTCAAAATATCAAGTTTTGGGTTCTGCAGGTCGCGGGAACCGGTTACTCCTGGGGAGGAACCGGGTTCCCAGTTCAAATTTTCAAAAATTAACCATTTTTCAACGTGGGAACCGGTTTCCCATATGAGTGATCCGGGTTCCCCGTACAAAATTCCAGGGGGAGTGTTTTTAAGAATTGTGGGAACCGGGTTCTCCCAGGGAGGAACCGGGTTCCACTGTGTTGAACTTCAAAATACTTAAAACTTCAAAAATTCATATTTTCTAATAGTAACTCGATTTGAGTGCCGTTTTGATATTTCTTAAATTAAAAATACTACCCTATAAAATAAGAAAAATATTATTTTATGAAAACTATTTTAAAAAGAGTCGAATTCCCGATTTTGTGAATTTTGGTATTTTGAGAATGGTGTAGAGTTGGTTGTGAACTGTTTTGATTTAGTGAATGAGAACTGATACTTATATGTTGTGCCTGCTATCCACTATGATTGAGTTGTTATCATGTGATGTATTTGATGTTGTCATTATGTGGAATTATGTTGTGATCAAATTCCGTTGAATTGATGTTGCATGCTTTTATGGTGCATGCATAAGCATTGTTTATGGTTCATTCCCATTGTGTGGAATTGAACTTGCGAGCCAATAAACTTACCGGAAATAGAGGTAGTGAGGTGGATTCTTGACCCGGTGGTTATGGGCGAATCATGGATTGATCTTTGTTTTCGAGTGTAATGGAGCAGTGGGTGAACTTGGTTCACGTTTGGTACCACATGCATAGAGTCTGCATTGCATATGGGATTGTAACATGCTAGGATGGTTTCCAGTGTTACAATTTCCATTGATTGTTATATTTGCATAATCATTGTGTGAAATGAAAGTGTGAATTGAACTATGATTATGTTAATGACAGTGGACTAATATATCGACTTGTTCTGTTGTATTTAAAGAACGTATAATGCATTCTATATTGGATAGGAATCTCACCCTTAATTTAATGATTTCAGATTAAAGTTAGCAGCTCAGGAGTCGGTGAGGATGACTTATAGAGTTGTGTTGAGTTTTATCTGCGTGTGTCAGTGTCATGCTCTGATAGTGTAACACTGGGGGAAACGTTTGTTTGCTGAGTTTATTTGATACTCCATTGTTTTAATTTTATTTTGGGAGTATTTATGAATTGAAGATATTCTGGTTTGAGACATTTTCCGCTGTGTAGGACATGATTATTGATTTTCGAATAATCTATTTTATTTATTCCTTCAGTTGAGCATGAATACTGTTTGAAGTTGAAACTTTTGTATTTCATTTTAATTGTGACATCCCTGTTTCCGTGTTACTCTGATTTTAATCTAATTTAATTGGTATATTTGCGGGTTATTTAGAAGGGGTGTTACAACTGACACACTAGGAACCCGGGTTCTCCCACCGGGGAACTGGTTCCCACGACTCACAGTGGTAAAAACACCAGTTTATAACAGCAGCTTTCCCAAAACCGTTTTCCTACTCTTTCCAATCGTACCCATACGTTCCAATGCAGTAGAATCACTCAACCAACAACAGTAACATGCAATATAACATACTTTGATCATTCCTAATGATCCTATAACATACAAATCACTTAATTCTACACAATCTGACACAAATTGGGATAATTCTACGAAAACCTAGAATTACTAAATTGAGATTCTCGACATACTACGATCAATCCTATTGAAATCAAAACCAATAATACATGTTAATTAATCAAAATCACCCCTTACCTTGTGGGTTCTTCGAATTCCGACAACTTTCACTCTTTTATTCTTTCTCCTCTCTTCTCCAATGTTACGAATGATGAAAAACCTTCTATTCCTCTTTTTCCTTCTTTTCCCTTTTATTATTCCTTTTATTATTCCAATAAATAAATAAAATAATAATTATGATAGGTAGAGTATTTTACTCGTCACACCCTCCATTACTCCTCACACTCCCAACTCCTCCTTTCATTTATTTAATTAATTAAATCCAATAATTCAAAATATTAATAATTAAACTCTAATTAAATTAATAATTAAAATTCTAATTATTTTAAATATTGAATTATTTGGGGTGTCATACCTATAATATGCACTAATGGAGATACGGGTTGGTGATGCAGGAGTGTGAGTAAAGTTGGTGATGCTTGGTTTGGTGAGGAAGAACAATTTTGAAAAATAGTTGCTTTGTTGGAGAAGAAAGTTTATGAGAATCCCGATGCCAATGAGGTATGGCATGACATAGTTGTTTGGCTTTTAATGAAAACAGGTTGATGATGTAATGGATTTATTGTTTTCTGCTGCTTCGACTCTATTTTTATTTTCACTAACTTGTCATATTTTCCCCTCTTGTGATCAGTTTACTTGCGACATCTGTTTTGAAGTTTATCCTCCTTTAAAGATTCAAACTACTTTTGTGGCCATCCATATTGCTTTTCATGTTGGGGAGGTATTACTTGTGTTGTTTAAACCTTACAAGAGTTATAGGTAACTTACCTATGTGATTGTTGTTAATTTTTTAGGGGTGAAATTGGGTATAAAATTTCCATTCTTTAATAATAGACAAAATGTATAAAACTTACTATCTGCAGTGAAAGAGAGGTACTTAATTGATATTTCTATTAGAAGAACTTGTAAAATTCATAGGTTTTTAGACAGAAAGTGGTTTATTTACGTACCGAAAGCTTGCCTTTTGTGATGTGAAGATATATAAGAAACCAATTGGGTATTTACAGTCATTCCTCCAAAATCCAACGATTCCAGATCGCTTTCAGAATAGTCTGTCTCATTTGTGAAGTATCAGAAGATGTGCATGTTACTATGGCATGCCACCGGCTTGCAAACGAAACAACACCTTGAGCTTTATGGTAAATGATACATATTCTTTCAAGATTATTGCTTCATTTCATATTTTTTTTGCTTTGAGTATTTTATTTCTTCATTTCTATCATCATGTTGCTTATATCTTTGTTCTTTTCACTACGAAACAAGTATAGTGAAAATTATTTGTTTTCTCATTTTGTATTCTAAATTATATCTTTTAGGTTCTTTTGAATCATTGAATCAAGATGATGTTTCAGAATCTTATTAACGGTATAAATTTGTTCACAATTAGTAACTGGATGAAACATGACTTTAATTAGCTTCCCAATTGAAAGCATAATTAGTTGTGAACGGTTACAATATTTCTAAGGCATAATTAATTGTCAGGTGCTAATGTAATGTATTCTAATATATGTTGTTTTGATTAAAAATAACTTACGTCTTTCAAAACAGGTGGCTTTAGAAGATCCAAAAGGGTTCCGCATAGAGCTGACCTTCAGTCGTGGTGCTGATCTACCACCTTTGGAGGTAATGATATATAGTTTATTTGGATGGCCTAATAAGAAATCCAGAATGATGGATTTCAACTCTCTTCATTCTTCATTAAAATATCTAGTTTGTATCATAAGAGAGTGAAATTCAATTCATTACCCCTAGGTTACTTTTGGTGCAATGGTTTTGAGCTTCCTAATAAACTAGATGTTTTCAAACTATATAAAGCTTCATTGTCTTTTTAAGCTTCCTATTAAACCATAGGTTTTCAAACTACACATGTCATTCATTTTAGTTGTGAAATCCATTTAGTGATATACTTCATTGTCTTGACAACTTTTCATGTGAAATGTATATCAGTAAATATACAAATTGTATACTGAATTTCTTTTTATTAACTTATTTCTGTTGTGTTTTATGGTTGGCAGAAGAATGATAGTGAGGCTGCTTCATTGCATCGAGCCCTGCGCCTATTATGGGACCAGAAAGGCTACAAGAAATAGGTTCATATGTCTCACATTAGAAAAAATGGAGATGATGCTCAACAAATTTGCTTCAAACGTTGTAGAGAATTTGAGGATCAATTGCAATCTATCAAGATGTCATGCCCAAATGAGAAATATGGTTGTAGGGAGAAAATTAGTTTATTGGAAAAAGAATGCATGGAGAAGAATGCATCTATGTGCCATGTCATTGTCCCCTTTCAGGTTGTGATTTGGTTGCCTCATTAGAAGTCTTGTACAACCATTTCAACCGAGAACATTGTGATTCTCTAATCGAATTTTCTTATTGCCGCCTTTGTTGTCTCTCCTTGAAGTCTAATGATGAAATTGTGGTTCTCCAATAGGAAAATAATGGTAGACTATACACTCTCAATAATAGTATTATCACAAGTATAAGAAATGCAATCAATATTAGGAATGTTTATTAAGAAGGTTTAAGAAATTAAGTTTCTGTAAATTAATGTTATTGTAAATAAATGTTTCTTATAAATAAATGTATTAAACATTTTTTTTTGGAAAATATTCTCGGAAAAAAAAAGTGAAAATAATTTTTTTTATAATATTTGTGAAAGAGTCAGAAGTTTGGGATTGGAGTGAGTCCCAACCAACTTCTGATGTAGAGATAACCTCTGAAGAAGAGTCAGAAGTTGAAACTTCTAAAGAAGAGTCAGAAGTTGACTCTTCTAAAGAAGAGTCAGAAGTTGAAACTTCTAAAGAAGAGTCAGAAGTTGACTCTTCTAAAGAAGAGTCAGAAGTTGAAACTTCTGAAGAAGAGTCAGAAGTTGACTCTTCTGAAGAAGAGTCAGAAGTTGAAACTTCTGAAGAAGAGTCAGAAGTTGAAACTTCTGAAGAAGAGTCAGAAGTTGAAACTTCTGAAGACGAGTTAGAAGTTGATATTTTTGAAGACGAGTCAAAAGTTGAAACTTCTGAAGAGTCAGAAAATGACATTATATCTGGATACTATGAAGGTGGACCTTCTGAAGGAGGAGATTCTAAAGGTAGTGATCAAGAATCTAGTGCTGATCATGCTTTTGGAAGGGAAAACTCTGAAGACGTAGGTTCTGATCATGCTTCTGGAAGGGAAAACTCTGAAGACGTAGGTTCTGGAGGACTAGCTTCTGGAGGTGATCAAATTTTTGGTGGTAATCATGACTCTAAAGGTGGATCTTCTGAAGGAGGAGTTTCTAAAGGTAGTCCAGCCTCTGGTGGTGGTCATGATTCTGAAGGATGAACTGGTATAAAGTGATATTGGAAATAACATGTTAAATTAGAATATAATAAAGTGAAGGAACATATTGTACTATTATGGGGATGATATGTTTATTAAGAATGTTTAAGAAATTAAGTTTCTGTAAATTAATGTTTGTTATTGTAACTAAATGTACTGAAACATTTTTTTTTGGAAAAAAAAATTATATTCTCGGAAAATAAAGTGAAAATATTTTTCTTTTATAAAATTTTTGAAAAGTCAGAAGTTTGGAATTAGAATAAGTCTCAACCAACTTCTGATGTAGAGATAACTTCTGAAGAAAAGTCAGAAGTTGAAACTTGACAGTCGAAGTTGAAACTTGAAGACAGTCAGTTGAAACTTGAAGACAGTCAAGTTGAAACTTCTGAAGAAGAGTCAGAAGTTGAAACTTATGAAGAGTCGGAAAATGACATTGAATCTGTATAAAGGTGGACCTTTTGAAGGAGGAGCTTCTAAAGGTAGTGATCAAGAATCTGGTGCTGATCATGCTTCTGGAAGGGAAAACTCTGAAGACGTAGGTTATGGAAGACAAGCTTCTGGAGGTGATCAAATTTTTGGTGGTAATCATGACTCGGTGGACCTTCTGAAAGAAGAGCTTCTAAAGGTAGTTCAGCCTCTGGTGGTGGTCATGATTCTGAAGGAGGAGCTGATATAAAGTGATATTGGAAATAACATGTTAAATCAGAATATAATAAAGTGAAGGAACATATTATACTGTTATGGGGAGGGTATGTTTATTAAGAATGTTTAAGAAATTAAGTTTTTGTAAATTAACGTTTGTTATTGTAATTAAACGTTTCTTATAAATAAATGTACCGAAACATTTTTTTTTGGAAAAAAAATGATATTCTCGAAAAAAAAAGTGAAAATAAATTTTTTTAATAATATTTTTGAAAGAGTCAGAAGTTTAGGATTGAAGTAAGTCCCAACCAACTTCTGATGTAAAGATAACTTCTGAAGAAGAGTCAGAAGTTGAAACTTCTGAAGAAGAGTCAGAAGTTGATACTTCTGAAGAAGAGTCAGAAGTTGAAACTTCTGAAAACGAGTCAAAAGTTGAAACTTCTGAAGAAGAGTCAGAAGTTGAAACTTCTGAAGAAGAGTCAGAAGTTGAAACTTCTGAAGACGACTCAGAAGTTGAAACTTCTGAAGACGACTCAGAAGTTGAAACTTCTGAAGAAGAGTCAGAAGTTGAAACTTCTGAAGAAGATTATACTATGTTGAGCAGAAGATGAATTTAGAAGTTCTAAGGAAGAACTTCTGGAACACACACGCTGTAAAGAAAACTTCTGAGTGGAGATTGAAATACAAACTCTGATAGAAGCACCATATGTAAACCCCTGATAGAACATGTGTTCAACAAGACTTACAGAAGATCATGAAGTATTAGTAGTTCTAATGAAGAATAGCACTTCTAGTCAAGCACGTGAAAACAACTTCTGAAGGAAGCATGCTAACGCAACCTCTGATAGAAGTGCTACTAAATTATTTTTAATATTTAGTCATTTATTAACCAACTTCATCATTTCATTAACCAATTTTTTTATATTTCATTAACCAATTTTATTTCACTATTAAAAAAACATAAATTTTTTATTAAAAAAAATATTATAATAATATATTACTGTTCATAAATATATTTTTTATTAAAAAACACTATTCACCGTATAAATACGATAAATAGTGTTTGATGTAAGTATTGGTGTAGGATTTTGGTGTATGAATAACATTACTCTATGAATGAGTTAAGGGGTGATGTTGAGAATAATTCATATTCAGAACTTCTGAGGGTCAACAGAAGTTCTGTTGCTCAAAAGTTATAGAACTTCTGAGGTTTTGTCCAGAAGTGTGTTTAACTTCTGGTTCCTTAACTTAGCTATTAAGTTTAGTTTTAAGGGTACTTTAGTATTTTTTAGTTTGTACTGTAAGTACCTTTTATCTTGGTCACCAAGATTAGTTTTATTAGGGCCTATGTGGCAATTTAATCTGATCAATATACTGAACATTAACGAGAATATTAAATTGTTGATCAAAATATTGAATATTAATGGGAACATGAAGTTACTGATCAAAATATTGAGTAACAACAGAAAATTAAATTTATTAATTAAAATATTGAATATTAATGGAAACATGACGTTTTTATATATTGAAACAATTATATGCAGTGATTTATTATCTATTTTTCAAAAAACATTTTTTTATAATATTTTGGGAACAAATGTACGTACCATATCAGTACCCGTGCAATAATAATTATAACGGGAACATGAAATTATTGAGCAAAATATTGAATATTAACGAAAATATAAAATCACTAATCAAAATATTGAATATCAACGGGAACACGAAGTTATTGATTCAAATTTTGAATATTAAGGAGAACACGAAGTTACTCATCAAAATACTGATATTAACGGGAACACGAAACTACTTGAATATTAACGGAAACATTAAGTTACTGATAATTTTTTTAAATATTAAAGAGAACATAAAATTACTAATAAAAATATTAAATATTAACGGGAACATGAAGTTATCAAAATTTTGTTAAGCTTGTTGTATAAACCTCAGTTTTATTTTTATACAACTAACTTAAAAAAATATTTTATTTTACCTAACTTTTTTTTAACATATAAATAAATTACTATAAATCAAACCATTTTTTCATTTGATTTAAAATCATTTTTTTTAATTATATTTGTCTTTGCAATAATATCAATATTGAGAAAAATAAGAGGGCTGGAACGGGTACCCGTGCGAACGCACGAGTATCCCAATAATATTAACTGCAACATGAAATTATTAATCAAAGTATTTAATATTAACGGGAACATGACGTTAATGATCAAACTATTGAATATTATGGTAAAATGAAGTTATTAATCAAAATATTGAATATTAACGGAAACATAAAGTTATTGATCAAAATATTATATATTAACGAAAATATAAAGTTACTTATCAAAATATTGAATATTAACTCGAATATGAAATTATTTATCAAACTATTAAACATTAACGGGAGTATGAAATTATTGATTAAAATATTGAATATTGACGAAAACATATTTACCTCTTCAATAATATCAATATTGAACAAACCTTGTCATTCCAACTCAATCGCACAACTCAAATACATTAAACATATCTTGCCATCTTCTACTGTAGCAACCTTTCCGGGGACTGTTTTGGTAAAATATACAATGTTTGGGCAAAGTAAATCGTTTAGGTTTTACTATTGGACAACTCCAATTATGCGTCTTTCCCAATACAATAGCAGCACATTGTATAATATATCAATAATTTATTGAGCCCAAATAATAATAATCATCCCTTATATTATTAATCTTGTATTCTCTGATATTTTATTAATACAATATGCACTGAAAATGTTTTTTTAAAATTATTATATTGTATATTTTATTGAAATATTTTGTTTGTATGTTTATCAAATTTTATGTACCATTTTTTGTATAACCATCCCTCAACAATTAAACACGCACAATTTTGTGAGAAAGAAAATTCAACTTGAAAAATAAAAATTAAATACAAACTCAAGATAGAAGTGGTAGATCGAACCATTCAATAATTGGAGTTCGGATTTCTGACGACGGCGGGATCTGGTGGCATTGACTGTGTGTTTGTAAGAAATTGTGGATTGTTAATATGTGAATCATTCTTGATAATTGTTCGCCGTTATCTGTTAAAGACAAAAATAGAAATCATTAAAAATTATTGGTCTCCAAATAATTGTTGATGTCTTAAACTCTGAAAATAAGGTCCTAGTTAATATTTAGAGTTATAAAATTAGATTAAAGGGCAAAAATGGAATAAAAATTAATTTGACAACTCATATCTTCCTTAGTCCGCAAGTTGACTAATCAGAAACTGAGTACGACTCATATTGACACCATTTGACCAATGAGTTCAGCTAACCAGAAAATGAAATATTTTTTATATTTATTATGATTTTTGCACTCAATTTTGGTAAAAAATGCATAAATCAAATGAATAATTATTTTTAAAATGTCATATTAAAAATACGAAAATAATATTTAAATAATTAAAAAATTATTTTTTGTGATTTAAAAATAATTAAAATTAAAATTTTAGTAACAAATAAAAAATATTCAAAGTGCACCAATTGAGACTTGAACTCATGTCTTTATATTTGCAAGCTTGAAAGTTTTATTTCTTACCAATTATGTTATATTGCTTATTTAAAATAAAAAGTTAATTGAAAGTATAAGAAGGCGAACAAATATTTTTTATTTTTAAAAAATAAAAATAATTTAAAATGAACTATTATATATATGTTTAAGTAGACAAAATAAATTGAAAAAGAATATTTATAAAACTCAAAATGTTAGAGCAAGTAAACCAGAGAAATTTATAAAACCAATTTTGAAAATAATTTTGATTGTACCATCAAGGCGGGTAAATTTGGGGTATGACAAATTAATCTAATTGAATACAATTATTCAAAATAAATAAATAATACTATTCTTAATATTATTCCTCAAATTTAACTGATTAAATCCAACTTTCGCTCAACTATCAACTTAACCGCTCAACTATCAACTTAACCGCTCAACCAACATACTAATCCAATAATAAAATACTTCATTAATTTAATTAACTAATTAATTAAATTTGGGGCGTTACACACTCAAAGGAGCAGACTGAAGCCCAGCGCTACAACGTGTAACGACTGTTACACGTAAGCCCTAAGCTTGTAGCGACCGTCACGGGCCACGCAACAAGACTTCCTCCTCACGCGAGCTTGTAGCGACCGTCATGGGTCCAAGCCAGATCCGTAGTGGCCGCTACGGAGGAGATTTAGGAGGCGAGAGTTTCTCAACCTCTTCGTAACCCTAGCTCTCACACGCCTATATATAGGTTGCTGCAGTTCACTATCAACACACGTTTTTTTCCTCATTCCAACAGCGTTACTCTACCAATTTTAATTTCGATTCCGCATTTAATTTCAGTTTTATTTTCCATATTCAGTTTCTTTTCTCATAGCAATCTTCACATCGGAGATTGCTACGAACTTTTGCTAATTCTAACCTTATGTTAGGATTGCGCCTTTTTACCTTTTTTCATCGCATTTGGATTATTGAGCAATTAAAGGCGATCTCACCGACTTGTGGGAGACACCTGGAACTTGCCAGATATTCAACCTTTTATTTTCAGGTTTATTTAATTAATATTATTTGTTGGTTTATTTAATTTATTTAATTGTTTATTTATTTATGCCCGATTTATTTGAAATGCATATTTTATCTGAATTGTATGTTTATTAATGTTGCGCTATATTTGAATCAGTAAACATGCTAGGCTAAATTTAGTTATTGGTATGTAGGTTCACATTGCCAACGGGGTTTAGCAACTTCACTCCACTTATTTTGTTTTTAAAAGATCGATTTTTCGGTTTCAATTATTAGTAATTAAAGCAACTGTTTTGTTACGAGAGTAAAACACAGATTAGAAGTTAGGATCACTAAAGCGAGAGTTTGAGATTTTAACTGGACATTAATAATTAAGCATCAACTTAAAATACAGAGAAAGCGCTTTTATGTTGATTAGGTTTTATTTATTTCCAAAAACTATTTTTAAACTCTAATTGAAACAACGAGAGCAATCACTTAGATTTGATTATAGGATCTGAATCAATAAACACAAGAGTGTGAGAAGAGGATTTTTAAACAAGTACTTCCTACTGAAATACATTTTGCTAATGCAATTTAAGTCGATAAGTCGCTAAACCCCTAAGTCCGACCATTACATATCGATACTCCTGTTCTGAATCTAAATTAGATCTCAATCATTTAGGTTCCCTAAACCAAACATCATTTATATTACTAGCCTTAGATTTACGTAGTAGCCTAAGATAAAGATAGGTCAACATTTAGTCCATGTGGATTAGATAATCTTTAAAACTACAAGCGATAAGGCCGTATACTTGCAGTCTAGATTCTATAAGACGATAAAGTCGCTATCAAGTTTTTGGCGTCGTTGTCGGAGACTAACAAGTTGATATTGTAACTCTTAAAGTTACGCTGTAGAGACTAAGGCACCATTCCCGATTGTATGCCAAGTACTCACTCTATAAGTGAAGACTTAGCGCTACCAATTCCCGAACCCAAGCATTCTATCGTTAAAAGACGCCACGTACGAGTACCTCATACTAATCAACTCTCTTCTCAATCTACAATTTCTGCCGAACCAGTTGAAGAACCAAACATGGATGATCAACCACGCCCACTCAAATCGTATGTTATTCCTTCGCAGGAAGAACCACACAACATCATCGTTGCTCCAGCCATAGAGGTTAATAATTTCAAACTCAAACTTTCTATGTTGTCTGCTGTACAACAGAACTAGTCTTCTGGTGGATCCATGGACGACCCTAATTTACATTTATCCATGTTTCTGCAATACGTAGATACAATTAAAGCTAATGGGGTCAGTCAAGAGGCGATAAGACTTCGTCTTTTCCCTTTTTCTTTAAGAGATAGAGACCGAGTTTGGCTCTAATCTCTACCAGCTAACTCAGTTACCTCTTGGGATGAGTTGAAGAAGGTTTCCTTGCTCGATATTTCTCGCCAAGTAAGGCAACTATGCTGAGAGTCCAAATAAGCGATTTTCGACAAAAAGACAACGAGTCTCTTTTTGACGCTTGGGAAAGATATAAAGACATGTTGAGGCTTTTTCCACATCATGGGTTAGAAGATTGGCTAATAATCTACACCTTCTATAATGGTCTCCTGTGTAACACGAGATTGACAATAGACACCACAACGGGTGACGCCCTCATGGATAAATCCTATACCGCAGCTTATGCACTCATAGAGAGTATGGCTCAGAACCACTACCGGTGGGGAAGCGAGAGAGGTCACATAGAGAAGGCTTTTGGAGAGAAGGCACAAACAAAAGGAGGGATGCACGGGATTAGCAGTCTCGATAGCGTCTATGCTAAAGTAGATACCCTCGCCAAGAAAATAGATAGCTTAACCGCAATACCTCCAGCCACCGTGGCTGCCATAACTCCCAACTGCGAGATATGCAGAGTACCTGGACATGCTGTCGTCGAATGCCAAGTCTTAGCAGGAACTCCCACCGAATGTAACACCCCAATATTACCCAAGGTTTTATATGCAAAAACCAGAGTAAATTAAAATTTCATAAATTCAATACTGAGGCATCACACCTTCAAAACCAAATCACTTTAAACAGTTTGCTTTAAAGTGTAAATCTCGGATACATAGCATCGTCGGAAATCGTAAATTGATTCATAAAAATCAAAACATCTTCTTAATTAAACTTCCTTAATAAATCATGTTTTCATAAAGTACGATTCTTAATTACAAAAGGAAAAACAACCAAAGAACAACAACAAGACAACATAATTATTCCCCCCGAGTGCTACGTATTAGAGCGACACCGACTCGACTAATAGCAGCTATAATTTTCGTCTTCATAACCTGCACGTTACCAATATAAAGGTAACGACGAAACAAGTAAAGGGTGAGATACTCCAAAACATATAATTAAAGGCATGATAACATATATATATATATATATATATATATATATATATATATATATATATATATATATATATATAGTTTCGGAATTATAAGGGAATATATTAATAAGTGCATTCCAACGCATACAATGCACTCGAAAACCAACTAACAACCCGACAACCAAACAAGTCGCAGACACACCGGTTCACTCGAGAACCAAACAAATAAGATTGATACCATCCTAACGCCTCAACCATAGAATTAGTCACACACTCGAACCGACACCTCGGTAACGAGTCACCAAAGATAGGAACATAAAGTCCTACGACACAACACCGACACCATCGCTAAAACGAAAACAACAAAATGGTTATACAAACCAAAACTGAAACAATCGGAATAGGATAGTACCACGCGTGCTATGCAACCACGAAAAAGATGCCTTCATTCACGCATGAGTACAAAATCAAGAATCACACTTGCAACTATCGTTTTCATTCCAAAAAATCACAAGGTCACATCATCCTTGTAGATTACCAACGTACAACCCTTGAACAATAACAAGCTACTCAAACATAACCGAATTGCGATACACCACTCATTATAAGGCTTATACTGACGACTTGCGACTACAACTCACTAGCCCAAATCCAACAATCGCGCATACTCGCTAAAAATTCAATGCTCGATATCTAAACCATGTTGCGTCACTTTTACGCTGTTGCACCCCTAAATTTGCCCTCCTATATCAATTTTACCTGGCCTAGGTTTTGCATTCATTTGCATACGTTTCCATTGGGCCACTCGCTTTAGACATTCATTCACTCATCACATCTGTATCACTACTTACACCTGAGGCGGTTGGATTTCAAACTCTCATCATTTGGTGTTAAAAAAAAAAAAACACTGTTGCACATACGTGTGTTGACGTCTTTGATTCCAGGGTTTTTAAGTCTGGACTGGTTTGAGGAAATTATGTTACAGGTTTTGAAAGATGTTTGTTGTTTTCAACCAACTCGGGAATTGGGAATGACAAGGGCGGTTTGGATGTTTGGGGTTTTCTTTAGATCACAAGTTCGAAGCTATCCTATTGTGTATTCGATGCTTTGTTAAGTTGGAAGGAGGATTTAAAAGTTGAACGTGTTCAGAAGGTCGTTATTCTCAGATGTTTAATTTTCACTCGTGGTGATTCTCAAGGCCTCTTATCTTTTAGAACGCGAATCAAGAACATACATGAAGTTATGTATAGCAACTATGTCATTACTTGTGTACGAGATTTATGATTTGGCTTGAATTTGGAATTAACTACGCATTTTAGTCGATACTGCACCATGTTGAGTATAAACCACTCATATTAGTCACGGTAAGTGTGGTTTCCAACTAATAGTTACAAGTATTTTGACAAGAAATTGCATTGGTGACATGTTAAGATTCAAAATCAAGAACTCAATTCGATTATTCTATTCTAAACTCATTCATGTACATGGTGCAAGTTTTTGAGCCATTGCATTTCAAGGAAGCTTTGCAAGTTTCAAACCTTTTTCAATTTACAAAACATTGTCATATAACTTCTAACCTTTGTACCTTCTTTTCAACTCTACAAAGTTTCACAATACCACAAGGCAATTTTTTGCATGACCAAAGCTTTATGTTGTGTTCAAAATTCATATTGTTATTCAATAATGACAAGTGAATTGTTTCTTTACAAAATCATTGGAATCTACAAAGTATAATTCAAATACTTGTGATGTTACAAAATTCCAAACTTCTAACACAAGATTTTCAAGGTTGCTAATACAAGCTTTGTTTATTAATTGAAACATACAAGCAAATATTACATATGTTATGCCTAAATCCTATTTTCTATTGGGAGTTTTTGATTGTTCCTTTGCCTCCAAGACTTCTTGCTCCATCATAGACCTTTCCTCCTTGCCCAAAGCTTTCCTTTATCATTCCTCCAAGCTTGTACCATAGCTCGCATTCATGAAACAAACAAAGAAATTGGTTAGCTAGTTAAACGGGCAGCTCAAAACAAAGATTCAAAGCAACATATCTTGTCTCATCATTAGGGAATAATGATTGGGATCAGTTTATGTTAAGGTTTGTTTCTCATTCACGTTCAAAAGACCCTGCCCTTTTGCAAATCACAACACACAGTTGGTTCACAAAAGGGGGGGGGGTGTGGTTCAGAAACCATAATCACCACTAAAGCCACTGCTGCAACAAGTACTTTGGTTAGAAATCAGGAAAACATATACAACCCAGTACAACAACATATCAGAAAATACATTACAAGCAGCCCAACAGTTTCAAATTATTTTCAGCCCATCCTATCAGTTGCTAAGTCCAGTACACAAAAAGCAGGGCTGGCACTTTGTTTTCTAACAAACAGATCAAAGACATAATACCAAAGCCCATGTTTTTCCGATTTTTCTCAAGCAAACAAGGCCCTGTTTTCAAAAATCTGACATCAAAGACTGAAACCCTAAAGCAGAACATTATAAAAGGATTAAAGGCACAGTAATCAAGACAGCGGCCACTGTTCATTAAAAACCCTAATCCCAAAACATCATTCAAAAAAGCCAAAACCCAGAAACGCAAGAACATTCAAACGAAAACCCAGAACAGTCAAACCAAAACAGCAACTATATCATCATTTCCCAAATCATTAACCCTTCAAAAAACCGAAAATAGCCACGAGAAAGAAGAGATTCGAAAGGTATTACCCGATTCGAAGAGAGGGGAGGAGGTTGCGGACCCTTTGTGTCGCCATCCTTCTCATTTCCTCACTGTTTTTTTTTCATTTTTCTGCATGTCATCACCGTCGCCGTCACCCCTTAGGGTTAGGGTTCCTCATTTCCCCTTTTTCGTTCCCAATAACCTGTAAACACAAATTCCAGAAATCAGAAAACATAATGATAACAGAGTTACAGAGCGAGAGAGAGTTTGATTTCTGGACGAAATCACAATCGAGAGAAGAGAAAGACGATTTCTGGACGAAATCGCAATCGCGAGCGAGAGAGAGATGTTTGCCGTGAGTAATCATGATGGTAACGAGAGCGGCGACGATGAGAGACCGTCAGGAAACGAGAGAGTTTTTTTTGTGAGATGAGAGCGGCGGCGATGAGGGTCGATCGTGAGAAAGAGAGGATGAGAGATCGTGAGGTTGAGAGGATGAATGTTTTTTTTATAAGAACTGATTCTTGTTCTATTCTTTTTTTTTAGTTTTGAAAATATAACTTGAGTTAGTTCTAGTTTAGATCTAATTAGGATTAGTTTATTTATTTAATTTATAATAAAAATAAGTTTAATTAGGATTAGTTTTCTGTTTATTTAGTTTATAATAAAATGAGTTAGATGAATATTTTAAATATAATTAGGAGTGGTGTTGTCTAGTCCAGGCGGTGACACTTGTCACCGTCTGTGTGGCCTGTTCGAAATCCAATGCAGGTACATATATGATAAACAATTTTGCACCTTCTTCCATAGCCATCAGATCTGTTGAGATCCAGATCCGACGCTCCAAGATGGTGGACCACACCATGCTCCATGGAGTTTCTACACAAGATCTAGCAAGGCTTTTGGGCTTGGGCTCAGTTTGTTGTTGGCACCCCCAGATTTAAAGCTCCAATCAGGCCCATTTCTAACTCTCTCTTTATTATTATTATTATGCAAGTTTTTTTATATTGATGTATTAAATAATAATTAGTATAAGATATTTTTTATTTGCTAAATTATCAATTAAATTATTAGTTGATTTTTTATCAAGTAGAAAAAATCTATCCTAATAATTATTTAAATTCCGGTTGTATTGTGTGTTAATTTACTTTCTTTTTATTATCCGCTTTATTATGTAATTCGCTTGTATGTTTATTATGCGATTGTACACTGCACTCATTAATTAACATAAAAAGAAACGACGCCTCCGATCTCTCATTTTTGGTTACCCACACCAAATTCTCTAAGGGTCTCATGGTTGGGGATGGGCATGGCCATCCTCACGAGGTTAATTAAGGCCCTCGTTGCCTTGATTAATCATAACCCGAAAAAAACAATTGGTCCACATACCAATAACCATGCACCAGGGTCTCATGGTTGGGGATAGGAGCACCTATCCTCACGAGGTTAATCAAGTCCATATACTTGGTTAATCATAACCCGAAACATCATTTCTCTACGTCCAACGCCGCAATTTTCAAAACACTTTCAAATCAAAACAATTAATTGAACTTGTTCTTTTAAAAATCAATTTTTTTTTACAAAAAAAGAGAACATTTGGATAAGATTTATTTTAATAGTTAGATGTTAGCCTAACGATTAAAACGAATCGAAGTTTCTAATTGATTAGATGATAGCCTAATAAATTAAGAAACTTCAAATCCATGTTCTAAAACAAAAAATCTAGTGCTATGGAATTTAATTAAATTGTTGGATGATAGCCCGACGATTTAATTAAATTTAAAGTATTTGGGCCGTTAGATGATAGTCTAACGACTTAAATACTTTTATTCCATACACTTAATAAAAGTGAACTTTGTTTCACCTCACCTTTTCATAATAAAGATTTTGGATGAGAGATGATTGGCCGAGTCCCCTCACCAATCTCGAGTATTGAATCGTTAAATGATAGCCTAACGTTTTGGTACTTGTCATCTACAATTAAAATCAATTCAACCCATTCAAATTCCTTTTCCGCTCATACGCGGTCTTCAAAAACATTTCAACTAAAATCAATACAACCAATTCAAACATTTTCAACAAGAACTACGGAGTTTTGACTTTCCCATTGCACGAGGGAATACGTAGGCACGCGGTTTCGAAACCGTGTCAAACTCAAAATAAATAATAAACAAACGCCTTTTCTTATTCATAACTTAGAAATTAGCGATTACACACACAAACACATTTCGAACTAAATGGGTCCCATCGAGTACGATGGACGTAAGAGGTGCTAATACCTTCTTCTTGCGTAACCGACTCCCGATTCCATTCTTTTTGGTCTTGTAGACCGCCTTATCCGACGTCGTGGATTTTATCTATATTTTCCCGTTCTTTTTAGAACAAATAAAATTAGGTGGCGATTTCATTGTTTTTTTTGAAAATTTATGTAAATGATTTTTGAAAAACGAGTTGCTTCATACGCATATGATGCCAACCGTAAAACAACTTGATTAATCCTCAACTTCACAATTACTCAGAATGGATACGTTCGAAGCGTACATCCATCAGGACACCTCATAACATCAGTCTCATCAACTCGAAAAATCATTCTTTCATTCTTGATTGATCAACGTCCATTGATCCTCTAAAATACACGACATAGTTTGACCTTTTCAAATATTTTCCAAATATTAACTTGTGAAACTTCAACGTATACACTTGACTTCAACGAAGTCTTCCCTTATAAAAATTCAATTCCCAAAATTTGTATTAAGTGATCACCATCGTCGCACCGTCGCAACGATCAATACACAGGTTTCTTAATCGAAACACCTTTCATAACTTTCAATCTTCCAAAGTGGTAATTCAAACCAAAACACTCTCTCAAGAATTCTACCATCAACGTCGTCTCATAATACTGTAATTACAACACAGGTTGGACTTAGAACCATGACATAAATTTTATGGAATCCAACATGAACACCGTTGCGACCGACTTCAGTCACAATTAGAACATCTTCCTTTATAAAATATCAATCATCTTAAGGTACCTGTGGCTACCAAACCATCTCAAAATTCTTTACCGCCAAGACTTATCTTAGTCGTGATCTAATAATCCACCATGGCTATTAGTATCCAACGAAATCCATATGATAGTAGTGAACAAATCCTCGATAACATTCTAAACTTAAATTTCAACAAGTGTCTCCAAAAAATCGTGGATCATTCTTCAAAATAACCAATCCTCAAATCAGACATTCTTGGGTTATCCGCGATATCAACATACTAAACTCATCACCAGACGAAGTCTCTTTATAGATCGCACTCAAACTTGAATTGTCTTCAACAATTCCAATCTTCTTGTCGTTAACATCTGCACCTTTAAGATTTCAAATGAGCACAACCGCATCAAACTCTAACTCACGTGTCCGATAATTTTTCCTTATGAAAATCTAATCGTTCCAAGGTAGCAGTACACTTTTTCCAACTCTATGTCGAAATACATCTAAAGTCCAAAATGAAATATCACAATACGCCGCACAAGGTTCTTCAGTACCAAACAAGACCAAAATCAAAGCATTCGCTAAACTTTCCACTGACTCAAACAAATTCGCTTCCCATTGCGAAGTCCAAATAGCGACTCAACCATCTCAAGTCAAAGTACCCACGATCAATACCAACTTATAAAAAGATCTTCCATCAAACTCACAGAGTTAACCATCCACAACAAAGGAACTTCTAAGCTCTAAAATACCTCTTGAGGTCTCCTACAAGATACAAAATAAATCTTCGCGGAACTGTCCAAAATATCACCGTCTAAGTCGCTTACTTAAGGCACTCTCGTCCAACAGTTCAAAATTCTATCTTTAGAATACTCGACATGCACTGGTCTAACTTCACTACTGATAACACAAAGCTCGGATGCTTGATACAATTTCCTTAACTTGATGTGAACCAAATAATATCCAAGAACAATAACTCTTACAACTACTCATGAGAGTATTGTCTGAACATTCCAAAATCATACCTGACGCATTAGTCACACTAATGACATCAACGAATACTCGCTAGGACCATACACTATCTTGAAAATAATTGTCTAAACATCTTCAGCTCACACACTAACCCGTAGACAGCCAGACTTCGCATCGATCTCACTAAACACATAAACTCCAAATGACTAATTCATCCAAATATCAATCCTCGGAAGTAGACACTTGCCCTCAATATCCACTTTGTTCC
Source organism: Vicia sativa (assembly GCA_021764765.1). Classification (NCBI taxonomy): domain Eukaryota; kingdom Viridiplantae; phylum Streptophyta; class Magnoliopsida; order Fabales; family Fabaceae; genus Vicia; species Vicia sativa. Next base: position 34,961,836 of record CM038796.1, on the reverse strand, counting down.
TTTGTCTAAAAACGACACACCAACTTAAGTGACCTTCGTCCCTTTCGAACAACACCACTGGAGTACTCCACGGCGACCCGCTCAAATAAACAAACTCTGCTCAAACCAATCCTTAAGTTGACTCTTCGAATCTTACTTAGAAACAAACATCCCTTAAGGATACTTCGAATCACATCCCTTAAGGATACTGCGGCGGTAATTCATTCACATCTTCACAATATGCTTTGGAAGAATTACAACAAGAAGTTCGCTTGCCAAAATCTTGTTTCTCACCAAAAATCCAAATTCGCCCACAACTCAAATAACCATGCACCACCTTGTGATAACTCATCTACTTCATACACTATTAAGCTAGCAAGACAAATCTATCCCAACCAACATAAATCCCGACTACTATCAACAAGAGATTAAGGGTGATCAGTTCCTCAATTTGTCAATAGGCAGTTGACAATCATGATGGTGACATAAACCACCTTTTCCAAACCACAACAGCGTCTTCAAACTTACACTTCAAGTTACCAAAGCGTAACACTGCTTGAGGTTCCAACTCTAAGCCATAAGCTCCACCAAGAAGTAAAACTTCTCCTCCACTTGTTTCAAACTCATCTCTGCAGACAAACAAATAGAAATAAGCAAGTACCGACAGTGTTTCACACACATGTCGCATATAATAGGGTTAAACACATTAATAACCTGGCCGATGCACCGACCGCCCGATACCACTAATGTAACACCCCAATATTACCCAAGGTTTTATATGCAAAAATCAGAGTAAATTAAAATTTCATAAATTCAATACTGAGGCATCACACCTTCAAAACCAAATCACTTTAAACAGTTTGCTTTAAAGTGTAAATCTCAGATACATAGCATCGTCGAAAATCGTAAATTGATTCATAAAAATCAAAACATCTTCTTAATTAAACTTCCTTAATAAATCATGTTTTCATAAAGTATGATTCTTAATTACAAAAGGAAAAACAACCAAAGAACAACAACAAGACAACATAATTATTCCCCCCGAGTGCTACGTATCAGAGCGACACCGACTCGACTAATAACAACTATAATTTCCGTCTTCATAACCTGTAAGTTACCAATATAAAGGTAACGGCGAAACAAGTAAAGGGTGAGATACTCCAAAACATATAATTAAAGACGTGATAATATATATATATATATATATATATATATATATATATATATATATATATAGTTTCAGAATTATAAAGGGAATATATTAATAAGTGCATTCCAACGCATATCCAAAACTCACTTACTCTTATCGTCATTCTAATGTGTATAATTCTATACTTTATCGTCATAACCTCATCGACATAAATCATCACGACAACACATAAACTTTCATCAACACAAAGTAATCACAAGTCAATATGTCATTAATCAACACGGCAATCACGAACAACAACATAAAATAACAACATCAAACAATGCTAATAACATAAGAAACATAAACAAAATCATCACAAATAGGCTAAAGCCCATTGTCGCTTTTGGCATAAAAGCCCATCGTCATAAACATCATCACATCATATTTGCATTAAGCATTTCATCAAAGTTATCATGAAATTATCAAGTCATATTCATTTCATGTTCATCATAAAGATCATCACCAAACAAAGCATCATATATCATCGCAATTCAACATCATCCATCAATTAAAACTCAACGCCAAACAACTCAAACATAAACATAACCGACTCCATGAGACACGACTATGTTATGCATGTGGTACCCGTCGCTTTGTCCATAGTTAGGAACACTTGGCATAAAGCCCATCGTCTCTTGGCATAAAAGCCCCGTCGCTTGGCATAAAAGCCCTCGTCGCCAATGCAATGTATGTGACTCGACAAGAAAACAACACAACACAAACACATCATCATCGCTCATCAAAATTGGCATAAAGCCCACATTGCCATAATTTATCCAAATCAAGATAAATATATCATCGCATCATACTTGCATTATGCAAAATGTCACATATAATTCATCATCATCAAAAGTCATGCATTCACAAATCGGAAACATTTATTAACAACATCATGTATCATCGCATCGCATATCATCAAGTATTCATTAATAAATACATTGTCGCAAACATTATGTTTAATCACACCACATCATGATCAATTCATTCACTAAATTCCAAATACTGAAAAATAGTCAAACACCTATAATCTTCGCGAAAGCCATTCCTAATAACCGACATTAATCATAATCGTCAACATCGCAATCGGATTGTCCATACGTGTCTTAAATATACTAAAACGCAATCCGATTCAATTTAACCGTAATTTGGCCTATTTCGGGTCATCTCGTAAAAACTCGTAATTTCGAAAAACTAACCTCACCACTACGTTCTACACGTCAAACTTAGCTAGTACGTCAGTTTTCGTTGAATTCGGAGCAACTTGCTCCGTCGCCGAAATTACCGAAATCAGAAAATCGGAACATAATCGGGTTCCAAATTTAATCGGCTAACTTATGTCCTAGTTATATTTTATTAATACTAACTAGTAGTATGAGGATTTAAGGGAATTGAAACAAACAGAACCAAAATAATGAAAATTATGCAGAAGAATATTATGCAGGAAAAACAGAAAACAACAAGCAGAAAACAGAAAAACTATAAAAACTCGTTTCCTCATCCAGCAAAGGGGGACGTACGTCCCATGCAATGAAAGAAGAGAGGGCGGACGCCTTGGGGCTGGGGACGGTCGCCCCTCATGGTGAAGTGGGCGCCTCCCCTTGCTCCAACCCTCCTTCGTCTTCTTCTTCAACTCAAAAATACAGACAGTGTATTTTCCAGGTTTTATAGTTTTACAGTTTTCTTATTTCCATTCTTGTAACTTCTAGTTTCTATAAGCTAGCACCTAGATCACCACAATCCATACTCCTAACTCAAACTTTGTAATTCATTTTAACAATCACACATACAACTCATAAACCACAACATCAATTTCTATCCCAAATTCACAATATACCTATCAAACCCTAATTATAGGAAGTGGAAAATCAAACCCCTTACCTCTAGAGATTGGATGATCCTTGATGATTCCACAACTCCAACCTCAAGCTTCCTCTTGCTCTTCTTCTTCTTCTTCTTCTTCCCAAAACCTTTCCTTTTTCTCTCCATGCTTCTATGTTTGGTTTGGTATTGGAAAATGGAAAGAAAAGAGGAAAATGATTTATATGTATTCTTACTAGCAACAAGGGTGCATACCCAATCCTTTCAATTACTCCCCACACCCCTAACTTATTTTTATAAATTAATACCTTAATAATATCTAATAATATTATTAACTCGATTAATTAAAATAATTCCGGGGAATTAAATATCGCATCCGAATAATATTTTACCGAACCGAACGGAATAAAAACCGAACCGAACAAAACGTCGCCAGATAAATTAATAGATATATTGATTAACATAAATATTCTCGTCGCAAAATAAATATCGATCGGTAACTCGAAAATATTAATATAATATAATATTAATTAAAACGGGCGTTACAACTCTCCCCTACTTATAAATTTTTCGTCCTCGAAATTTCGATCAAAACGAACAAATCGGGACATGCCTACGCATTCGTCCACTAAATCCTCGCGTCAATTAAAGAAGATACAAAATACGCCAAAAATAAGGGCATCTCCCTAACCACAACGTCCAGTCAAGAACAACCATGCCGAGATGCAAAGCCCATACAATGCACCCGAAAACCAACTAACAACCCGACAACCAAACAAGTCACAGACACACCGGTTCACTCGAGAACCAAACAAATAAGATCGATATCATCCTAACGCCTCAACCATAGAATTAGTCACACACTCGAACCGACACCTCGGAAACGAGTCACCAAAGATAGGAAGATAAAGTCCTACGACACGACACCGACACCATCGCTAAACCGAAAACAACAAAATGGTTATACAAACCAAAACTGAAACAATCAGAATAGGATAGTATCACGCGTGCTACGCAACCACGAAAAAGATGCCTTCATTCACGCATGAGTACGAAATCAAGAATCACACTTGCAGCTATCGTTTTCATTCCAGAAAATCACAAGGTCACATCATCCTTGTAGATTACCAACGTACAACCCTTGAACAATAACAAGCTACTCAAACATAACCGAACTACGATACACCACTCATTCTAGGGCTTATACTGACGACTTGCGACTATAACTCACTAGCCCAAATCCAACAATCTCGCATACTCGCTAAAAATTCAATGCTCGATATCTAAACCATGTTGCGTCACTTTTACGCATATGATGCCAACCATAAAACAACTTGGTTAATCCTCAACTTCACAATTACTCAGAATGAATACGTTCGAAGCGTACACCCATCAGGACACCTCGTAACATCAGTCTCATCAACTCGAAAAACCTAAAGCTCTGGGAAAGCAGATAAGAAGGAAAGCGAGCCGAAAAAGAAAGAGAGAGAAGGTGATGAAGAACCAATAGAAAAGGAAAAACCTTATGTTTCTCCGCCACCTTACAAACCCCCGATCCCTTATCCTCAAAGACTTACTCAATCTAAAAGTGGGGGGCAATTCAAGAAATTTGTGGAACTTCTAAAAAAATTAAATATCACCATACCTTTCACAGAAGCCATCACTCAAATGCCCTCGTATGCTAAATTCCTTAAGAAAATCCTATCTAACAAGACAAAGATAGAGGATAACGAGACGGTTACACTCACCGCTGAGTGTAGCGCCATTATTCAAAATAAAATGTCGCAAAAGCTGAAGGATCTTGAAAGCTTCTCTATTCCCTGTAATATAGGTAAGTTTGTCATCGACAAAGCTCTATGCGACTTAGGCGCCAATATCAGTGTAATGCCCCTATCGATATCTAAGAAGCTCGACACGGGAGAATTAAGACCGACCAAGATGTCAGTACAACTCACGGATCGTTCAGTCAAACACCCCGTAGGAATCCTTGAAAACGTTTCAGTCTGAATAGGTCAATTCTACATCCCTACGGATTTCATCATTATGGACATTAGAGAAGATAGTGTCACCCCAATTATTTTGGCCGACGAAACACGCTTCAAAACCATTGAGAATCAGCTTGCTCAACTAACGGAGACTGTCACCGTTCAGTTTCAACATCAACTACGTCAACTTACCGACATAGTAACGTCACACAACACATCCATCTCAGAAACGTCCGCCTCGTTGTACATTATAAATTAATGTCCATATTATTTTTTAATAAAAATACAAATGTCTATTTTATAATACATTTTACTACTAATGTCCATTTTAATAAAAATTATAATATATTATACAATTAATGTTCATTTTATAATATATTATACTACTATTATCTCAACTTGAATCTTGATTATTTAATTAAAATAATTTAGTTTTATGATATTTTATTTTAGATGTTATGAATGTAATTGATTTATACTTTTTAGTGATCAATAGTAATATATACTACCTCCGTTCCTAAATATAAGACCATGAAGAATAAATTGCGGGAATTAAGAAAGTTTGTTAGAGTAATAAATTTATTGACTATTTTGTATAATTTTACAAATTTATATTTAGAAGAGAGAAATAGTTAATGTGTATGCAACCGTATTTATCAAATATTACAGAAAAACATGTAATATAATTACGGGTATGTTTGAAAAAACTAATTAATGCTCTTTAAAAGTTGAAGAAGGTTTTATAAAAAGTGACAAGAAAAAAATTCAAGAAGGTCTTATAATTAGGAGAGAGGTAGTATTTTAGTTTTTTAATTTATAGTCTATTAATTAATTAATTAATTAAATAAAAAATTATTATTTTTAATAAAAAATTAATATTAAATATTATCTGGACCGATCCGAATAACCGAAATCCGTGAAGGATTGGTCCTAGACCATCAAATTATAGCCCGTTTAAATTCTGGACTTCTAGACCCGCCCCGCCAAAGATCCGAACCCTTCACGGGTCAGCCCGAAGCATGCCGGGTAGCCAATTTTGCCAACTCTACGTATATATGCGGTGATAATTAATTTTTTAAAATCTGAGCCGTTAGTTTGTTCCTTGGCACGTGTCGCGCATCAATAAAGCAAACTATATCAGATCTGAAGTCTTTCAGATTCTTACTCTGGTAGAAGTTGTTAGTTGAATGTGTGGCAGATTGAAACAATCACACAATCAATGTCAGTGTTAAACATTCGTCCCCTTCTTATATTCTCTGCAATTTTCCGCGTAATCTTAATCGTCTACGGAGAATGGCAAGATTCTCACATGGAAGTTCGATACACCGACGTCGATTACACCGTCTTCTCTGACGCCGCTTCTCTAGTCGCTTCTGGTTTTTCTCCCTACGACAGAACCACTTACCGTTATTCCCCTTTACTCGCTTTTCTCCTCCTTCCTAATTCGCTACTTCATCGCTCTTGGGGAAAGTTCCTCTTCTCTTCTGCAGGTATTATACTCTTCCAACATCTTGTTTATTGTTGATGGATGTATGCTTTCAACTAAGGACTAATCACTGTTGATGACCAAACATTGCATTCGTAATATGTCTATGCTGAACAACATTGCATTCATTACACCTAAGCAAATGTTTGTCGATTCTTAAATGCAGATATACTTGTGGGATATTTTATCTATTACATTCTAAAGCTGCAGAAGGTTCCTGAAAAACTATGCAACTACTCTGTCATGGCATGGCTTTTTAATCCATTTACGTTCACCATTGGGACACGCGGCAACTGCGAACCCATTGTTTCTGCCATCATATTGTGGATTATTCTCTGTCTTATGAAAGGTATGCTTCTGCCATCTGTATTCAAATAAATTGACACCACAAAGGAAGCACTTTTCTTTTAAGATATAAAATATTAGATGTTTGCCTATGTCTTGTTGCTTTGATGCTGTTCTCTTTTTTTCTGTCCCATTTTCCTTCTTGTTCCCCCTGGTTTGCAGGTAATGTGTTACAGTCAGCAATTTGGTATGGACTTGTTGTCCATTTCAGGATTTATCCTATAATCTATTCTATTCCTATAATCCTGGTTCTTGATCCGAACTTCTTCCCATCTGGTCAGAAACCCGTCCTAAGGAATTGGAGTGCTGTTCAGAAAGAGAGACCCGAAGACTCGTCCAATGGCTGGCTTACTCCACTTAATTTATTGAAAAGCTTATTCACATGGAACAGGGTGATGTTTGGACTGGTTTCAGGATCGGTTTTCCTCTTTTGTACTGGTCTGTTCTTCTGCTTATATGGTTGGGAATTTCTACATGAGGCACTACTATACCATCTTACTCGTACGGATCCAAGGCATAACTTCTCAATCTATTTCTATCACATATATCTTCATTATGGGCACGATATCTCGGTGGTGGAAAAGCTTGTCTCATTTTTGCCTCAGTTTTTGGTTCAGCTGGTTCTTATTTTCAGCTTTGCACGGGATTTGCCATTTTGCTTATTTGTGCAGACTGTATCATTTGTGGCCTTCAACAAGGTTTGTTAAGTAATACTGAATAACATATGCTGAAATTTACAATATTGCTACATATTATCATTTTATTACCCCTATTTTAAATTGTTTTATTTCAAACCTCACTCTCTTTATTGGAATCTTTTTTTGCAAATACATCAAATTAATCTATCCCTTGGACTACGCATCTGATTTTTCTGCGTTTCTTGCAGGTGATTACTGCACAGTACTTTGTTTGGTTCTTTAGCTTGTTGCCTCTAATACTCCCATGGAGTAAAATGAAGCTAAAATGGGGTGGATTAACTTGCATTCTTCTGTGGATCGGAGCTCAGACCCATTGGTTAATGTGGGGCTACCTTCTCGAGTTCAAGGGTAAAAATGTCTTCTTACAGCTTTGGGTGGCAGGCTTAATGTTTCTTGCTGCCAACATATTCATCCTGGTCATGATTATTCGTCGACATAAATATTCTTCTGTTTTCCAAGCTTTAGAGAATACCCACTCCAAACATACAGCTAAGCTTGAGTGAGTAACTGCGATTATGGCAAACAAGTTTCTGTTTTCACCCTCACCGTTGTTACAGATCGCCCTTGACGCGCTTCAGTTTCGGAAGGTTAATTATGCAAGGTCATTACTACAGCAACCGGTGATTATGTTGAAACCTGTGCTGTTTTTTGAAAGTGAACAATAGGTGAATCAATATATTATTGTTTTGTAACACTGTTTTCCTTTTTTCTTGCAGTACATAATCTGTAAGCACTATATTTATAGCTATTGATAACTTTGGCGATTTTCACTCTATCTCACTCTAAATCATTCTTTCTCTCTCAATAAATAATATTCTTTTAATTATGCAATCATATCCTAAATACACTAAAGTCACAAAGTCACAGGAATAGTAAAGTCACTAAATTCTCCAAAATAGATCATTCAATGCTTTGTGAAGTTTGCACACATAACACATGCTTTAGGACTCAAAACCAGTGAGTTGATTCATATACACCTGTTTTTTAAGGACACTATTGAGAAATGAATTATTAACATCTATCACCTTTAGTCTCCAACCTTGATAATTGCTATAGTGAGGATAGTTGTGACTATGACTGGTGAAAAACTTTCACTATAGTCACACCGCGCCTTTGGTTAAAGCCTTTAGCCCTATTATTTGTTGATAAATCAATTATGATTCTCTTTCATTCTGAACACCCATTGTAACCAATAAGGACTCTACCATGTGAGAAAGGAACAAGAGACCAAGTGCCATGGTTAATGAAAGAATTATATTCAGTGCTCATAGCATCTATCAAAATAGTGTTGGGCATGGCATGTTTTGTGAATTTAGGTTCAAAGATAGCAAGAGGTACAGCGGTTCGGCAAGGCTTGTTTTGTGTATATAGGTTCAAAGATAGCAAGAGGTACAACGGTTGAGCTGGAGGTTACAACTGTACGTGTAGATACAACATTCATTGTGGCTAACATTGTATTTTACAGAAATGATAAACGGGTAACAAGCTACTCCGCCGCTACTCCAATTTAGGATGACAAAGTCGATCCTTTTTGTATTATGACAGTCAATCCTTTTTGTATTTTTAAAATGATCTAGATGTGTTTCATGGCAAAGAAGAAAAGTCTCTACTACAACGGAGATTGAACCAAAATTTCCACTGATTAACGAAATTGCGGATTCAAATTCTTGAGCTAATCCATCAAAAACGACACCAATCTATTCACAAGCAGAAATTGTTGGATATTTAGAAGGAACTCAGACTGTGTCTCTTGCAACTGTCAAGATACGTATTGTGCAGATTTGAATAAGTTGACAAAGCTTGTCATGAGTGTGAGTGTAGGCCTGTTGTAGTGAACATTCCACTTATCTATCCTTTAAAACATTTACACAGCTCAATCAAATCCTATTTCACAATTGCAAATCAATGCTTGATAGTGATCAAGGAGGAAATTATGTTAGGATAGATTTGATGGGGGTAAAACTTATGTTTGGATTAACATTTTTATTGAACATATAAATGCATATTTGATATTATCATTCCTTCTATAAAGACTTGAACTGTTTCTTATCAGAAAGTTGCAACATATGGTGACACTGATCCAAAAATTTCAGTTGGTAGTGAAGGATTTCATAAACATTTATACACAGCAATTTGACCAACCCACACACACCTCTACCAAGAATCCGGCACATATCTTCTCTTGCATTCAAAACATATCTAACATTTTTCTTTGGTAACACAATAAAAGAACAGGTATATCAATAAAGTTGAGTTAAATATTACAAAAAAACATCAGAACACCATACAACTTAATCTGACACTGAAAGGAAATAGAGCAGTTGTAAAAAATTCTTGTTCTACTGGTACAGAGAATGAAATTTTTAGTGCAAGGAAGCCAATCAGAACTACGCATGACATTCTTAATATATTGTGGCTTCAACTCCATCCTCCCATAATATTTTCATGATTTCTGCATATTATGAACAATACAAGGTGAAACTTGGCATACAAAGATGAAAAGATAAACCAAAAGACTAGATGTTCATATACAGACATCTCTTACCTGCATTGGAAGGTACAATTTGAACTCTGGTGGGAGTTCCTCTTCCGAGTAGAGACGATCAGAGAAGTATATCCTTCTCAAGCGACAGTTTGCATGAACCTGAACTCGCAGTGTCTCGACATAATTAGTACCATATGCTCTCTTGGTAAAATCAGCTAGGTTAAACTGGATTTGATTCCAGCCCTCATCCATTCTTAGTGGCATAGTGCAAATGTAGGGCTTTACTCGAGTGACACCCTATGAAATGAAAATAATAAAATAAATCACTTAATGCACATTGATATCAAATTGGGTAGACATAGCATAACTGTGTTTGTGATACTATTATCCAAAGTTTATTTCAGCCAAAGAAATTATGAAAATGTGTTACTAGAAAGAAAATCTAATTGGAAGAAGTTAAACATCGGCAAGATGTTGGCAATCCTACAAGACACGCAATCATGGGCGGACTTACACACTTGGAAATTAGAAGCTCGAAATCGTCGTCTGACATTCTTATCATCCAAAACTTGAATCTCAAATGTGAAGTACTTCTTTAGATTCTTGACAATCATAACCAAGAATGGAAGTTTTATACCAAGTGTGGCAGCAGGGTCTGCCGGGCATGTAATGAATGTGGACTGAATATTCGATCCAATTATTTCGAGCACATTGGATTGTATGTCTTCATCTTGTGGTCGTTTAATATGGCCATTCACAACTACAAAATAATACCCCAAGACAAAATCTTAAGTATAAAAAAATTGTTACTATCATCAAGCAAACCACATATATGTTAAGATAAACAGTCAACTAAAAAAGACAAATTCATAAAGGACTAAATATCACCACGAAACAACACAAAAGGATTGACCAATGGACGGAATCAGAACAGGTTATCAGAAAAATTATCCAATTCTCATTTCTCTGAACGCTCCAAGGCCAAGTATAAAGCATATCACACAAACAATGTTGAATGTGAAATAGAATAAATATCGTATTTGTAACAGAGTCATAGAGAATGATCCAAGAGAACAATTAGTCCATATTGAGCCAAGGTTTACTGTAGAAGGGGCAAAAAGGGAAAGTGTGGGTAAATCTAGTTTGTTAGTGACTTGGTTGTAACGATAACTGAAGTGTTCCCTAAAGAAGTAGTCTAGGGATTGTTTTCCATGGTCTGTAATTCTCCATTTTGATCAATACATTAACAGGCTCCATTGCCATTGTTTATCATTTTTTGCACTCTTTTCTACTGTTGCAATTCTGGTTTGTAACACATAAGAGACTGAATTTTTTTTATCCATCTTGTTACTTCGTATCAAGTTCATTTAAACAACCATCACCTAGCCTTATCCTACTAGAAAGTCAATTGCATGGATCAATTGATGCAATAGAGCTCTATCAAGAACTAAATTTTCAATTCATTCCTATGAGCGGTTTTTACATAAGTTTTCTTCAGTCTTTCTCTACCTATTTAAACCAAATTAGGTTCCATTAATCAACTTTTTTCTTACTGGAGTCATAGCTAAATAAGCTAGAGCAAGTTTCTGCCATCTCCCCCTATATCTCTTCTATTCCAGCTTTCTCCTGAATGAATTCATTCCTAATATAAGTTTTTCTTTTCCACTCGTATACCTAAATTTCCATTCAGCATGAAGTACCACAAGAGCATGATCATGAAGAGTAATTCAAAAGATATCGTCAATTACACATTGAAGCAATATAAATGTTTTACAAAACAAAACATTTTTCAACCGAGAGAAAGTGTAACTAAATTAACAGCTAAAAAGGGTCACTTAATATATTGATCTAAATACAGAATGCACCAATTCCCTTTCACATTACAAATGAGGGTCAAAATACTAAATTTCATCCCTCACAAGCACTATTCAACATTCAACATGTTTTACATACCAATCTTTCACAACATGACCAAACGGACAGTGCAACACATAGGGCGACAACCTTGCCGTTTCACAACAAGTAATACAAAACAAAATTTCAACAATGAGAATAAATGATCAATTAGAGTTAAGGATTTCTGATCAACTGAATTCAAATTCAGCATATCAAAATTCTAACATGCTGAAAATTACACCTACTGCCACTGTAAACAAAAAAACATTTACCTTCTTTGTCCCATATCTGCAAAGGTTTGCTCCTACAGAAAAATAAATCAAAAGCACCATACAAAAATTCAGTACCTTAATCAAAACAAACGCGCGAAACTGAAATATGAAACAAACAAGCCAAAACAAAACATACCCTAGGCTGTATAGTATGGAAAGAAACCCAGACTGGAATGTATTCTTGAACATTTTCTGCAATGACAAAAGACACGACAAAATCAAATTTTCAATCCAAAATCAATAAAAATTGAAACTTTCATTACCCTAATGAAAAAAATTACATGATTTAGAAATTATAGTTTACTGTGGTTATCATTCTCCGTCAATTCAAAACTAATAATCACAAACTAGGGATTTGAGAGAAACATGGATTTAGGGTTTAGTGACAATTACAGAGAGGGAAAAACAACACACAACAGAGAGAGGCTTACAGAAACTTATGATGATGAGCGGTGGTGGTTGGTCGGAATAACAGCAACGGACGCGACGGAGACGAGAAAGGAATCGGAGAGAGTCACAATGGCGACGGTCGCGGGTGATGGGGTTTTCTCGCCGATGTGGTAAAAGTTGTTATGTTAGTATAATTTTGTAATTATATTTCTTATTTTATTTATTTTAATTATTATTTGTTCTTAATATTATCTTTATTCCATACCCTCGTTTTTTATTATGAAACTAAATTAACTATCTATTTTTTTCATTAACATAATAAACTAAGTTAATTATCTATCTTTTTCATTAACTTAGTTAAATTCATTTTGATTGGAGCATATCCTTCTAGATCTATAGTTAACTTATTATTGATAACCCCAACCTCCCCCAAAGAATCAATACAAACCTCCACTTTATTGATCTCAATATTCTTTGGGTGTGTTTGGTTCGGAGTAGATGGAAGGGAGGGGAGGAGAAATTTTTAATTAATTATGATTGATTCAAATTTTAGGAGGGGAGAGAAGAGGAGGGGGAGCAAAATCCCTCCAAAGCACATTTTTTGCATCCCTCCAAATTATGAGGATTTGGAGGAGGGGAAATATAATATTTTAATATTTAAAAATTATTACATTTACTAAAATATCTTTGGTATAATTTTATCATTTTAAAGATATACATTTTTTTTCGTTTTACTGTTTCGCTTTTGTGTGATTTTTCTCAATTGTTTTCATCAACTTATTATAATTATTTCCGGTATTTAAATTATTTTTGAATTTTTGTACTTAATATAAATTATGATTATTGCACTTTTTAAAATAATTTTTTACGTTTTATTTATATTCAGTTTTTTCTTCTGATTTTGTTCTGTATCATATGAATTTTTTTTTATATCAAATTTTTAATCATTTATTTTTTTTATTAAAAATTTTAAACCATTAATATTTAATAATAACTTATTTTATGTATTTGTTTTATTAGATGATTCATCACGATTTAAAAGTTGTTATCTACATATATTTTAATTTCTGTCAGAGAGTTTTAACTCAAATTAAGTGTACTCTATTTTTGTAACATTATGTGGTAAATTATACTAATATTTTAGTCACTCAATATTAGAAATTTAATCACCAAAAAATTATTTATAAATTTTTCAAATTTAAATATCATATCACTTATATAATATCATAAGGATAAAAATTTAAATTTTAAAAAAAATTCCTCCCCTCCCCTCCTGAACCAAACATATTTTTAATTAAAATCCCTTCATTCTCCTCCCCTCCCCTCTTTTGAACCAGACATTTATCTAATTAAAATAAATTCCTCCCCTCCCCTTCCCTTCCCTTCCCTATATTAAAATCCCTCTCTTCCTCTCCCCCTCATTTGAACCAAAAGACCCTTAGCAAACTTTAAGCATTTCAAAACTCTTCAAAATTTAGCACAAAAGATACTACATCTCCCCACATTATTAGCATATCCACATGGACAAACACTATAGTTGGCCCGAATTAGTCTTCCACATTCGGTTTCATTGTTCGCTTCATTTGAATTAACCTTGTATCAACCTTCAGTCCCAAGCGATCTCCACCTATCTGTTGACATCACATGTGATATTTTTTTTCATCAGATTGATTCTTTGCATAATTAAATTCTTTTAAACTTTTCATATTAAATTCTTGGGTTTAATTGTTATGCACTGTCAGTGTAAAACTTTTTACACTATCAATACATCACAACCACTTAATTATAATATTTCAAAAATTTAAAAATAAAAGTCAAATATATTCAACAAATTAACAGTTGTGGTTAACAGTCGTTGTAAAACTTTTTTACACTATCAGTGTATTTCAATTAAATTCTCAATTCTTTTATAACTTTCCATTTTAAAAAGGCTTAAATACACGTTTGGTCCTCGTATTTTAATCAACTCACGAAAATGGTCATGCCTTTTTCAAATCAACGAAATTGGTCCTTACCTTTATTCCCCCCTTCAGAAACGCTGATGTGTCAAAAAAAGGGTATGTGTGGCTTTGTTTACATGGAAAATCACATTTCCTAATCCCTAATTTATTTCAATCTCTTGTGTACGTTTTTCTCCAATCTCTTGTTTCCATTCCATACTTGTCTTCCTTGGTTCCCATTCTCGTTATTCTGCAGAAACATTTTCACAACCTCATCATCTTCGTCTTCACCATTTTGTCCAGCTTCATCAATGTCACAAGCGAGTTACATGTCAACTTCTAACTATGTATCACGAAGAAGAGAAGGTTGTTGCTTTTGTGACCTTGATTCACCTCTCACTACTTTGCAGACTACTGAAAATTCTAGGAGGAGGTTTAATGAGTGTGGGTTATACAAGATAAGTGCAGTAGTTATTCTGTTTGTTTTTAATGTGTTGCAGGGAATGTGGGCATAGGTTAAACAATGCTAATCTTGTTTGTAAATGCAGTTTTAGGGAAGAAAGGGATACAATTTCTTCAACTGGTATGATGAAGAAAGGTTCGTTCGTGCAAAAGAGGTTATTTTGTCACTAATGAAGAGAATTGATGAACTTAAGAAGAAGGACAATATAAAATTGAAATAAGATGATGATTTGAAGAAGAAGCTAAAGTTTTGGCAAGGATTGATTTTTGCATTTGTTGTTGTCATAATGGGATTGATCTGCATTGTTAGCTTGAAGAATTGAAGGTTGTGATGTTTAGGTGTTATATCTTGAGACTGAATATGTTTAGGTGTGCTATGTTATTGTTTATGTGTTATGTTTTGGATTGTTTAGGTGTTGTGTGGAGATGGTTTATGTTGTGGTGTACTTATTCTTGTTTGAATGGAAATGAAAGTTGTTGAACTACATTGATGTTTTAATGTCAATGTAAAATTGAAGCAATTAATTATGTTGAACCAAACATGGATCAATTATCATTACATTAAAGCATAATTGTCATTACATCTCTAAAATAGTTGTTATTACATCACCAAAATAGTACCATAATTATATCGAAACCAAAAAATATTTGTTTGTGGAGCATATATTGACAACACATTTAAACTATAAATTGTATCCACACAAAACAAACAAAAAAAGCAACTTAAGTCTAATCTAATTCTAAAACTTCACACATATTGTTGACATGCAAATCACATATTGTGTTAGTGTTAAATGCTGATCTAGTCCATTGTGTAGGTTGAACCTTGTTAATTTCAAAATATGTATCTCTATTTATGTCCTTCATTTTCTGCATGGCATTGTTCCAATCTGGTACAGTAGTAGCTCTAGCAACTTTCCATCATATATGCTCATGAGAATCTCTTCTTCCAATTTCCATAGAGATGTTTAACACACAACCTATGTTCCACATTCTCACCAAATCCTTTAATAACCTCCATAAGTCCCTTCCATATTATACATAGTTATATATAAGCCAAAAATACAAGCAGCCACATTTTTACATGCAAGCAATAATATAAACAGTCGCATAGTTAAATACATACCCTTTACTGGTCAGACATAAATGCATATTGTGACACCCCAAATTAATTCAATTATTAAATAATTAGAAATTTAATTATTAATTTAATTAAAGGTTTAATTATTGGCATTTTTGAAACTAATGGATTTAATTAATTAATTAAATAATGAGAGTGTTGGGGGTGTGAAGTTGAATTGGAGGGTGTGTGGAGTAAAAGGCTTTACTTAATTTTAATTAATTTATTTCTATTATTTAGAAAATAAAAAGGAATAAATAAGGGAATAAAAGGAAAAAGTGAGAGGAGGAATTGGAATTTGCATTCTACGTAAGATTTGAGAAGAGAAGAGAAAAGAGGAAAAAGCCGAACGCCGAGAATTTGAAGATTCATCGCGAGGTAAGGGGTGATTGAATCTGATTATTATGCCTTATAGGTTTTGATGATCAATAGAATAATTCAATCCGTTAGGAATCTCGAATTAGGATCCTAGGTTGTGCCCTACCGTATGATCCGACTTAAAACCTTCAATTGGAATTGTTATGAACGGTTAAATTATGTAAGATGATCATAGGATAATTAGAATAAATTATGTAAAAATACATGAATTAATTCTGTTTTGTGATAATATGAAGTTTGGTAATGGATGGAATTAATGAGAATTCGTAACAGTGAAGAAAAACTGAATTTTTGATGAAAAACAACAGTATGGGTCGACACATAGCCTTATGAATCGATGCAAGCAGTAAAATTTTGGAAAACCAGAGGCGTGAAAAACGTATGCATCGACTCATAGAGCCATGCATCGACTCATAGGAAGAAAAACAGAGCTATGCATCAACACATACGTGTTATGCATCGACACATACGTGTTATGCATCGACACATATTGAATCAATTTTTGAAAATGCATAATTTTTACATGTATGCATCGATGCATACGATGCATGTGTCGACACATGCTGTTTATGTATTGATGCATCGCACGATACCGCATCGATAGAACATGATTTTTTGAAAACGGTTTCGGTCATATCTTTTCGACCGTAACTCCGATTTAGGCATAGTTGGTATCGTTGAAAAGTTTAGAACGAGTACTATCTAATAAAAATATTTTCAAAACCAGTAATTGAGATCTTGAAGAATTAATATGGCTCCCGTAATAAGAACTCGTTGTGAATTCGTGAATCATTTGTTGAGTACATGTGCAGTATGTTAATTCCATGGGTTGTAATTAACGTTAGATGTTTGTTGCAGCGGTAAAGCGACAAGCAAAGAGTTGGTATTATTTCTACCAGGTGATATATACTGGTTAGGTTATATCGTATCGTGTTCACAGAGATTGGTTATTGATTCATCGTTCGACAATTCTACCGTTAATGAGTTTGAGATTAAAAGAAATGAAAATAAAAGACAAAAAGTAAATGAACAAAAAGTATAAAGGATAGACAACTTGTCCGGAACAAATGCACACTACCCATCATAGACTTAAATCTATCACCCATGTCATACTCGGCCTACGATACTCGTCCGTGTCATCACATACCTCTCACAACCTAAGATATTTCTAACTCAAATTAAGATTCCTCCCGAATCATCTCAATAGCCATGTTTGGCTTACCTCGACAACACTGAAGTCAACTGCGTCACCTCCATAACCATCTCTAGCATACTTCACCAACGCAGAGGCATTAAGATCAGATACTCTAAGTGAATGTTAGATCTAAACCCATTTCTAGTATTCAGAAACTAACAGATAATCATCCTAGGTAAGAATCTAAGCAATTTATCTCTAGTAAAGCTCAAATCCCTAACATAGAGTAAAAACCTAAGACAATCACCAACACAGATTCATAAAGGAAGCTTTATATAACGTCAAAGGCGACAAATATACATGAGTTATGAGTAGATATACATACAAAACCCAACAAAAGAGATTACAAAGAGAAGAGAAGAAGAGGAACCAAACATTTCTTGGTTTGTCAACACCAATCGACGAGGGATTCGACTCCGGATCATCCAAATGCAAGCTCCAATGTTGTTTTCTAAGCTAATCTATCAAAAAAATGATGTTGATGGTGTTGGGACTCAAAAATACCCAACCCATAACCTAAAAATATGTTTTTAGCCCCTTTTAAAGAATTCTGAAGTCGCAGGGCGCTAAGCGCCGTGATGTTCAGCATCTTGTTTTTGCCATATCTTGAGAACCGTAACTCGGAATTGCGCCCGGTTTGAAGCGTTGGAAAGCTTATTAAATGCTCTATCTAACCATGAATAAATATCAAGATTTTATGACTTTGAAATGTTTGAAAAACTTATTCTTTGCTTTATGTGTCCTCTTTTATTGCTCAAAATCATGCGTTTGTCGTCTTGACACTTTATTACTCAATGCTCCAATTATGAATGAATACCTATAAAATAGATGGAAAACTATCAAATGATACAATATTTACACAAAAACTCAATTATTCTATTATGTACACATTTATACAAAAAACGGGGGATTTATTCGAAGAATATAAACAAAAGAACGGATAAGTGCCACAAAATATATATACAAAATAACTACATTTTGACACTTATCAATGTTCATGATTGCTGTTATCATATGCTGTTGTTGTTATTGGTTGTAATTGGAATAATGTTGTGTGATCATATTCCGTGTTTGAGTTGTTGCATGCTTCTAATGTGCATGCATAAGCATTTGGTAATGGTTCATTCCCATTGTGTGGAGTTGAGCTTGCAGGGCCAATAACCGTACCAATGGATAATGGTGGTGAGGCTAGATTCTTGACCCAGTGGTGTATGGACGAATCGTTGATTGACGCTGTTTCTGAAGTGTAAGCGGAACAGGGTGTGGACTTGGGTCACGTTTGGTACCACATGCATTTGGGTCTGCATTGCATATGTAATTATAACATGTTAGGATGGTTTCCAGTGTTATAATTGCATTGATTGTTGTTGTATGCATAATGATTTGTGTGAATTGTATTTGTGAATCGTATTCTGATGAAGCTAATAAGAGTGAAATAATGAATTGATTGTTTTATTGTTTTAAAGAAATGTATAATGCATTTTAATCTTGATGAAATATCACCCTTACTTTAATGATTTCAGATTAAAGTGAATAGTTGCCCGAGAATTGGTGAGATGTGCTACTTAGTCCGTGTCGTGTCGCTTTGGTAGTTGTGGGGGAACGATCGTTTGGAATTTTTATGGATTTTAAACTAGTTTCTTTTGGTTTATGTTTTGGAATAGTTGTGATTTGAATTATTATGGATTCTTATGTTATTTCCGCTGTATAAAACATAATCCTTGGTTTTGCTTTATTTAATAAGTTCTTCAGTAAAAGCATGATCACTGTTTTTGCTATTTTTAAATTCTTGAATTGTGACGCCCTTGTTGTTATGTGTTAAACTCTGATTAAAAATATATAAATTGCGGGTAAATTAGAAGGGGTGTTACACATATTCTATAGGGATAATTTGGTTAAGATCACCGAATGCCTGTTGGGCAGGTCACCCCATCTCGAGGTGCAACGATCCACCGAGATCCAACAACACGTTGGGGGTTTCATTCTGATCATTTTCTTAGCCACACAACTTCCTCTGCTCTCCACATGTCGAGCAGATAAGTGATTTATCTCACTGAGGACTATGCTCGTTATGTCCCATTTTTCCCAACATAACGGCTAGTTACGAGCATCATCGCACGACTTTGACCTAATCAGCTCGAACGACTATATTTGATTACTACTCCCTCCGTTCCTTTTTAAGTGTCGTTTTAGAAGATTTTTTTTGTTTCTATTTAAGTGTCGTTTTTAACTTTAATGTCATAATTTATCAATTATACCCTTACTTTCTCAATAAATGAGAGAGAATGTATAAGTGAATTTATTATGAAAGAGAAAATAAATGAGGGTATAATAGAAAAATTAACTCTAATAATCCACTATCTTGGTTGAAGAGCTTTATGCTAAAACGACACTTAAAAAGGAACGGAGGGAGTATTTGATTAGGGTAATTTACTAAGTGTTGTTTGATTTGACTTATTTGAACTTACTTATAAGTATAACATATGTGAAACTGCTTTAAAAGAGCTTATAAAACTACTTATGACATGTCTTTTCAATTTATTTTCATAAGCTCTCTATCTATGATAGGTTATATGAAAACTATTTTGACTATTTCATTTTTGTTACTTCTAAGTACTCACATGATATGCGTTTGTTCTATAAAATATTTATTTAGTTGTTTATCCTAATAGACTTAAACCGAATAACTAGAACCTTAACTAAGTAACATGATCAATAGTAATAATTAGCTTCTTAAAGTGGATAATTGGATATACGTTCAAAATATGAATATCATGTGTAGAGTATTAAACAATTGAAGTTTGATCCTTGTGGGAGGAAGGAAGGTAAGCCAAAGAAAGTTTTTCTCATTGGCAAAAATCTGTTGTGTTGGATAATAAAATACTTTTAGAATGTGATTTGGAGAAGTGAGATTAAACTGGATATGTATCACAGGGGCCATCGAGTGGGAAGTTTAACCTTTTGATATTACTCATAACAGAAGCTTTCACTGGGCATATGATTCACTGTTTTATGTTTTGTGCCCAATCAGTTAATATTTATTATTTGTTATATATGTTGAAGACAGAAGTTGATTGATATTGCTAACAAAAGCTTATGGAAACACAGGTTGATTTGTCATATATGTTTCACTGTCCTTTTGAATAAAGTATCAAGGTAAAACATATGATTGATCCTGGTAAGATAATCTTTCATTATGCTTGTGTTCATTATTCTTTGTTTGAGCCCAAGTAGTTAATATTTATTATTTGTCAAAATGTTGAAATAATATTTTTTTTTGTTTATTCTATCATGATGCAGTAACTTCTATGAACTTAAATAACTTCATATTCTGAACAAACAAAGTTGGTTATCCTGCGACTATTCTCAAGGGAGTATGAAAGCTTTCTCATGTTCACATCATAAACTAGTTAAATTGATTGCTTAATTTGATTTCTAGAGCTTATTTGGGGAGAATTGATTATAAGGAAGGACATGGAAGCATTGCTAGCAAGTGGACATAGTGTGTCCGTGCATGTAACTATATACTAATATATCAAAGTTTATAAGTCTTCCATTTTCTTTTAGGTTTTCTTTCAATTTATGCTAATATATTTTCTTGGTGTGAGCATTGCGATAACTACTAACCAAGTGCTAAAATATCTTGCTCAATGAGTCATGGCTAAGAATTATAATCTTTAATATTGTAAAATAGATAATGAGATATTCAATGTATTCTTGCATAATATGTATTCGTTATTTTTACATTTCTCGTATTTATGTCTAATTTAAAAATTAAAAAAAAACTTTGTATTATATTGGTTAATTAAAAGTTATATTAATTTAACGATTATAATTCTGGAAAATATTACATGAATGGTTTCTTTGTTTATATTGTAAAATCATTTATTTTTAAATAGTAATGATAATTTAATTTTAAAATGTGTATGATAATAATTTAAAGAAGTTAAAAAATATAATTATATTTTTTATTAAATAACATAAGTCGTTGAACAATCTAAATTATGTCCACTAATTTGGTTTACGTACAAAAGATTTAGTAACAATTTGTATTGTTATTAAAAATGACTTTTGACAACATTTTTAAGTTGTTGGTAAAAGTGTTTTTTTCGTAACGCTATGATCACTATGTTATATCAAATAAAGCAACAATAACTATTGTTGTAAGAACATTAGTTAAGGCAGCGACATTAAATATTGTTGTAAAATTTTTGTAACGGCATTTATACCAACACATGTAATGATATTTTTTTCGCTGCAAAAAACACATTTCACAGCAACTAATTTGCGTTTTTCTCAATAATTTTTGTCGCTGCAAAAACTCATTTTTCTTGTAGTCAGTGCCGTGAAAGGAACAACTTGTATTTGAACTCGACTCAAAACGATACTTGAAAATGCATGTAAAATGCTCCCAAAGTTGGGCACTTGGCCATGTTGAAATTATTCAAAATTTTAATAAGTGTGGGATTTCCAAAGTTGTGAACTTCAAACTTCGGAGGTTCATAACTCGATATCAAGGCACTTTTCAGAGAAATTTCCACAAGGACAAATTCGGAGTACAAAATACCCTATTTCCAACAATTCCAAATTTGCAAAATTTCGACCGCAAACGAAGGAGATACAGAGTCGACAACATGGTTCCGTGAACACAAAGCCCTTAAATCTAAGAATTTTTTCTAAAGTCTAAGATTTCTTAAAATACAGGAAATCTCATTTTTATCCGATTCTTTCGACTTTTCTCAACAAATGATCATATTTTTTAAATCTCGACTTTTGACAATAATTTTTACCAAAAGCCCATCTGGTCAAACTTTGACTTTTCCGTTGACTTCTCAATACACACACACACTAAAATATCTTCGTATCCGACCATTCTTGACCTTCTGATGAACCGTACGAATCGATAATCCGTGTACAGATACTTCGAGATTCACAACAGGCCACAGAGTCAACCCGAGATGACCTTCTGACTGAAAGATCATGCTGATAGCATACGAACTAAAAAATATAGATTTCTGGATCGAGATAGTCTGAGATAGCCGAAACGCACAATTTCTTGCATACTTGAGATGCTCGTAACCCCATGACCATGAGATCAATGGTATGCATGTATATTTATGATAATGGAAATATAAGCCAGAAATATTGAAATGAAGAGGGTAAATTTTGGGGTACAACAATTATGAAACGTTATATTTGGTAAATCCTAGACTAGGGAGCCCTCACCCAACAATTGTACTACCTAGACGAAATCTAAGGGGTTCTCCCAAGGGAATCCTCGGACGTGACAGTCAAGTAAGAAAAACTCCTCATGACTCAGGAAAGATAGGTGGTTAATAACCCTTCCCTAGTAACAAGGGAGCGATTAAGACCGCAGGAGAAAACCTTAGGCCAAAGTGACCTCTATAAATGCATCACTGCTAGAAGTAAAAAGAGACAAACTCTAAGTCAAATACACTATCTACAACTCAAAGAGCACCACAATCACCATAATCATAACACATAATTAACCTAGACGTCCGTCTGTAAAAGTTATGTTAATAGTTACCAGAAGGAACTCTCATATAGTGCATATTAATAGTTATGTTCCATGTCCAACAATGTCTAATGCAACTTATTTAAAGCTTTCACTTCAAATAACTTGTTATTAGTTTCTCAAAACCCCCTCTTTCTCAAGGTTAAAGAAGGAGAATTTAACTTACCGCCCACCCCCTCACAATTATAATTGACACCTTTCTCATATTTTTATAATCCCAAAAATGTCCCTGATAAAATAAGAACAATATTTCCGAACAAAAATTTCCGATGCAATATTGAAAATTTCCTAAATGAGCAAAATTTTCGGTAGTTCATTTGAAATATTTGGTATAAACAAAAATTTTGATAGTTCACTTGAAATTTTCGGTATGTGCAAAATTTTTGGTAGTTCATTTGAAATTTTTAGTAAGTTTCAATTTTTGCCAGAAAATTTCCAAGTATTACGTTGATTCAAAATTTTTTAACGATCAGGATTTTACTGACATATTTGCAGGGCTTTGATTGCACCGACAAATTTGTGTGGTCTAGAATAAATCAAAAGTTGTATAAATAGAGACATATGTTATAAAGAAAGATATCTTAGTAATAGGTACATGTACCTCCATATTAATATACACATGAGCAGGTACCTCCTTAAAAATAGAAACTCTAGTAGCTCGACGTCGGAGTGTGCGGGATCGGGACTGCCCAGCCATTAATATTTGATGAAAACAAGTCGGAGGATGTCGTCTAACCCGTAGTTGGGAAGCCTCTGCGTCATTAGCCATGGCTTGAGCTTCCGCTCCATCAATCAACCTGCCCCCAATGGAACCTTCTTTACCCTTGGGCCTCACTAACAAAAAAGAAAAAACGACAAACTAAAATTAGTTAAAAAATGAGTTACTCGAAATTTTTCAAAAAAAAATCAACTACCAGAATTTTTAAAGCTTCTGATACAATAACCTACAAAATACTGAAAATTTCGATAAGAAATACCAGTATTTATGAAATTTTTGTGAAGTTTTATCAGAAATTTCTAAATTTACGAAAAAGATCTTACTTTTTTTGAAGAATTTCCTGTATCACTTGAAATTTCTAGTAACCCCTGAAATTTTGAAATTCTCGATTATAAAGTGTGAATTTCACAAAATAGTGAAAATTATGAGTTGAGTTATTATTGTCTTTTTTATATTTTTTGGAGAGTGCCAAATAAAACGCCATGGTATGTTAAATCCTCTTGAAGGTAAATTGGGCTACAAGGACCGTTTCTTCTTTAATATCTCACATCACTAATAAAGGTAAGAAACACGTACGTTCTATTTAGAATATCTTTATTTTAATAATACTTTTCTTCTACATATGGGTTACCAACACCCTTCTAATGGAAGAGTACACTTTAACTAGGGCAGACGTATTGGTTAATCATATTTGCTGACAACATGGCATGTGATGAACGAAGTAAAGAATATTGAAATCAAATCTATTAAATACCATACATGTTAAATGAACAATATATCTTTCCCACATCACTGAAAACTTGCATAGAACCCTATATCTTTTCACACATCACTGAAAACTAATATTATCAAACATGAACACAAGTGGTGACAAGCTGAGAATTTCAGCTGAAACAGATAACATAGATCTCCTGTATGAAGTAATTCAAGATGATCCATCTATTTTGGAAATCATAGACGAAAACCGATTTGCAGAAACTCCTTTGCATATCGCTGCATATAGGGGTCATCGGGGTCATCTCGAGTTCGCCATGGAAATTATGAATTTGAAACCTTCATTTGCCGCGAAGCTAAATTTGCAAGGACACAGCCCTATTCATCATGCTATGGTCAGCCTCACTCGTCTTGATAAGGAGAAGCCCACTTATCTTGCTGAGGCTGACCACCTAAGGGAGATGATGTATGAATTGGTTCGCATCAATAATGATCTTGTTAGAGTTAAAGGAAGAGAAGGTTTGACTCCACTTCATTTTGCATGTCAAATTGGTGATGTTGGTATTGTAGGGAGATTTATCAAAGCTTGTCCGGATTCCATTAAAGATGTAACTGTGAAAGGTGAATCTGCATTGCATATTGCTGCTAAGAATGAACATTATGAGGCCTTTAGTGTTCTTGTTGACTCGCTCGACGGAGAAAGTGCTGAAGAGCTGAAACAGAAAGTATTCTACCTGGAAGATAAGGCAGGAAACACTGTTTTGCACATTACAGCCCTTAGAAGTGAACCAAAGGTAGTATCTTGATTAAATTCACATGTAACATGAACTATCTCTAACAAGTTGTATTGTTCATTTATATTTACAGTTTCTTCAATTGCTGGTAGACACTGCCACTGGAATGCGGTTGGATGCAAAGAACTTGGAGAACAAAACAGCATTAGATTTAGCAAAAACTGAAGAGATGAAGAATATATTAATTAGTGCTGAAAAGAAATTTGCGTCAAAAAGCCTTCTTGACAAGATTATTGATAGGATAATCAAAATTAGAAGTTATATAACAGACGAGGAGCGTAACACTTGTTTGATAATTGCAACTCTTGTTGCAACTGTAACCTATGAATCAGCTCTAAGTCCTCCAGGTGGAGTTTTCCAGGTTAGTGCAAGTGATGACAACAACAGTGTGAAAATCAAGTCTACAAGTGGTTTTTTTTCTACAAGTGGTTATTATTCTACCCAAGGAAATGCTGGGAAATCGATCTTGTCAAGAGACACTTTCATGGTTTATTCACTTTTGAATATACTTTCCTTTTCTTTATCAATTATAGCAATATTAATTATGACCCCAAGGGGAGTACTAAAGACCCTCGTGATAGTTCCAGTGCTTTATTTCTATCTTTGCTATCTACTTGCTATGCTGGCAGTATCTCCTACACAAGCCAACACTATTATTCTTAGCATCCCTCTGTATTCAATTTTTTTAATGGTGGCCTATTTTTTCGTCAACATGATTTTTACACGGAGGATAAAATCATGTTTTAGGCTCTACAAGAGACCAACAACTCAAACCGCTGTACCCCGAGTTCAGACAGTATAGTTTCATTGTCAATTTCAAATTTCCTGGTTCAATCTTAACAAATTGTAAACAAGTGGATTACAAATTTATTTGTACGTTTCTCGTCCTATTTATCTATTATTTATCTATAATTTTGATTTTGAATATATATATAAGGATCAAATTACATCCAAACAGTTATACTATGAATTACACCGTTCATGTGATGATATAGATTTAAAAGTTCCATTGTAATATTATGTGTATATACTTACTTTATAATTTACTAGCGTTCAAGCGGGCACTCTTATACCCGTTTGTTCACTTTTTTAATGTGCACAACAAATATATATATATATATATATATATATATATATATATATATATATATATATATATATATATATATATATATATATATATATATATATATATATATATATATTCTCCTCTCTCTCTTTATCTATATCTCTCTTCCTCTTCCTCTCTCCCTCCCCTCTCATAATTTTTATTAATTTATGGTTTAAAGTTTAATCATAATAAAAAAATATACTATAATTTTAATTTATTTTAAAGTATTATTTTTTTTTAGTGTTTATAATACACTGATGGTGTAAAACATTTATACCGAAAGCACATAATAATTTAACTCATTTAGTTAAACCTTTTATGAACATGCTTTGGGATTTTTTTAGTTTTCTTCATGACAATTACCCATTAATTGAGAACGTTATTAGGAGAGATAGAAAGATATGATAAATGCACTATAACAATGGCTGAATTGCATGCGAGACATTAAAAATCAACCATTTATTTATGTTGCTTCAGTAATATGAATCAAATTCATTGATCAAAAGGAACACGAAAGATGCAAATTATTTCTATAATATCTCTCTTTAATTTATGACTAATAAACAAAACCATCTTTAATTCTTATTCCACATTGATCTTGAATATGATTTATTACATGAAAATGAATTAATATACATTTAATTTGATGAGATGCACATAGATTACTTCCCGCCAATGTTCTACAAAATCTTTTTATCACACAGCATTAATATAAGAATTACTATGGCACAATGAGAAACAAAATTCGTTAACAGGAGAAGTAATCTTGCGAAAAAAGAGAGAAGTTATATGGAGAAATGCAATGGAGAAGGAGAAGTTATAGGGATAAAACAAAGACATTTATTGCATTCAAAAAATTAAATCAATTATATGTAAAGGAAAGATGAGGACAATTAAACCAAGTACTTGGGCTCCAGTGGTAAAGGAGCTCTTGCTAAGGATGTAATCCGGGGAATACCGAGTTTGATTCCTAAGTGGAAACAATGCTTGGCCAGTGCCCATACCTCTCGGCACGAACTTTGGATTACTAGGGCCCATTTCCCCTAGGAACCAGAGCGCGAAAGTTAAAAAAAAAGAAGATGAGGACAATTATGTAAACAAAAAAAAAAAGAGGGCAATTAAGGAAAGAAAATAGGTCAGTCCAAAGTGACATATCTTCTTTATATATAAGGGTTAAATGTGTTTTTAGTCTCTATAAATATGTGACCTGCAATTTTGGTTCCTCTAAAATTTTCCTTCGAATAATGGTTCTCGTAAAATTATTATGCACGTAGTTTTAGTCCTTGCTGTTAAACTGATGTGTATTTTTGAATGATGATTTTACAGACGTGTGTAGAACGTTATAAAAAGATCCTTGAAAAAAAAAGGAACTCAGAATTTGATTTCTAAATCGAGATTTTCATTGCTTTTATCAATATCTTTTGAAATTTAAAAAATTCATATTTAATTCTTCTCATTTTAAAAAATTCTAAAATTTAGTAAATAAATATTTTATAGTATTCTGAACACATGAAAAAAATTTATTCAGAAACTTAAAAATTTAAGGGTAATTAAACTGTCTTAAAATTTTTAAAAAATAACAAGGACTAAAACTGCAAGAAAAAAAGTTTGCGATGACCATTATTCGAAGAAAAATTTTAGAGGGACCAAAATTGCAAGGTCGCATATTTATAGAGACTAAAATATATTTAACCCAAAGACAGATGTCATGTGTTGAAGAAAAAAGAAAATAAGTGAATTTTAATGAGATTGAACCCAGAAATGATAATACCTATTTTGAAACTGCTGACTTCGTTGAAGGATCAATGAATTAAGGAACTATTTGAATAATGTGTGATGTGTGTGTATTATCTTTAAATTTTGAATATGTATTAACTAAATAATTTGTATGTTGTTTGATGTATATTTAACCTATTTAATCTTATTTTTATTTTTAAGAAGGTTAGACATGGAACATGTCAAAGACATTTGCATTCCGGAAAGTGGGACTACCCATACAATCCTCAAAAGTAAGAAATATTTTACTAAAATAAATCCTACTAAAGGTGCAATAAATACAATCTCAAGTCCTACATTTGATTGAAGGAAAGGGTAATGCTATGTTCATATTACCAAATGGGACAAAGTTTGTCATTAATAATGCTTTATACTCTCCAAAATCAAAGAGAAATTTGATGAGTTTTAATGACATATATAATCAAGGATATGATACATGAGATAGATTACATTATACTGAAGGTAACATGAAATAGATTAATATCACTGCTAATGTTTTGGGAAAGAAGAAAATATTAGAAAAACTACCAAAATTGTCTTCTGGATTACATTATACATATATACATGAGATTGAATGCAATTTAGTAGTAAAAGAAGATCCCAAAATTGTAACTTTATGGCATAACTGTTTAGGTTACCCTGGTTCAACAATGATGCGTAAAATAGTTGAAAGTACACATGGTCATCCATTGAAAAGTTTAAAACTTACAAAAGAAGACGGACCATGTGAAGCTTGCCCTCTTGGAAAACTAATAACAAAGAATTCACACGGCAAGATTCGGACAGAATTACCGACATTTCTTGAAAGAATTCAAGGAGATATATGTGGATCTATTCATCCACCGTCAGGACCATTCGGGTATTTTATGATATTGATTGATGCATCTAGTAGATGGTCATATGTATGCTTATTGTCAAGTCGTGATATGGCATTTGCTAAATTCCTTGCACAAATAATTAAACTTAGAGCTCAATTTCCTGACTACACTATATAGAAAATTAGACTTGACAATGCAGGTGAATTTACATCTGAATCATTTAATAATTATTGCATGTCAATTAGAATTATTGTTGAACACCCTTATCCTCATGTACATGCACAAAATGGTTTAGCAGAGTCATTAATCAAATGTCTTCAATATATTGCTAGACCATTGATAATGAAAACTAAACTACCAGTTACAATTTGGGGTCATGCAATTTTACATGATGCAACACTCATCCGTCTAAGGTCAAGTGTTGATCATAAACATACCCCTTTTCAACTTGCAACTGGTAAGGAACCAAATATTTCTCATTTAAAGATATTTGGTTGTGTAGTATATTGTAATACGGTGGGAGAACTGACTTTGGTTTGTTTTGCTTTTGATCGGAAATGTTGCGGATAGCAAGAGTCGCCACCGACTTTTCTTTTATCCAATTAAGGGAAGGTGAAAAGAACAGGAAAAGACCTTCGTTAGATTCTGAGTAAGGGAGAAGGTTATGAAAAAGGAAGGTATTAACACCCTTTTCATCCGTAGTTATCTACGGACTCTTAGTTGTTTTAGCTCATCTTTAAAATTTGCTTTCTGTGTGTGTGTTTGAAAATGTTTTGAAAAGGAATTTCGCTTTGACTTCGTAATGATTCATGCTGGAATGTATACGAAGTGTTTGGAAATGTTTCGTTTTGGAAAAATGTTTTAACTTTGCAAAAGTGTGAGGTGTGAAAAGATGTTTTGATGGAGCAAGCAACTAAAAGTCTTATTACCTACTCAGAATGGTCGTTTCCGTGTTATTTTACTTTCCTTTAGAATAGTGCTATCCATACCATTAGTTGGTAGGTAACCCTATTCGTTGGATGTAAAGGGACATTCGAAAGGGACATCGGATGGTCATAGAAGGCAATTTGTAGGAGTATCCTAGCACATTCAAAGGGACGATCATCACTTTTCGTAGGCAACAATCGAGGGACTAGATCATGTATTGGTAGGCAACATCGATGGACTATGATCTTTGTATCGAAGGGATTATGATGATATGTTTGTAGGAAACGGTGTTAGGATACCTCTACGTTCGAGGGACTTGACCATTTGTTTGAAAGGCAACGAGAGAGAATACTCTAGGGGGTGCATGTGTGAAGAGAGTGTGTTAAATTCAGATATTTTATCTTGAAATTAGAAGTGATCTACGTTCATTTTATCTTGCCATACACGCCTAGTTACTAGCAGTTATATGGTGCGAAAAGTAAATTGCATAAATTAAAGTGCGGAAAGTAAATCCTACGCTATTACATGGCTTTGGGGCAGTTACATAATATAGGAATGCAGAAAGTAAACCCTAATTAAACTGTTACATCCCATGAGCAGTTACATAATATTAAAAAAAAAATGCGAGAAAATTAATCCTAACTATTACAACCTGGAATCAGATACATAATAATCGGAAAGAAAAGAATTTCGCATAAGAGAAAATGTGTTAGTAAAAAAAAGATTTTTGAGTTAGGAAAAAGTTTTTTAGGTTAGTAATCCTAATTAGATGATAAAACAATTTTTTTTGGAATTTTCTGGGTTGATTTTAATAAGGAAAAGCAATTAAAAGTCAATTTTATGGTTAATTAACAATTAATTAAAATATGTATGCAAAAATATTATTTTTCATGTCAAAAATTAAATAAGTATTTTTCTGACCTAAATGCAAAAAGAAAATATTTTTGTGATTTTTGATGCATTAGAAAAAAATATTTGAAAAGAAATTAAGTTAGAAAAGAAAAATATGAAGAAAATAAGAAGAAAGAAAAAAAGGGGCCAGAGTGCCTCTAGAGGACACTCTCCCAGAAGCTGGAGCTTCTAGGGAAACCCTTGGCTGACCGTGCCCAGAAGTGAGCACTTCTGAGGGGCTCTTGCGCTGGAGGTGCCTAGAATCCTGGAATTTATGGGGCTTTTGGCCTGGAGACGACCAGAAGTATGCCCTTCTGGGGCTTTTTGCTTGAAAGTGCGCCCAGAAGCTGGAGCTTCTGGGGCATAGCGCGTGGTATTGAGGGCCAGAAGTTGTGGCTTATGGGCATGTTTTCTGGAGAACCTGAAATTTAGCAAAATAAGAATGGAAATTATGGCAAAAAGCAGGGTTCGAACCCATGCCCTTAGAAACAAGTGACTTAATGCGCGCAAGGTTAATCACTAGGACGGTGATACATCCATGAATTAACATATATGCAAGACTTTGTTTGCTGGTTCAAGCCAGAAAGCCCCATATCGGACCTCCGGTCATCTTCTCCGGTTGGAGGATTTCTCAAACCTGCAAAATAAAGAGAATTCAAACAAGATATCAAGGTTACCCCCTAAATCGACCCCTGCGAGTTCAATGGTGGTATCGGCTTGCCCTAAAAGTCCCTATATTCCGAGCTTTGAAGCTCTCAACAGTTTTTCCTTAACAATGGCATATCATGCTCCGGTCGTTAGGAGCTTCATGTAATCATCCAGATCTATTTTATGATGACTCAGGAACACATTGCAATGGTTAGTTTCATACAAAACACAATGAATATTGAAACACAAATTTAAAAAAAAGATATGTAAATGTATGTTCATGTATGGCACGATTCAAGCATGTTTGGCCATAGTTCTTGACCTGGACTTACTCAATGATACCTCAGGAGCACGATGGGGTGCTTAGAATGAACTGAAAACGGTTGGAAAAAGGATTTAGCATTTTGCAAGTTTGTGAAAAATTTGTGAACTTTGGGGTTGGTGTTTGAGGCTAGGGTTTCGTCCCTTGTGCATGTAGTAACATCATGTATTTATAGTAGAGTGAATTAGGTCAAGAATTGTAAGAAAAAATCAAGTCAATCAATGAGAAATTATTTGATTTGGAATCAAACCAAATATTTCCTTTTTGAGCAAATTTCAATCAAATCTCATTACCAGTCATGATTATTTCGAAATAATCAGATTAAATGGCTTGCTTGGACCTCAAGGATGAGAGAAAATCCATCTTGCAATTAATTTTTGATTTTCTATCTTTTATTTTAATTAAATTGGTTTTAAATGATTAAAAATCCAAAATAAATAAAAAATAAAAGATAAATTCGTGGCCTTGGGCTTGGAGGTTCCAATTCAGCTAAGGAACATGTTTGAATCAAGAAAAGTTAGGCCTATTTGGAGAATTGTTTTATTTTTTCAAGTATTTCTCTTTGTGCACCTCCTCAAAAATGCTCAACTTGGACAAGGTGTATCTTGCTCAATTTTTAACATTTTTGGATGTTCTTGGACTTTTTAGAAATCTCAAGATGTCTTCTAAACAGCCTTTTTGGTTTCATCTTCATTGAAGTTTCCATGCTCATGAACACTTCTTTACAAAAAGTTGACTTTTTGTTGACTTTTAAAAGGACCTGTAATGTTTTGATCCATAACTTCCAAATGAAGCATTTTCTACCCAAGCTTGTGAGACATGAAGTTGTAGAGAATTGAATTGTCTTCAAAATGAGCTGTGGTGGAATTTTTTTGGATAAATTATGTGAAAGTTATGCTTGGTCAAAGTTCTGTTGACTTTTATCTGAGAAAGCTCAATTTAGAAACTTTGACTTTTGATCAATTCTTGCCTTTTCTTGATGAATCATGATCAACCCTTGATCAAATGATGAATATCACTTCAAAATATTGATGTTGACATAAAATTATGAAATTTGATTGTATGTTGACCACAACTGATTTTCCAATACAACTGATTTTCAACCATCTGAGCAATTGTTTGAGCAAACTTGACTTGTAAGGCTTAAAACTTGACATGGAGATTCTTTGAAGCATATGATGAGGCATGGTGACCACTTGGAATGTTGGATGTCCATCCTAACTTGAGAATGGCAAAACCCTAGTTTGGGTTGGTTGCTTAGGAGAGGGTTTGTCTGGTCAACCCTTGTGAAATCCTTGAGCATGGACATGTGAAATGTCTTGAGATAAGAGAGAAAATTTTGGGGTATGACATATATGTCCCAATATCTCCACCACAAAGAACAAATATGGGACCTCAAAGGAGGTTAGGAATATATGTGGGGTATGAATCACCATCTATTATTAAATATCTTGAACCTCTAACAGGTGATGTTTTTCAGGCAAGATTTGTTGATTATCATTTTGACGAGACAAAATTTCCACCACTAGGGGAGAAAATAAAAAGGTAGAAAAGGACATAACATTGCATGTACCCCATTTATTACATTTAGACCCATATAATAGATCATGGGAAGAAAATGTAAAGAAAATAGTCCACTTACAAGATTTAGCAAATTAATTTCCAGATTCATTTACAAATTTGAAAAAAGTGACAAAGTCACATGTACCAGCAATAAATGTCCCAGATAGGATTGAGTTTTCAAATCTAAATGATGTACCAAGTACATCTAAGGCACACTTGAAGCGTGGACGACCTATTGGATCCAAAGACAAAAATATCTGAAAAAGAAAGGGAACGTAAAAGGTGGATTTGATTGAAAGTGATCTTGAAAAGACACTAGATAATAATAATAAATCCATAATTGAAAAGAGTGCTTCGAAGAAGCACAAGATAATGATAATGAGATCATCGATAATGAAACTGAAAATAAGAATGATCTCGAAACTTCAATTAATTATGTTAATACATGAAATTTGTTGAGCCGAAAAGGTATCAATATTGATGAGATATTTTCATTCTCAGTTGCATGTGAAATAATGAATGAATACGATGATCCTGAACTGAGAACTATGGGTGAATGTCAAAATAGTCATGATTGGAAATATTGGAAAGATGCAGTAGATACTTAATTAAATTCTCTTGAAAAACGAAAAGTATTTGGCCCTATTATGGCTATACCAAAAGATGTGAAACCAGTTGGGTATAAGTGGGTCTTAGTAAGAAAACGAAATGAAATAAATGAAATTGTCAAATACAAAGCTCGTCTTGTTGCCCAAGGTTTTTACTAAAGACCAGGAATTGATTATGAGGTAACATATTATCCTGTTATGGATGCCATTACTTTTCATTATTTAATTGGTTTATCAGTATTTAACAATCTTGATATGTATCTTACGGATGCTGTTACTGTTTATTTATATGGTTCACTTGACATTGATATATACATGAAAATCCCAGAAGGATTTAAAATGCCCGATACATCAAAACCTAGAGAAATGTATGCAATTAAGTTGCTAAGGTCATTGTATGGGTTAAAACAATTTGGACGCATGTGGTATAATAGGTTAAGTGACTATTTACTTAAAGAAGGCTATGAGAATAATCCTATTTGCCCTTGTGTTCTTATAAGAAAAACAATTTATGATTTTTTAATAATTGTTGTCTATGTTGATGATTTAAATATCATTGGAACTAATAGAGAAATTAAGGAAGCAAGAGATTACTTGAAGAAAGAATTTGAAATGAAAGATTTTGGAAAAACTAGGTTCTGTCTTGGTTTACAAATCGAGCATACTAAGAATTGTATACTTGTACATCAATCAAATTATACAAAAAGAGTATTGAAAATGTTTAACATGGACAAAGCAAACCCTTTGAGTACTCCAATGATGGGTAGAACACTTAATATTGACAATGATCCATTTAGACCTAAGGAAGGTAATGAAGAAGATCTTGGCTCTGAAGTACTATATCTTAGTGCTATTGGGGCACTCTTGTACCTTGCTAATTATACAAGACCAGATATAGCTTTTGCAGTAAATTTACTAGCAAGATTTAGCTCATGTCCTACAAAAAGACATTGGAAAGGAATAAAGCATATATTTTGATATCTTCGAGGTACATCTGATCTTGGTTTGTTTTATTCTAACAATACAAAACCAATTTTGCTTGCTTATGCAGATGCAGGGTACTTGTCAGATCCACATGATGCTAAACCAATTTTGCTTGCTTATGCAGATGCAGGGTGTAACACGGTGAACTGACTTTGTGGGTTTTTGTATCGCAAATGTGCGGATAACAAGAGTCGCCACCGACTTTTATTTTTATCCAATTAAGGGAAGGTAAAAAGTACAGAAAAATACCTTCGTTAGATTCTGAGTAAGGGAGAAGGTTATGAAAAGGGAAGGTATTAGCACCCCTTTCCATCCGTAGTTATCTACGGGCTCTTAGTTGCTCTTAGATCAATTTTTTAAAATTGTGCTTTCTGTGTGTTTGACAAAAATGTTTTTGAAAAGACATTTCGCTTTGACTTTGTAATGATTCATGTGGGAATGTATACAAAGTGTTTGGAAACGTTTCGTTTTGAAAAGAATTTGAATTTTGACAAAAAGTGTGAGGTGTGAAAAGTATTTTGATAGAGCAAGCAACTAAAAGTCTTATTACCTACTCAGAATTGGTCGTTTTCGTGTCATTTTACGTTCCTTTAGAATAGTGCTATCCATACCATTAGTTGGTAGGTAACTCCATTCGTTGGATGTAAGCGGGACATTCAAAGGGACATCGGATGGTCAACTTAGGAAGTATCCTAGCACATTCGAAGGGACTATCATCATTTTTCGTAGGCGACAATCGAGGGTCAAGATCATGTATTCGGAGGCGACATCGTGGGTCTTATGATTTTGCATCGAAGGGACTATGATGATTTGTTTGTAGGCAACGGTGCTAGAATACCTCTACGTTCGAGGGACATGACCATTTTGAATTCGTAAAGGCAACGAGAGAATTACCCTAAGGGTGCATGTGAAAAGAGTGTGTTGATTCAGATATTTTATCTTTGAAAATTAGTGGGCTATGTTGATTTTAGTCTTGCCATACACGCCTAGTTACTAGCAATTTATAGGGTGCGGAAATTAAAATGCGGAATGTAAAGATGGGGAAAGATAAATGTCCTACGCTATTACATGGCTTTGGGCGTATACATAATTTAAACTTGCGGAAAATAAAAACCTAATTTAAACTATTACATCCCATGAGCAGTTACATTATTGGAAAAATAAAACGATAAGAAAAAATTGTCCGAAACGGAATAACCTGTAAAAGAGTGAGAAAATAGGAAAATACGAGATGAATCGAATAAAAGAAGAATGTTAGTAAAAATGCAATTTTTTAAATAAGAAAAATATGACATGCTGGAAATAACATAAACATGCTAAAATAATTTTTTTTGGGATTTTTTGAATGCAATTTAATAATTTAAAACTAATTAAAATTGATTTAAATGCTAAATTATGAATAAAAATAAATATGCATGCAAAATAATATTTTTTAATTTTATAAATTAAATAAACATTTTCTGGAAATAAATGAAAAAGAAAAAAAATATTTTGGTGACTTTTAATGCATGAGAAAAAATATTGAAAAGAATTAAAATTGCATGTAAAATATTAAAATAAAAGAAAAATATGAAAATATGAAAAAAAATGCAAGTTTGTAAAAAGGAACTCAAAACCGGTCCTGGGGAGATTCGAACTGAGGACCCTGAAGGGTATCTTTGCACAGGAAGAGCCTTTACCACTACGCCAAGTGTGCTTCACTGTTTGAAAATCGGAACGAGTAAAAGAAAAACAAGTGTCGCTCCCTGATGCTCCAGATCACGCGCCAAGCTTCGTCTTCATCGTTTCAAAAATTTGAAAATCCTACGTCGGTCTTGGCTCGACGCTATGTCCCTGGCTAAATCAAAAATCACACACAAGTAATATAAATGCATTGTGAATACATGTATCAACTCGTTCCCCCGATCACTCGGTATGCTTAGTTTGGTCCAATTTTCCTGCTTAAAGAAACCCTAATTCGAACCCGAAAACCCTAACCATGGTGTTTTTCGTTCCAGGTCACTAAAACGCAATTGGGCTACCCAAATAGCTTGCAAACTTGATGCTGATCATGAACAAACAATCAAAAAGTGTTAATAATGCATGAAAAACAGAAATCGATTTTGGAAAAATAAGAACAAACCGAAATCGTATTTGCTCGGTTCTTGATGGTTTTGGATGATATAAGAGTCTGGATCGATTCTGAATGGCACAAGGAACAAGATGGAATGCTCGAAATTGCTTGAAACCACCTAAATCCAAGGCTGCCTGTTGCTTGTATGCCACGGTTTTTTGAGTTCTAGGTTAGGGTTCTTGAGCCAATTTTTTCGTTCTCAATCATGTGCTATGCATTATACATTTATACTGGATGGATTTGGAGCTGATTTGAGGAAGAAATCATCATTAATCAATGCTAATCAATTTTGATTTTTTGTACAAAATCAAATCTTCAAATTTTGATTAATTTTCAATCCAATCTTGCTATATCAATCCAATTTCGAAAATTGCTGGCTTTAATGAGTTGATTGGATCCCAAGGAAGAAATAAAAATCAAGTTTGCAATCAATTTTGATTTTATACTTTATTTTTAAATTTAATTTGTATTTAAATGAATAAATTCCAAATTAAATAGAAAAATAAAATAAAAATTCGTGTCATTGGGCTTGGATATTCCTAATGGTGTGAGGAATAAGTTTGGATGAAGAAAAAGTAGGCCCATTTGCAAAGTTTTTGATTTTTAGAAGTATTTCTCTTTGTGCATTTCTTCAAAATTGCCCAAGTTGTGAATGGTGCATCTTGCTCAATTTTCCACATTTTTGAGTGTTCTTGGACTTTTTGGAAAGCTCTAAGAGTCCTCTAACCAACCTTTTTGGTCTCATATCAATTGGAGTTTCCATGCTCAATATATCCTCAAAACAAAATGTTGACTTTTTGTTGACTTTGAAAATGACCTGTAATGTTTTGGGCCATACCTCTCAAATGAAGCATTTTTTGGACATTCTTGTGAGACATGAAGTTGTAGAGAATTGAATTTCCTTCAAAACAAGAGGTGGTTGAAAAATTTCTGAGAAAGTATGAAGAAGTTATGCTCAGTCGAAGTTCAGTTGACTTTTCACTAAGAAACCCTAATTTAGAAAGTTTGACTTTTGAGCAAATCTTGATTTTTCCTGATGAATCATGATCAACCCTTGATCAAATGATGAATGTAACTTAAAAATGAGGATGTTGACCAAAAATTATGAAGTTTGACTGTATGTTGACCATAGTTGACTTTTTGTCCAATACAACTGATTTTCAACCATTTGAGCAATTGTCTGAGGAAACTTGACTTGTGAGGCTTGAAACTTGACATGGAGAATCTTTGAAGCATATGAGGAGGCATGATGATCATTGGAGATGTTGGAAACTCATCTGGATCTGAGAAATACCAAACCCTAGTTTGGGTTGATTGTCTAGGAGAGGGTTTGTCTGATCAACCCTTGAGGAATCCTTGAGCATGGATGTATGGAATACCTTGAGAAGATGGAGGGAAAATTTTGGGGTATGACAGCTGCCCCTGTTCAATCTTCTTGTACTGGAAGGGTTAGATTGGCATGCGTGCCTTTCGTGACCTGAAGGTAGAAGATGATTGAACACTCGAGTACACCTGAAAATTTGCACTCGCTGTTGGTGGATGATGCGGGAATGGGCTTACAGATGCCATTTGGAGAAGGAAGAGACTTCTCTAGGGAATGAGTCATACGCTAGACTCGAGAATGTCGATAGGAGAATTGACGGGGATGCTCTTAAGATGCCATCTGGAAGGATCGATGCTGGGGAGTGAGCCGTACGCTAGGCTCTGTAGATGTTCTTGATAGTAGAAGGAGCACGGAGATGGGCTTAAGATGCCATCCGGAGGGAGTCGTATGTTAGACTTCGTGCTCACATTTGAATGAAGTTATTGGTTTGTATTGGCTTTTAACCAAATATGCAACATTCCAAAGGTGGAGAAACACTAATAAGTAGTCGGAGATGGGCTTAAGAGGCCATCCAGGGCAACTGAGTCGTATGCTAGACTCTGTAGTTGCTGTTGATAATAAGAAGGAGTCGGAATAAATCTTCGTGCCGATTACTCTGAGAGAGAGGTAGTAGTTGGCAAAATGTGGATATCTTCCCTGTTGTGCATCGGGTGTTGATCCATTGCCTGTTATCGGAGGATAACTTATGATCGTTCGGATAGTGTTTCCCGTCTAGCTTTGGGTATTAATCCTAGATCCGTTGTCGGAGGACAACGAGGGCGGTCGTTCATATAGTTTTCCCGTCAAGATTCGGGGCTTAATCCTGGACCAGTTGTCAGAGGACAACTAGGAGCGGACTTTCAGATAGTTTTCCCGTCGAGATTCGGGGCTTAATCTTGAACCTGTTTGCATCAGAAGTGACTTTAACCTGTTTTGGAAGAAACAAGAGGAGCTTTGATAGAATATTTGTTAGTCTTATGCAAAGTATGATGCATGACAATGTATATGAATGACATATGCATGAACTATGACTTTATGAGTAATGTATGAATGATAGATGTTGTGGTATTTCAAAACATATCCATCTTGAAGAAAATGCGGAAATTCTGCTTGAGGATTTCTGACTTCTGTTTGAGGATGAAGATCTTGAGGGGAAAGATAGCTTTGATTCCTCCGGTGCACTATCTGACCAAGTCTTGGGCCTAGATATTGTTGAGGAAGGTAGAGATTGAGAAACTCATTGTTGGAGATCTCATATATAGACCCTGCTGGGGAGAGTCTGGGAGGAAATTTGTTGGGGATCTTGCATGTAGATCCTGTTGGAAAAATTAGGAGGCGCCCTACTGGGGATTTTGAGTGTAGTTCTCGCTGGAGTGCGTTTGATGGTTGTTGGGAGACCAGGTGGGGGCCCGTTGGAATCTCTGACTGGGGAATAGAAGATGTAGATTTTCTCCGGTGCACTATCTGACCAAGTCTCAAGTCCGATACCCTTGGAGAAAAGGGAATTGTTGGAAGATATTCTCCTGATGATAAATACCTCGGCTGGGGATGAAGTGTTACTGCTTGGAGACTGATGTAACATTGCTCAGTTGAGTGGAATTACTGCTCGTGGATTCCCTTTTACTCCGCTGAGGAAGGTTCGTGGCGAGTGACATCTCTGTGGGGATCATGTTCGGCGGGGAAATATTTGGTGACTTTAGTCGTCATCTCAATTCCTGAAGCCTGCAGCAATTACTTTGTATGTTCACTTTTCGCATGTTTGTGATTAGATTCTTATTGTCAAATGCGTATAGTCATTCAAAACAAACGTTGGACTTATTGCAAACAAAAATAGTGAAAATTGTAAAGAAAGAATCTGCATTTATTTGGAAGGTGGCGTATGGCCAAGTAGTTTATACACAAGAAAAGTAAAAAGCTATGCAGAAACAATCTCGTTAAGTTCCAACTATGCTAGTACTCATATATTTCAACTATCTCATCTCCTTGTCAAGAGAAAGTGAGTAGACGATCTTCGCCATTTGAATCTTGAATCGATAGTAGTCTGGAAGCGGTGATCCGAAGAGGCATAGTCGAACGCTTAAATCCCTAACTTTGCCTAGATCGCCTTTGGGTTTTCACCTATCGGATACCCTTTTTGCCCAAGCCGCTTTTCGTGTTTTCGACTTCCGGGTGTACATGTTTTGTATATATCCTTAACTTTTGCCCGAACCCTTTGGTTCGCCAGATGCCCTTATTTTTGCCTAGGTCACC
Organism: Vicia sativa; assembly: GCA_021764765.1. Lineage (NCBI taxonomy): Eukaryota > Viridiplantae > Streptophyta > Magnoliopsida > Fabales > Fabaceae > Vicia > Vicia sativa. The sequence goes on along the minus strand of CM038796.1, from coordinate 34,921,059 downwards.
GACCTAGCGGGTCTCGTATGTAGTATTTTTGAGTATGTCGCATTCATGTGGGAAGTCTTCACCATCCATGGTGCTAAGTATCATAGCTCCGAAAATATCTTGACTACAAATGGTCCCTCGAGGTGGAGTCCATTTGCCCCTCGATCACCTTGTGGAAGAATAATGCGCTTGACTACCGATCGCCAACTTGATAGACTCGGTGCTTGACCTTCTTGTTAAATGCTCGATCATTCGCTCGATAGATATGTCCATGGCGATGGATGCGAGTCGTTCTCATCAATCAAGTTAACTGTGAAGGCGAGTCTGGACCCAATCGTCTTCGTTTAACTCTCGGCTGGAGGACTCGTTGAGGGTATCCGAACTCGATGGGTAAGACGGCTTCCATACCATATACGAGAGATAAGGGGCTGCTGATGTTCGTGGTCAGAAAAGCGATAACCATGAAGAGCAAATGGTAACATCTCATGCCAATCTTTGTAAGTCACCGCATCTTCCGTATAATCTTCTTAATGTTCTTGTTGGCGGCTTCCATCGCCGCTCATCTTAGGCCGATAAGGAGAAGAATTGTGATGCTTGATCTTGAATGCGTGCGAGTTCTAATCATCTTATTGTTGAGATTAGAGCCATTATCCGTGATAATCCTTTCGGAGTTCTATATCGATGATATTATGCTTGATGAATCGAGCCACAACATTCTTGGTAACAGATGCGAACGAGGTCGCTTCTACCCACTTGGTAAAGTAATCGATGCCACAAGGATGAAACGATGTCCATTGGAAGTCGTGGGCTTGATTTCTCCGATCATGTCAATTCCCCACATGAAAGGCCAAGGAGTGTTAGAACATTCTGAGGTACCGGAGGTACGTGCACTTTGTCGGCATAACCGCACTTGTGACAAGATCGAGCATAGCGGTGACAATCGCTTCCATGGTGGACCAATAGTAACTGTTCTCAAAATCTTCTTAGCCATCGATGCCCAACGGAGTGGGTACCAAATGCGCCTTCGTGTAACTCTTCCATGATACGTATGGCTGTTTTCTGGTCTACACAGCGGAGTAAGCACAAATCGTGGTTGCGCTTGTATAAGATGCCGTTGTTGAGGAAGAATTTGGATGCAAACCTTCTCATGAACTTCTTATCATTAACAGATGCCCCTGCGGGATATTCCTGGGTCTCAAGATACCTCTTCACGTCATAGTACCAAGGTTTCTCTTCTGCGTCAAGCTCATAACAATACGCTGGTTCGTCAAGTTTCTCAATGATGATCTGGGGAGCCTCGTTGTCCCATCTAACTTTGAACATAGATGACATAGTAGCCAATGCGTCTGCCAGCTGATTCTCTTCTCGTGGAATGTGATCAAAAGTAATCTCTTCGAAGTAGGGGATCAGACTCAAAATATGCTCTCGATATGGAATGAGATTCAGATGCTTCATATCCCACTCGCCCTTAATCTGACTGATCACTAAAGCTGAGTCCCCATATACTTGCAAGAACTTGATTCTCAAGTCAATAGCAGCTTTAATACCCATGATGCACGCCAGATTCGCCATGTTGTTAGTGCAATCGAAACATAATCTGGCGGTGAAAGGCGATGTCCGTCAGGGATGTAATGATGGCGCCAATGCCATTGCCAAGTGCATTTGAGGCTCCATCAAAGACCATAGTCCATCGGGATCCTTGTTCGTGTCCTTCGGGCCGGTTCTTCATAATCTGTTAGTAAGACATCTTCGTCGGAAATTGAACCGCATAGATTGATAGTCATCTACTTGATGAGCCAAATGATCGGCTACTATACTTCCTTTGATTGCTTTCGAGAAGTGTACCGGATGTCATACTCGGTCAAGATCATTTGCCATCTTGCTATTCTTTCGGAGATCGGTTTCTCAAATATGTATTTTATCGGATCCATCTTGAAATCAACAAGGTAGTATGAGTCAACATATCGCCTTAGTCGGCAGAAAGCCGTTGCAAGTTTTCTCATTGTGAGTATCTTGTTTCACGTCGGTAAACTTCTTGCTAAGGTAGTATATTGCATGCTCTTTTCGACCTGACTCGTCATGTTGCCCCAACACACATTGAATTCTCTAACACCGCAAGTACATGATAAGAGGTCTTCCTTTGGCGCATCGGGATAGGAGGATTCGAGGTACTTCTTGATTTTGTCAAAAGCGATCGGCAATCGCTGTTCCATTCCACTACTTGATCTTTCTTTAGTAACTTGAAGACTGGCTCACAAGTAGCAGTTAAATGTGCAATGAATCTGGCAATGTAGTTCAATCGGCCCAAGAAACCTCTAACTTCCTTCTCGGTGCGGGGAGATGGCATCTCTTGAATGACTTTAACCTTGGCGGGGTCAACTTCAATACCTTTACCACTGACAACAAACCCTAGGAGTTTACCGGATCTGACTCCAAAGGTGCACTTGTTAGGATTAAGTCTCAGTCTGTACTTCTTTAACCTATCGAATAATTTCTGCAAATGATTGAGATGTTCTTCTTCAGTTTGTGATCGAGCTATCATGTCGTCGACGTAAACCTCTATCTCGCGATGAATCATGTCATGAAACAATGTCACCATAGCACGCTGATAAGTGGCGCCCGCGTTCTTCAATCCGAATGGCATAACCTTGTAGCAGAAAGTGCCCCACTGTGTAACAAAAGTAGTCTTCTCCATGTCTTCGGGAGCCATTTTGATCTGATTGTAACCGGAGAAACCATCCATGAAGGAGAAAACTTTATGTTGAGCAGTGTTGTCAACCAGAACATCAATATGAGGAAGTGGAAAATCTCCTTTCGGACTTGCTTTGTTCAGATCTCTGTAATCCACACACATTCGTACCTTGCCATCCTTCTTAGGTACGGGTACCACGTTTGCAACCCACTGAGGATAGGAGGTAACAACTAAGAAACCGACGTTGAACTGCTTCATAACCTCCGCTTTGATCTTCTCAGACATCTCCGGACGCATGCGATTTAACCTTCGCTTCACGGGAGAAAACCTTCTTTTTCAATCGGTGTACCACAATATCAATGTCTAAACCCGGCATGTCTTCGTAGGACCAAGCAAAAACCTCAATATAGTCTCGTAGCATCTGAATCAATCTTTCTTTAACACTATTCTCAAGACCCGCTCCTATCTTGATCTCTTTTCTTCGTCAAGACCAAATTCACAACCTCAATCGCTCTTCATGCGGTCAGATAACTCTTCTTCTTGTAGCGCAAGTTCTCCGGCACTCACAATCTTCCTCACTTTCATCTTCGCTTGGTTGATCGGATTATCGAAGTCATATTTAGCAATAACATAGGTATTAACGAGATTCGGAGTGATTCTCGTATCACGTGGTGTGTGTAAGAAACACATAGCTTTTTGAAGGGGTGATAAAGTAAAAGAAAGAAAATGAACAATTGAATGCAAAAGTCCAACGAATTTATTGAATGAAACGCAAAACAACATATAATAACCGAACGAGCCATGATGCCCTGCAAGGCACTAGGCTTTCAAAGTTTATTGTTCAAAACATAAAGCAATACGAAAAGCAAAACAAAACAAGAGCAATTACTCCGCTAAAGGAGATTGGTATGACGCCTTCGCCTTCCAATCCGAGTCCGTGATCGGAGTTGGGAAGATCCACTGCGATGTCGAAGTCGTTGTCGCCGTCTTCTATAGCATGGATTCCACTGACCGACGCGAAGGAAGTTGGCAAGACGTTCATGCGTATCATCTTCGTCCTTGATGGTGAAGCCTAAACCCGCCTTGTCGGATTTGAAAGGAAGATCGGGAGTCGACCCCAAACAATACTACCTCCTTGTTCAACAAAGCTTGAGCATCTTTCGTGATGCCATTCGCGGAGCTCATGTATTTCGTGGAGTGACGGAGAGTCAATGACTTTGGGTATTGTTTCAAAAGCTTGAGGAGTCTCGAAGAATTCACCCTCCACCTCGAGGTATCGAATGATCGTAGATGATCGACCATATATTCTTCTTCACCACATCTGTAACAACCTTCCCTTTCACCTGTACTTTCGATGCAAGGTAGGTAATACCGCCCATGTATCCAAGGGCCCAAGTAGGCAAGAATAAGTCGGACGGATATCCATGACGAAGAAAGTGGAATCAAAAGTCGGGAACCGACTTTGACAGCAGAGTGAGCTCTCCAAGCACTGTTCGCTTAGAACCATCAAAAGCTCTTATAATAATGTCACTGGGTCTCAGAACCAACCCTTCGACATCAAGCCGATCAAAAGCAGTCTTTGGTAGGATGTTCAGAGCAGAACAGATATCCACCAAAACATGAGACAATGTAGTGCCCTTGCATTCAACAGAGATGTGCAAGGCTTTGTTGTGTTTCTTTCCGTAGAGTCAAATCAAGATCGAGAAGCCTAGGCCGTTGTTGGCAGCCAGGCTAGCAATACAAACTTCAAATTGGTCAGTGGTAGTGTCTTGCGGCACATGAGCATTTTTCAGAAACTTCACCAAGGCGTTAGCATGAGCCTTAGAGTACAAGAGCAGAGCAAGCATGGAGATTTTGGACGGAGTCTGTCCCAATTGTTCCACAACATTGTAGTCACTTTTCTTGATAATCTTCAGAATTTCCTCCATTTCTTGTTTGGAGGTGTCTTCAGCAACTTCCTTTGGTACTCCTGGTTGAGCAGGATGAGTCACTGGTTCTTGGGGAACTGATGGAATAGATGGAGTGCGAGCTGGAGTCGCAGTGTCTTTTGGAGGAGAGATTTCTGGAGAGAAAACTCTTCCAGTTCTGGTCACCTTACTTGATCCGGTGATGTTGTCGATGTCAGGAATGGTAGCTTCAACTGTAAGATCTTCAATGGTCAGAGGGTCTTGCTTGACGCCATGATAGTAAACATCACCCATAATTCCAAGGGATAGCCTTTGTCGAGGAATATGGAACCGGTCTTGGAGAAGTAATGATGAGAGGTGCCACTCTAGGAATCCAGAGGAAATCCTTATTGTTAACATCGATAATCTTCGGGAAATCGTCACCCATCCGTCGCCTTAACATCTTCAATAGGAATCTTGTAGCTTTCAAGAACAGGTACTTTACCATGTAATCGTATTTTCCACTTGGCTTCCCAAGGTATCCCACAGGTGGTGCGCTTTATTCACATCGTCGATCTTTAGTTTGGACATTTCTTCACACGCATGGTGGTTTCAAAATAGTATCTCACGGTTGTCCATCATGCATCGAACACGCCTTCTCAACCAAGCACAACCATCAGTCCAGATGGGCACCAACGATTCTCTGGGCATCCTCGGTCGACACCGCTTGTAACAAATTCTTCTTAATACCATCAAAGGAATGGTCAAGTCATCTATGTTGAAAACATAAGTATCACCAACAACATTGGAATTCTTGTCATGATTAGGCATAGGCGCTGATCACATTCGAGTCTCACAGAGGATCAAACTCAATCCGCTTAGCTTCAATCATATCTTGAATCTTGTTCTTCGAGCCCAACAATCATCGACTATGTCTGGCTATTGGAATGGTAAGCACACTTAGCATTAGGGTTGTATCTCGGAGAGGAAGTGTTGACATTCGAGGAGGATCCTCAAGGTTATCACCTGCTCAACATGTGTTGCAAGGCTTGCGACAATGGCATGTTGATCTTTGTAACTGCTCGTTGCTCGGCGTTGTCTCACCGAGGTTGTCTTGATGTAGGATTGAGATCACAAGCCCCACAGATTGAGCACGGTCGGTCTTGACTCTTTTTCGACCATACACAAGATTGGCTTCTTTCTTACCACCAAAAGATCTCTTCAAAGATTTGAAGATGTCTCACATAAATCTTTCCGCTCTTGATACCTTCATCGTCAATATCACCGGTGAACCCGGTGAAGAGTTTCCAATCGATGATTGAAGAATGGGCTGTCGTGTTCCCATAAACATATCAACCAACTCCCTATTGGACAAGGGTGGTTGAACTCGTCAAATCTCTCCATTTGGCATATTCCTTGAACTTCTCATCACGACCCATAGACATGCTTTCAGCTTGCATGCGGTGGGTGTCAATTCAAAGATTGTACTCATCGTCTCAGAAAGCATCTACCAAATCACCCAAGTGAATACTCATTCTCTAGTCGATAATACCATTCCAACCGAGTTCGGACAAACTCTCTTGAAAATAATGCATCCACAACTTTTGTCATCAGGGATTGATCTTCCGAACATAGGACTTCAAATGCGACTTAGGGCAAGACATGTCATACTTAGCAAAAGTTGGAACTTTGAACTTGGAGGAATCACAACACGTGAACAAGACTTAGATCATCAAAGTTCACCGGACATCTTCGAGTTTTCCAAGATTCGGACAATCTTCAAGTTGTTTGTACTTGTCATCCTCATGAGTATTGGCCATCATCATAGTTCTTTCAAGCTCAGTCGATCGCTTCATCATCCCTTGCACCTCATTCTTGACACTTCCGAGAGCTCTATCCGATCGACCCTCTTAGGACCACCTTTGTAGCCTCGCCCATGTTGAGAGACCAACAACCTTCTTCTTTTCGTTGATGAGCTTCTTCAGATCTTCTTGGCCTTGGACCAAATGGTGAACATCAAATCGAGCATTCGAGCTTGAAGATCTTTGACAGATGTTCAAGAGCCATTTCTGCTAAAATAAATAGCGAGCAAATGAGAAAACCAATCTTCAATGTACCTGTGATGCAATGTTATGCTATGATATGCAATGTTTATGCGAATGCGATGCAATGTTTTCAAGGACCTTTAGAGATTTAAATTTGTTAAACAAGCAATGAACAAACATTTATTAGTACTCTTCTTATTATTCTTTTTCTTTTTTTTAAGTACAAAAGATAGTTCAAAACAATAACAAAAGAAAAGCATAAAAAATCCGAAAGCTCTAAGTCTCCCATGGGCGCTTTCTCTTGGTGCCAAGGTAGGCATTGATGCCTCGCTCCTCATGAAGTAGCTTAGTCAACTCTAGCACTTTCTTCTCGCTTGCATAGCACTGAGCTTCAAAGGTATCCCTCTCTTCTTTAAGCTGAATCCAAGATCTCTTCAAGTCTTCAAAATCAGTAGGCATGTCGGGATGAAGAACGGTATAGGGTACATCATTTATAGCAACAGGTTCCATAATTACTGGTAAAACATGCGTGAATGGCGTCATGAGGTTTTGAGCTTGAGCTCTCACCCATTTGAGGTAAGGTTCCCAAGGAATGGAGTTTTGGTGCCCCAAAGTCTTGGTATCCTTCTTACCATGCCCCAAGCGTATGAACCTTCGCCTTAATTCGAGATCATGGTTGTAATCGAACACAATATCTTGGAGAAGCATATCATGAGGGCCATCTCTTCAAGCAAAACCAAACTGACGTAGAGCTAAAGAAGGGTTGTAAGTAATACCTCCCCTTATACCAAGTAGTGGTACATTAGGGAATTCTCCACAACGCTCGATGAAGGTGAAGTTCTTTTGAGAGAAAAGACTCAACGGATATCCGAATGAGAGAGTGACATTAGTCTTGAGACCATTTCATCCTTTGTTCGCTCTTCAAAATCGATGGAGGAAGGTGCGAAATAAACCACCGGAAAGTAACGGTACACAAACATGAGAGTTCCTTGTCTCTTAGTAGTAGTGTGAAGAATATCTCCAAGTAAAGTAGGCAGGATTGCGGTAAGAAATGATGGCGCTGACATCTATGAATCGATCCGAGAATAGAACCAAACCATAAATTAGCAAGGCCACAATGTCTTCGAATGCATGTAAACTTATAACTTTGAGGAATTTCTGCTTTCTTAATTAGGAACTTGGAAAGTAAACCCTTAACTCCACTTCTAGTTTCCCAATTAGCTTCAATGTCCGAGCGCTTAGTGTAAGGTCGATGCAATGTTCGTACCTAGGAACCTTTTCTAGACCTGAATGGCATTTGGTCAAGAATAGGTATCCCAAGTAGCTTAGAGAATTCTTCCAAGGTAGGAACCAACCGATAATCTGGAATGTAAAGCAATGGTGTTTCGGATCAAAGAACCGAATAGGACATGCATCATATCTTCTTCAAACCGAGATAACCAAGTCAAGGATAACCATGTCTTTTGGTGAACCGAGCATGGTCGGAATTTCGAAACCAATTTTTGAGTGAGAAGGTATACCCATGAAGTTGATTCGATAGTCTTTTAGAAGCCATAATACCCTACAAAACAGCAAAGATAAATCCCTAGGTCCTTGAAATAGTTAGAAATGATATGCAATGCAAATGATGTCATGATGTCATGTTTGGCACACACAAACAATTCACACAATGAGCCTAGGTTTAAGGCTTGCAAGAGGTACAGTGATTACCCCACCAAAAGTTTGAGTTGGTTCATCCGTCCTATAATAGTAACCGGTTCTAGGAATCTCATATCATTGATCTTTCTCGAGGCGCTTATTTCAATACGACTACCAAGTGGTCGACGAAAATATCCAAAAGTTTGATCTTAATGAGCGTAGCATCAGTATCACCAACCTTGGTCTACACCAAAGCCGACCATCTCACTACCTTCTAATGGCCAAGATGGGTCAATTAAGGTTCTAAAAGTTTAGTTAGTGCTTGATGACACCACGAAGCCAAATACTATCCTCAACTTGGAAACGAAGAGTATCGTGACATCCAAAGTGTCACACTAACGTAGCCATCATGTTGACCGCTTTGATATACGCTACGCGCGACGATTTATTGCTACTTACCTAAAAGGAAACCGGATCCGGTGTAGGATCCCACAAATATAATACCCAAGCAACCCTTAAAGATAAAGCAAGCAAGTCAAAGAAATAAATGTGATTTAGAAAGGCATTCTCTTTAGGTGTATCCTCAGTAGTCAGCCTCGAACACGGTGAACGACTTTGTGGTTTTGTATCGCAAATGTGCGGATAGCAAGAGTCGCCACCGACTTTTATTTTATCCAATTAAGGAAGGTAAAAGTAAAAAGACCGTTAGATTCGAGGGGAGAAGGTTATGAAAAGGTATTAGCACCTTTCCATCCGTAGTTATCACGGCTCTTAGTTGCTCTTAGATCACTTTTAAAATTGTGCTTCCGGTGTTTGACAAAAATGTTTTTGAAAAGACATTTCGCTTTGACTTTGTAATGATTCATGGGAATGTATACAAAGTGTTTGGAAACGCTTCGCTTTGAAAAGAATTTGAATTTTGACAAAAGTGTGAGGTGTGAAAAGTATTTTGATAGAGCAAGCAACTAAAGTCTTATTACCTACTCGAATTGGTCGTTGTCATTTACGTTCCTTTAGAATAGTGCTATCCATACCATTAGTTGGTAGGTAACTCCATTCGCTGGATGTGGGACATTCGAAGGGACATCGGATGGTCATAGAAAGCAACTTGTAGGAAGTATCCTAGCACATTCGAAGGGACTATCATCATTTTTCGTAGGCGACAATCGAGGGTCAAGATCATGTATTCGGAGGCGACATCGTGGGTCTTATGATTTTGCATCGAGGACTATGATGATTTGTTTGTAGGCAATGCTAGAATACCTCTACGTTCGAGGGACATGACCATTTTGAATTCGTAAAGGCAACGAGAGAGAATTACCCTAAGGGGTGCATGTTTGAAAAGAGTGTGTTGATTCAGATATTTTATCTTTGAAAATTAGTGGGCTATGTTGATTTTAGTCTTGCCATACACGCCTAGTTACTAGCAATTTATAGGGTGCGGAAATTAAAATGCGGAATGTAAAGATGCGGAAAGATAAATGTCCTACGCTATTACATGGCTTTGGGGCAGATACATAATTTAAACTTGCGGAAAATAAAAACCTAATTTAAACTATTACATCCCATGAGCAGTTACATTATTGGAAAAATAAAACGATAAGAAAAAATTATCCGAAACGGAATAACCTGTAAAAGAGTGAGAAAATCGGAAAATACGAGATGAATCGAATAAAAGAAGAATGTTAGTAAAAATGCAATTTTTTAAATAAGAAAAATATGACATGCTGGAAATAACATAAACATGCTAAAATAATTTTTTTGGGATTTTTTGAATGCAATTTAATAATTTAAAACTAATTAAAATTGATTTAAATGCTAAATTATGAATAAAAATAAATATGCATGCAAAATAATATTTTTTAATTTTATAAATTAAATAAACATTTTCTGGAAATAAATGAAAAAGAAAAAAAATATTTTGGTGACTTTTAATGCATGAGAAAAAATATTGAAAAGAATTAAAATTGCATGTAAAATATTAAAATAAAAGAAAAATATGAAAATATGAAAAAAAATGCAAGTTTGTAAAAAGGAACTCAAAACCAGTCCTGGGGAGATTCGAACTGAGGACCCTGAAGGGTATCTTTGCACAGGAAGAGCCTTTACCACTACGCCAAGTGTGCTTCACTGTTTGAAAATCGGAACGAGTAAAAGAAAAACAAGTGTCGCTCCCTGATGCTCCAGATCACGCGCCAAGCTTCGTCTTCATCGTTTCAAAAATTTGAAAATCCTACGTCGGTCTTGGCTCGACGCTATGTCCCTGGCTAAATCAAAAATCACACACAAGTAATATAAATGCATTGTGAATACATGTATCAACTCGTTTTCGTCCCCTGATCACTCTGGTATGCTTAGTTTGGTCCAATTTTTCCTGTTTAAAGAAACCCTAATTCGAACCCGAAAACCCTAACCATGGTGTTTTTCGTTCCAGGTCACTAAAACGCAATTGGGCTACCCAAATAGCTTGCAAACTTGATGCTGATCATGAACAAACAATCAAAAAGTGTTAATAATGCATGAAAAACAGAAATCGATTTTGGAAAAATAAGAACAAACCGAAATCGTATTTGCTCGGTTCTTGATGGTTTTGGATGATATAAGAGTCTGGATCGATTCTGAATGGCACAAGGAACAAGATGGAATGCTCGAAATTGCTTGAAACCACCTAAATCCAAGGCTGCATGTTGCTTGTATGCCACGGTTTTTTGAGTTCTAGGTTAGGGTTCTTGAGCCAATTTGTTCGTTCTCAATCATGTGCTATGCATTATACATTTATACTGGATGGATTTGGAGCTGATTTGAGGAAGAAATCATCATTAATCAATGCTAATCAATTTTGATTTTTTGTACAAAATCAAATCTTCAAATTTTGATTAATTTTCAATCCAATCTTGCTATATCAATCCCATTTCGAAAATTGCTGGCTTTAATGAGTTGATTGGATCCCAAGGAAGAAATAAAAATCAAGTTTGCAATCAATTTTGATTTTATACTTTATTTTTAAATTTAATTTGTATTTAAATGAATAAATTCCAAATTAAATAGAAAAATAAAATAAAAATTCGTGGCATTGGGCTTGGATATTCCTAATGGTGTGAGGAATAAGTTTGGATGAAGAAAAAGTAGGCCCATTTGCAAAGTTTTTGATTTTTAGAAGTATTTCTCTTTGTGCATTTCTTCAAAATTGCCCAAGTTGTGAATGGTGCATCTTGCTCAATTTTCCACATTTTTGAGTGTTCTTGGACTTTTTGGAAAGCTCTAAGAGTCCTCTAACCAACCTTTTTGGTCTCATATCAATTGGAGTTTCCATGCTCAATATATCCTCAAAACAAAATGTTGACTTTTTGTTGACTTTGAAAATGACCTGTAATGTTTTGGGCCATACCTCTCAAATGAAGCATTTTTTGGACATTCTTGTGAGACATGAAGTTGTAGAGAATTGAATTTCCTTCAAAACATGAGGTGGTGGAAAAATTTCTAAGAAATTATGAGAAAGTTATGATCAGTCAAAGTTCAGTTGACTTTTCACCTAGAAACCCTAATTTAGAAAGTTTGACTTTTGAGCAAATCTTGAGTTTTCTTGATGAATCATGATCAACCATTGATCAAATGATGAATGTAACTTCAAAATGAGGATGTTGACAAAAAATTATGAAGTTTGACAGTATGTTGACCAAAGTTGACTTTTTGTCCAATACAACTGATTTTCAACCATCTGGGCAATTGTCTGAGCAATCTTGACTTGTAAGGCTTGAAACTTGACATGGAGAATCTTTGAAGCATATGAGGAGGCATGAAGACCATTGGAGATGTTGGAAATCCATCTTGACCTGAGGATCACCACACCCTAGTTTGGGTTGATTGTCTAGGAGAGGGTTTGTCTGATCAACTCTTGAGGAATCCTTGAGTATGGATGTATGAGATGTCTTGAGAGGATGGAGGGAAAATTTTGGGGTATGACACAGGGTACTTGTTAGATCCACATGATGCTAAATCACAAACTGGATATATATATATATATACATATGGTAACACTGCAATATCATGGAGATCGCAAAAACAAACACTTGTAGCAACTTCTTCAAATCATGCTGAAGTAATTTCCCTTCATGAAGCGAGCAAAGAGTGTAGATGGTTACAATTGGTAACTCGACATATTAAAGGAGCGTTTGGTTTACCAGTTGATAATAATCCAACAATTCTGTATAAAGACAATGTTGCATGTGTTACCCAGATGAAAGAAGGATACATAAAAAGTGACAAAACCAAGTATATCCCTCCCAACTTTTTCTCATTCATACAAGAACTTGAAAGAAATAAAGAGGTTGATATTCAATATATACGTTCATGTGATAATATGGAAGACTATTTACATAGGCACTTCCTACATCACTTTTCAAGAAACATGTGCAAAATATTGGAATGCGTCATCTTAAAGATCTTTGAAGAAGAACTAATTGTGTTCTGTTGAGGGGGAGCATAATGTTGTACTCTTTTTCCCTTATTAAGGTTTTTATCCCAATGGGTTTTTCCTTATAAGGTTTTTAACGAGGCAATGTATGTTCCCATAAGACTCTCCACAACAAAGTTTAAAAGGAGCACCATGATAGATATTTCTAAGGGGGAATGTTATAATAATGAAGAACATTATTATAATTATTTAGAAATTCCTATATAATAGTCAAACTTAAAATAGTAATGACAAATTATTGGTGATGCATAATTTGTCAAAGATAGAATAGTAATACCAATTATAATAGTAATTTTCTACTATTATAAATACACCCCTTTGGTAAATGTAAAACGATACCAAATTTTACTTTGAAAGATAGAAAAATATCATTCCACTTACTTCATCATTTTCTCATAGTTGACATCATAAATATCATATATAGTTCTTCAACTTAAGTTAGATTCAAATATTATCTAGTTATTCTTAACAGTATGGTATTAATGTTGAAAGTAATTCATGTGTGTTGAAATTGTGTGTGTGTCGAAGGATGCCTACCCATTCGAAGAACGTGTGAGTCGAACATGCCACCCAGATTCGACAAATTAGATTTTTTTTAGATTTAAATAGATTTGATTTAAGTCTAGAATAAAATAGATTTTATTTAGTTCCAAATAGATATTTTGGGATTTTATAGTTTTGGGCTTTAGCTTAGGGAGAAAGCTAACCTAAATCTATAAATAGAGGGAGTAGCCACTATTTTTGTAATTCAATTCATTCACAGTATTTTGTAGTTGTGTCATACCCCAAAATTTTCCCTCCATCTTCTCAAGGTATTCCATACATCCATGCTCAAGGATTCCTCAAGGGTTGATCAGACAAACCCTCTCCTAGACAATCAACCCAAACTAGGGTTTGGTATTTCTCAGATCCAGATGAGTTTCCAACATCTCCAATGATCATCATGCCTCCTCATATGCTTCAAAGATTCTCCATGTCAAGTTTCAAGCCTCACAAGTCAAGTTTCCTCAGACAATTGCTCAAATGGTTGAAAATCAGTTGTATTGGACAAAAAGTCAACTATGGTCAACATACAGTCAAACTTCATAATTTTTGGTCAACATCCTCATTTTTAAGTTACATTCATCATTTGATCAAGGGTTGATCATGATTCATCAGGAAAAATCAAGATTTGCTCAAAAGTCAAACTTTCTAAATTAGGGTTTCTTAGTGAAAAGTCAACTGAACTTCGACTGAGCATAACTTCTTCATACTTTCTCAGAAATTTTTCAACCACCTCTTGTTTTGAAGGAAATTCAATTCTCTACAACTTCATGTCTCACAAGAATGTTCAAAAAATGCTTCATTTGGAAGGTATGGATCAAAACATTACAGGTCCTTTTCAAAGTCAACAAAAAGTCAACTTTTTGTTTTGAAGATATATTGAGCATGGAAAGTCCAATTGAGATGAAACCAAAGAGGTTGGTTAGAGGACTCTTAGAGATTTCTAAAAAGTCAAAGAACACTCAAAGATGTGGAAAATTGAGCAAGATACACCAATCACAAGTTGGGCAATTTTGAAGAAGTGCACAAAGAGAGATACTTCTAAAAATCAAAAACTTTGCAAATGGGCTTACTTTTTCTTCATCCAAACTTGTTCCTTATGCAATTAGAAATATCCAAGCCCAATGCCACAAATTTTTATTTTATTTTTCTATTAAATTTGGATTTTATTAATTTAAATACAAATTAAATTCAAAAATAAGGTATAAAATCAAAATTAATTGCAAATTTGATTTTTCTCTCTTCCTTGAGATCCAAGAAAACCAATAAAGCCAACAAATTTCGAAATTTGATTGGATATGGCAAGAATTTGATTGAAATTGATCAAAAAAGAGAAAATTTGATTTGGTACAAAATCAAATATATTTTGCATTGATTGATGATTAATTCTTTCTCAAATCAGCTCCAATTCCATCTACTATATATATACAATACATGCCACACGAATTAGGGTAGAAAAAGTGGCTGGAGAAACCCTATTCAAGTTCAAAAAAAACCGTGCTATACAAGCAACTGGCAGCCCTAGTTTTGCTTCGATTCAACCAATTCTAAGCCTTCCATTGCATTCATTGAGGTCTTTAGAATCGATCCAGACCCTTACAACTCTAAAAAACATCAAGAATTGAGAGAACACGATTTCGGTTTGTCACACTTTTTCAAAATTCGATTTCTATCATTCATGCACTTTTAACATGTTTTGTGGTTTGTTTTATGTTTAGATGGAAGTTTGCAAGCTTTCTACATAGTTTGATTGAATTTTCATGGCCGGAATTGAAACTTACGATAGCTAGGGTTCCATGGTTCGAATTGGGATCTCACGAAATAGGATAAATTGGACAAAACGAGTACCACCATCATGTTTAGAATGATGAATCCAATCGAACCATGCCTTTGAATTGAATTTATATTGCTTGTACCGGATTTTAGAATTTGCAGGGGTCATAGCGTCGAAGGGGGCCGACGCTAACTTTTCAAAAATTCAAATGGAGAAGATGAAGATCTTCGCGCGTGTTCTTGGTTCCCAGGAATCGAGTTTGCTTAAAACGATCGCGTTTCAACTTTCAAACACCAAGTGTCAAGTGGCGCAGCGGTTAAGGCTTAGTTTTGAAAAGATGCTCCAAGAGGTCATGGGTTCAACTCCCACCAGGACCGGTTTTTTCTTTTCTTTTTACAAACTTTCATATTTTTTCTATTTTTCCTATTTTATTTTCTTTTAATATTTCTTATGCATTTTAATTTCTTTTCATAATTTTTATCATGCATTTAAAAACACCAAAAAATATTTTTCTTTTTTGCATTATTTACAGAAAATGTTTATTTAATTTATAAAATTAAAAAATATTATTTTGCATGCATATTTAATTTTATTGCTAATTTGTCATTTAAATCACATTTAATTGTTTTTTAATTATTAAATTATCTCCAAAAAATCCCAAAAAATTATTTTAGCATATTAATGTTGTTACTTGCATGAAATATTTTTCTCATTTAAAAATTTGCATTTTTACTAACATTTTC
Organism: Vicia sativa; assembly: GCA_021764765.1. NCBI lineage: Eukaryota > Viridiplantae > Streptophyta > Magnoliopsida > Fabales > Fabaceae > Vicia > Vicia sativa. The sequence continues at coordinate 34,905,285 of CM038796.1, read as the reverse complement.
CTCTTATTCGATTTCCTTGTATTTTCCGATTTCTCATCTTTTCACAGGTTATCCCGTTTCGGACGATTTCTTTTTACTGTTTTCTTTTTTCCAATTATGTAACTGCTTATGGGATGTAATAGTCTAATTAGGGCTTTTATTTTCCGCATTTCTAAATTATGTATCTGCCCCAAAGCCATGTAATAGCGTAGGATTTATCTTTCCGCACTTTATATTTCCGCAATTTACTTTCTGCACCCTATAAACTGCTAGTAATTAGGCGTGTATGGCAAGACTAAAATTGAACATAGCTCACTCATAATTCCAAGATAACATATACCTGAAATCAACACACTCTTTTCACACATGCACCCCTTAGGGTAATTCTCTCTCGTTGCCTTTACGAATTCAAATGGCCATGTCCCTCGAATGTAGAGGTATTCTAGCACCGTTGCCTTCAAAACAAATCATCATAGTCCCTTCGATACAAAGATCATAAGACCCACGATGTCGCCTCTGAATACATGATCTTGACCCTCGATTGTCGCCTACGAAAAATGATGATAGTCCCTTCGAATGTGCTAGGATACTTCCTACAAGTTGCCTTCTATGACCATCCGATGTCCCTTCGAATGTCCCGCTTACATCCAACAAATGAGGTTACCTATCAACTAATGGTATGGATAGCGCTATTCTAAAGGAACGTAAAATAACACGAAAACGACCAATTCTGAGTAGGTAATAAGACTTTTAGTTGCTTGCTCTATCAAAACACTTTTCACACCTCACACTTTTGTCAAAGTTCAAACTCTTTTAAAACGAAACATTTCCGAACACTTTGTATACATTCCTACATGAATCATTACAAAGTCAAAGCGAAATGCCTTTTCAAAACATTTTTCAAACACACGTAAAATTTTAAAGTGATCTAAGAGCAACTAAGAGCCGTAGATAACTACGGATGGAAAGGGTGCTAATACCTTCCTTTTCATAACCTTCTCCTTACTCGTAATCTAACGAAGGTCTTTTTCTCGTACTTTTTACCTTCCCTTAATTGATAAAAGAAAAGTCGGTGGCGACTTTGCTATCCGCACATTTGCGATACAAAACCTACAAAGTCGGCTTCACCGTGTTACGAATCGGCGACTACGGGAGACACCCTTAAAGAGAGAATGCCTTAGGGATTTTAGATCACCTTTATTGCTTTTTTTTGACTTGCTTGCTTTATCTTTAAGGGTTGCTTGGGTATTATATTTGTGGGGATCCTACACCCGGATCCGGTTTCCTTTTAGGTAAGTAGCAATAATCGTCGCGACTGCTAGACGATATCGAAACGGTCAACATGATGGCTACGTTAGTGTGACACTTGGATGTCCCGATACTCTTCATTTCCAAGTCGAGGATAGTATTTGGCTTCTACGTGGTGTCATCAAGCACTAACTAAACTTTTAGAACCTTAATTGACCCATCTTGGCCATTAGAAGGTAGTGAGATGGCCGACTTTGGTGCACTAAGGTTGGTTGATACTGATGCTACGCTCATTAAGATCGACTTTGGGATATTTTCTGTCGACCACTTGGTAGTCGTATTGAAATAAACGCCTACGAGAAAGATCAATGATATGAGATTCCTAGAACCCGGTTACTATTATAGGACATGATGAACCAACTCAAACTTTTGGTGGGGTAATCACCTATACCTCTTGCAAGCCTTAAACCTAGGCTCATTGTGTGAATTGTTTGTGTGTGCTAAACATGACATCATGACATCATTTGCATTGTATATCATTTCTAACTATTTCAAGGACCCAGGGATTTATCTTAGCTCTGTTTTGTAGGAATTATGGCTTCTAGAAAGACTATCTGAATCAAGTTCATGGGTATACCTTCTCAGCTCAAAGAATTGGTTTCAAATTCCGACCATGCTCACCATCAAAAGACATGGTTATTTGCTTGACGTGGTTACCTCCGGTTTTGAAGAAGATATGATGCATGTCCTATTCCAGTTCTTCGATCCGAAACACCATTGCTTTACATTCCCAGATTATTAGTTAGTTCCTACCTTGGAAGAATTCTCTAAGCTACTTGGGATACCTATTCTTGACCAAATGCCATTCACCGGTCTAGAAAAGGTTCCTAGGTACGAAGACATCGTGATCCCTTACATCTTAAGCGCCGTATTGAAGCCAATTGGGAAACAAGAAGCGGAGTTAAGGGGTTACTTGCTAAGTTCCTAATTAAGAAAGCCCGTGAATTCCTCAAAGTTATGAGTTTCCATGCATTCGAAGACATCGTGGCCTTGCTAATCTATGGTTTGGTTCTGTTCCCTAACTCGGATCAATTTATAGATGTCAACGCCATCAAGTTGTTTCTTACCGCAATCCAAAGCCTACCTTACTTGGAGACATCCTACATTCTTCCACACCGTACTATCAAAAGACAAGGAACTCTCATGTGTTGCATACCGCTACTTTCCGGTGGTTTATTTCACACCTTCCTCCATCCTTTTGAAGAATGAACAAAGGTTGAGATGGTCTCAAAGGTTGATGTCACTCTCTCATTCGATATCCGCTGGAGTCTTTTCTCTCAAAAGGACTTCACATTCATTGAGCGTGGAGAATTCCTAATGTACCACTACTTGGTATAAGGGAGGTATTACTTACAACCCTTCTCTAGCTCTACGCTTGGTTTTGCTCAAGAGATGGCCCACATGATATGCTTCTCCAAGATATTGTGTTTAACTACAACCACGATCTCCAGAATTACCGACGAAGGTTCATACATGCTTGGGGCATGGTAAATAAGACTGACACCAAGACTTTGGGGCACCAAAACTCCATTCCTTGGGAACCTTACCTCAAATGGGTGAGAGCTCGAGCTCAAAACCTCATGATGCCATTCACTGCTTTACCAAGAATTATGGAACTCTATAGGTGACGTACTTATAATGCTCTCCATCCCGACATGCCTACTAATTTTGAAGACTTGAAGAGATCCGGATTCAAATTTTAAAGAAGAAAGGATACATTCAAGCTCTGTTATGCAAGTGAGAAGAAAGTGCTAGAGTTGACCAAGCTACTTCACGAGGAGCGAAACATCAATGTCTACCTCGGCACCAAAAGGAAGCGCCCGTGGGAGACTTAGAGCTTTAAGATTTTTATGTTTTCTTTTATCTATTTTATCTTTTGTACTTAAAAAGAAAAAGAATAATAAAAAGAGTACTAATAAATGTTTGTTCATTGCTTGTTTAACAAATTTAAATCTCTAAGGTCCTTGAAAACATTGCATTGCATTCGCATAAACATCGTAGCATAGCATAACATTGCATCAGTACATTGAAGATTGGTTTTCTCATTTTCTCTATTTATTTTAGCGTAAATGGCTCTTGTCACAAAGATCTCCGTGCTCGAATGCCGGCCAGCAGATGTTCACTAGTTTGGTCCAAGGCCAAGAAGATCCAAGAAGCTCATCAATGAAAGAAGAAGGTTGTTGGTCTCTCAACATGGGCGACGCTACAAAGGTGGTCCTAAAAGGGTCACTGGATAGAGCTCTCTCAAGGAAGTGTCAAGAATGAGGGGAGTGACAAGGAAATGAAGATGGCCACCGAAAAGAGAGAGAGGATCAAGATGATAATGACCAAGACTGATGAAGATGATAAGTACAAACAACTTGAAGACCGTTCAATGTCGTGGAAAACCCAAGATGTCCGGCTGAATTTTGATGATCCGAGTCTTGTCCCTCGGTGTTGTGATTCCTCCCAAATTCAAAGTTCCAACTTTGCCAAGTATGATGGCATGTCTTGCCCTAAGTCGCATCAAGTCCTATGTTCAAGATCAACCCCACACCGATGATGTAAAGTTGTGGATGCATTATTTTCAAGAGAGTTTGTCCGAACTCAATTGGAGTGGTATTATCACCAGATAATGACCGTATCCGTATTTGGAGTGACTTAGCGATGCTTTCTATGCATGATGAGTATAATGTCAATTGACACCCACCGCATGCAACTACAAAGCATGTCTATGGGTCGTGACGAGAAGTTCAAAGAGTATGCTCAAATGGAGAGACCTAGTGTAGAGTTCAACCACCCTTGTCCAATAGGGAATTGGTTGATATGTTTATGGGAACACCGACAGCCCATTCTTTAATCATCCGATTGAAACTCTTCAACCGGATTCACCGAGCTAATACTTACAAAGCAGCGATCAAGTCGGTATCAAGAGTGGAAGATTCGTAGAATCATCTTCAAATGTTGCAAGAGATCTTTGGTGGTAAGAAAGAAGCTAATGCCGTGTATGGTCGAAAAGCCGAGCCAAGACCGACCGCTACTAACTGCGGGGCCAGGATTTCCAATCCTACATCAAGACAACCTCGCCGAGACAACGCGCAGAGCCGTAACACGCCACGAAGACAGCATTTAAGATCAACATGCCATTGTCGCAAGCCTTGCAACACATGTTGAAAGCAGAGTGACACTTGAGGATCCTCCTCAGAACGTCAATACTTCCTCTCCGAGATACAATCCTAATGCTAAGTGCGTTTACCATTCCAATAGCCCTGGACATAACACCGATGATTGTTGGGCTCTGAAGAACAAGATTCAAGATATGATCGAAGCTAAGCAGATTGAGTTTGACCCTCCGGTTGAGACTCCGAATGTGATCAACGCTCCTATGCCTAACCATGATAAGAGCTCCAATGTTGTTGGTGACGATACTTATGTTTTCAACATAGATGACTTGACCATTCCTCTGATGACTGTTAAGAAAATTTGTTGCAAGCCGGTGACAATCCAGGATGCCTAGAGAATTGTCGTTGGTGCCCATCTACACCTGATGGTTGTGCTTGGTTAAGAAGACGTGTTCAATGCATGATGGATAACCGTGAGATACTATTCCTAAAACCACCTGTGCAGAAGCTGTGTGAAGATATGTCTAAGTTGAAGATCGAGGAAGCGAATGAAGCTGTACCATCTGTATGGGATACCTTGGGGCAGCCAAGTGGAAAGTACGATTACATGGTGAAGTACACTGTTCCTGAGAGCTACAAAATTCCTATTGAAGATGTTAAAGCAACCGGATGGGGTGACGATTTCCCAGAAGACTATGCCGATGTTAACACTATAAGGATTTCTCTCACGATCCCGTGCCTAGGGTGGCACCTCTCATTATCACTTCTCCCACAGCCCATATTCCTCCCGACAAAGCTATCCTTGAACTATGGAGTTGATGTTTACTATCATGGTGTCAAGCAAGACCTCCGACCATTGAAGATCTTACAGCTGAAGCTACCATTCCCGACATTGACAATATCACGGATCAAGTAGGGTGACCGTAACCGGAGGGTTTTCTCCAAATCTCTCCTAAGACACCGTGACTCCAACTCACATTCCAATTATTCAATCCATTCCCAAGCTGAGGGAAAACCATGACTCATCCCGCTCACCAAGTACCAAAGGAAGTTGTCAAGACACCTCCAAACGAGAAATGGAGGAAATTTAAAGATTATCAAGAAGAGTGACTACAATGTTGTGGAACAATGGGACATACTCCACAAAGATCTCCATGCTTGCTCGCTCAGTGCTCGAGGCTCATGCTAATGCCTTAGTGAAGTTTCAAGAATGCTCACGCATCGCAAGACACTACTACCGACCAATTTGAAGTTTGTATTGCTAGCCCGGCCGCCAACAACGGCCTAGGCTTCTCCGATTTGACTGACCGCCGTAAAGAACACAACAAAGCCTTGCACATCTCGCCGAATGCAAGGCTACATTGTCTCATGTTTTGGTGGATATCGGCTTGATGTCGGGTTGATTCGAGACCCAGTGACATTATTGTGAGAGCTTTTGATGGTTCTAAGAGAACAAGATTGGAGAGCTCATTCATCTAAAGTCGGCCCCGACTTTTGACTCCACTTTCTTTGTCATGGACATCCGTCCACTTACTTGCCTACTTAGACGCCTCGATATATGGGCAAGGCCACTTCCTTACATCGTGTCAAGTACCCGTGAAAGGGAAGGTTGTCATAGTATGTGGTGAAGAAGAATATATGGTCAGTCATCTACAGTCGTTCCGATACCTTGAGGTGGAGGGTGAATTCTTCGAGACTCCCTGTCAAGCTTTTGAAACAATTCCCAGTCATACCGCCGACTCTCCACACCCCGGTTACACAAGTTTCTCCTAGGATGGCCTCGTTGAAAGATGCTCAAACTGCAGTTGAAGAAGGAGGTAGTTCTATTTGGGGTCAGCTCCCTGATCTTCCTTTCAAAATTTGACAAGACTGGTTTAGGCTTCACCATCAAGGGTCAGAAGATGATACGCCGCGAACGTGCCGGCCAACTTCCTTTCCGCATCAGTCAGAGTGGAATCCATGCTATAAAAGATGACGACAACGACTTCGACATCAGCAAATGGATCTTCCCAACCTGCATAATGGGCTAACAATTGGAAGATCAAGACGCTATACCAATCTCCTTTAGACAGAGTAATTGTTTTGTTTTGTTTTGCTTTTCATATTTTCGCTTTAAACAATAAACTCTAAAGCCTAGTGCCTTGCCCGGCATCAAGGCTCGCTCGTGAGGGTTATTATCGTCATTTGCATAGTTTCATTCAATAAAATCTTTGGACTTTGCATTCAATTGTTGTTTTCTTTACTTTATCACCCTTCAAAAGCTATGTGTTTCTTACACACACCCACGTGATACAATCGCGTAATCACTCCGAATCTCGTTGATAACAACTATGCTATTGCTAAATATGACTTCAATAATCCGATCTACCAAGCCAAGACGAAAGTGAGGAAGATTGTGAAGTGCTGTGAGAACTTGTCGATCGCATGAAGAGAACGAGTTATACAACCACACAAGAGCAAGTCGAGGTTGTGAATTGGGTAACCGACGAAGATGTAAAAGAGATCAAGATAGAGCGGGTCTTGAGAACAAGTGTTAAAGAAAGATTGGTTCGATGCTACGAGACTATATTGAGGTTTTGCTTGGTCATAAGACATGCTGTGTTTGACATTGATATTGTGGTACACCGGCCGACAAAAGAGGGTTTTCTCCTGAAGGTATGTCTGTCAGATGGCCCGAGATGTCGAGAAAATCAAAGCCGGGTTATGAAGCGCTCAACCGGTTTTTAGTCATACTTCCTATCCACAATGGTTGCGAATGTGGTACCGTGCAAAGAAGGATGGTAAGGTACGAATGTGTGTGGATTATAGAGATCTGAACAAAGCGAGTCCGAAAGATAATTTTCCACTCCCTCATATTGATGTTCTGGTTGACAACACCGCTCAGCATAAGGTTTTCTCCTTTATGGATGGTTTCTCCGGTTACAATCAGATCAAAATGGCTCCCGAAGACATGGAGAAGACTACTTTTGTTACACAGTGGGGCACTTTCTACTTCAAGGTTATGCCGTTCGGACTAAAGAATGCGGGCGCCACTTATCAGCGTGCCATGGTGACGTTATTTCATGACATGATTCATCACGAGATAGAGGTCTACGTCGACGACATGATAGCTCGATCACGCATCAAGAAGAACATCTAGACCATTTGCGTAAACTATTTGATAGGTTGAAGAAATGTGTCGAGACTTAATCCTAACAAGTGCACCTTGAGTCGATCCTAAAACTCCTAGGTTTGTTGTCGCGGTAAAGGTATTGAAGTTGACCCCGCCAAGGTTAAAGCTATTCAAGAAATGCCAGCCCCCGCACCGAGAAGGAAGTGAGAGGTTTCGGGCCGATTGAACTACATTGCCGTATCATTGCACATCTAACTCGCTACTGTGAGCCAATATTCAAGTTATCAAGAAAGATCAAGTGGTAGAATGGAACGACGATTGCCGATCGCTTTTGACAAAATCAAGGAGTACCCATGTAATCCTCCTATCCCGATGCCGCTCACCAAGGAAGACTCTTATCATGTACTGACAATTAGAGAACTCAATGTGTTGGGGCAACATGACGAGTCCGGTCGAAAAGAGCATGCAATATACTACCTTAGCAAAATTTTACCGATCGGAAACAAGATACTCACACCGAGAAAACTTGCAACGCTGTCTGTCACGACTAAGACAAGATATGTTGACTCACACTACCTTGTTGATTTCCAAGATGGATCCGATAAAATACGATTTGAGAAACCAGCCTCTCCGTAAGAATAGCAAGATGGCAAATGATCTTGACCGAATCCGACATCCAAGACACTTCTCAAAAAGCGATCAAAGGAGTGTAGTAGCCGATCATTTGGCTCATCGTCGAAATGACTATCACCTATGCAGCTCAATTTCCATTAAGATGTTTTACTAGTTACCGATCAGGAAGAACTGTGCCCGACGAAGGACCCGAACAAGGATCCCGATGGACCATGGTCTTTGATGGAGCCTCAAACGCACTTGGCAATGGCATTGACGCCATCATTACATCCCCCAGACACAACACCGCCGACTACAACAGCGCACTAACAACATGGGTATTAAAGTCGCTATTGACTTAAGAATCAAGTTCTTACAAGTATATGGAGACTCTTTTAGTGATCACCGACATAAGTGGGATACGAAGCACCCGAATCTCATTCCGTATCGAGAGCATGTTCTGAGTTTGATCCCCTACTTCAAAGAGATCACTTTCAGTCACATTCCACGAGAAGAGAATAAGTTGGCAGACGCATTGGCTACTATGCCATCTATGTTCAAGGTCAGATGGGACAACGAGGCTCCCCAGATCATCATCGAGAAGTTCGACGAACCAGCATATTGTTACGAGCTTGATACAGAAGAGAAACCTTGGTACTATGACGTGAAGAGGTATCTTGAGACTCAAGAATATCCCGCAGGGGCATCTGTCAACGATAAGAAGTTTTTGAGAAGGTTTGCATCCAAATTCTTCCTCAACAACGGGATCTTATACAAGCGCAACCACGACTTGGCCATCTACTAGACCGTAAAACAATGAACGATCATGGAAGAGTTACACGGCGATTTGGTACCCACTCCAAAGGGACATACGATGGCTAAGAAGATTTTGAGAACAGTTACTATTGGTCCACCATGGAAGTCGACCGTCACCGCTACGCCGATCTTGTCACAAATGCCGATGCGCATAAAGTGCACGCACTCAGATCAATGTTCTAACAGCCTGGCCGCTTGCAATGTGGGGCATTGACATGATCGGAGAAATCAAGCCCACCGCTTCCAACGGACATCGTTTCATCCTTGTGGAAATTGGCTATTTCACCAAGTGGGTAGAGGCAGCCTCGTTCGCATCTGTTACCAAGAATGTTGTGGCTCGATTCATCAAGCATAATCTTATCTGTCGGTATGGCACTCTCGAGAGGATTATCATAGATAACGGCTCTAATCTCAACAATAAGATGATCACCGAACTCTGCACGCAGTTCAAGATCAAGCATCACAACTCTTCTCCATATCAGCCTAAGATGAATGGCGCAGTGGAAGCCGCCAACAAGAACATTAAGAAGATTATACAGAAAATGAAAGTGACTTATAAGGATTGGCATGAGATGTTACCATTTGCTCTTCATGGTTATCGCACCACAGTACGGACATCAACAGGGGCAACCCCCTTCTCTCTTGTGTATGGTATGGAAGCAGTCCTACCAATCGAGGTTCAAATACCCTCAACCAGAGTCCTCCAGGACGCAGAGTTAGACAAAGACGATTGGGTTCAGACTCGCCTTGACCAGATTAATTTGATCGATGAGAAACGACCGCATCCATCCGCCATGGATGATCTATCGTAAACGAATGACCTAGGAAAAATAAGAGATCCCGCGAACCAAAAGGTTCGGGAAAAGTTAAGGATATATACAAAACATGTACACCCGAAAGTCGAAAACGAAAAGGCGGTTTGGGCAAAAAAGGGTATCCCGATAGACTGAAAACCCGAAAGAGAGGTCTAGGCAAAAGTTAGGGATTTAAGCGTACGACTATGTCTCTTCCAGATCACCTACCTACAAACTACTATCAACATTCAAGATTCAAATGGCGAAGATCAGTTTACTCACTTTCTACTGACAGCAAGGAGATGAGATAGTTGAAATATATGAGTACTAGCATAGTTGGAACTTAACGAGATTGTTTCCGCATAGCTTTTCGCTTTTCTTGTGTACAAACTACTTGGCCATACGCCACATTTCAAATAAATACGAGTTCTTTCTCTTTACAATTTTTGCTGTTGTCGTTTGCATAAAGTCCAACGCTTGCTTTGAATGATTATATGCATCTGACAATAAAAATCCCTTCACAAACATGCGAAAAGTGAACATACGAAAGTAATTGCTACAGGCTCCAAGAATTGAGATGACGACGAAAGTCACCAATGCATTTCCCACGTAACATGATCCCCACAAAGGATGTCACCCAAAACCTTCCCAAAGAAAGAAGAGGAGGACCCCAAGCAGTGATTCCACTCAACTTAATCGGCCACACCCATCTTCGAGCAATAACATTTCATCCCCAAATGAGGTATTAATCCCCAGCGTAATATCTCTACAATTTCCTTTTTCTCCAAAGAAGATCCGGACTTGAAACTTGGTCGTAGCGCACGAGGAAACCAACATCCTTTTCCAGCCTAGAGATTACGACGGCCCTGATCCTTCTAACCCGGTCTCCCAGCAACTATCAAATACTCTCCAGCAGGATTTACACGCAAGATCCCCAGCAGAGTACCTCCCAGATTCTCCCTAGCAGGGTCTATGTATGAGATCCTTAACAACGTGTTTCTCAATCTCTACCATCCTCAACAATATCTAGGCCCAAGACTTGGTCAGATAGTGCACCGGAGGAATCAAAGTTTTCTTTCTTCTCAGGGTTTCCGTCCCCAAACAGAAGTCAGAAATCTCCAACCAGAATATCCGCATCTTCTTCAAGATGGATATGTTTTGAAATACCACAACATCTATCGTTCATACATTTCTCATATATGCATATGTCATTCATACACATTGTCATGCATCATTCTTTGCGTAAGACTAACAGTATTCTATCAAAGTTTCTCTTGTTTTCTCCAAAACAGGTGAAAACCACTCCCAACACATACAGGTCCAAGATTAAAATACCCGAATCCAGACGGGGAGAACTATCTGAAAGACCACCCCTAGTTGTCCTCCGACAACTGGTCCAGGATTAAGACCCGAATCCAGACGGGAAAACTATCCGAACGACCGCCCTTGTTGTCCTCCGACAGCAGATCCAGGATTAAGACCCGAATCCAGACGGGAAAACTATCTGAACGATCATAAGTTATCCTCCGATAACAGGCAGTGGATCAATACCCGATGCACAACAGGGAAGCTATCCACACTTTGCCAACTACTACCCCCAGAGTAGTCAGCACGAAGAACTATTCTGACTCATTCTTATTATCAACAGCAGCTACAGAGTCTGGCGTACGACTCAGTTGCCTTGGATGGCATCTTAAGCCCATCTCCGACTACCTGTCGACAACTCTCCACCTTCAGAATGCTGCATATTTGGTTAAAAAACCAATACAAACCAATAACTTCATTCCAAGATGAGCACGAATTCTAACGTACGACTCCCTCCGGATGGCATCTTAAGCCCATCTCCATCCCTTCTCACTTCCAGGAACATCTACAGAGTCTAGCGTACGGCTCACTCCTCAGCACCGACCTTTCCAGATGGCATCCTAAGCCCATCCCCGTCAATTCTCCTATCAACCATCTCAAGTCTAGCGCACGACTCATTCCCCAGCGAAGTCTCCGACTTTTCCAAATGGCATCTATAAGCCCATTCCCGCATCATCAACCAACCGCGAGTGTAAATTTTCAGGTGTACTCGAGTGTTCAATCATCTTCTACCTCCAGGTCACGAAAGGCGAACATGCCAATCTAACCCTTCCAGTACAAGAAGATTGAACAGGGGCAGCTGTCATACCCCAAAATTTTCCCTCCATCTTCTCAAGGTATTCCATACATCCATGCTCAAGGATTCCTCAAGGGTTGATCAGACAAACCCTCTCCTAGACAATCAACCCAAACTAGGGTTTGGTATTTCTTAGATCCAGATGAGTTTCCAACATCTCCAATGATCATCATGCCTCCTCATATGCTTCAAAGATTCTCCATGTCAAGTTTCAAGCCTCACAAGTCAAGTTTCCTCAGACAATTGCTCAAATGGTTGAAAATCAGTTGTATTGGACAAAAAGTCAACTATGGTCAACATACAGTCAAACTTCATAATTTTTGGTCAACATCCTCATTTTGAAGTTACATTCATCATTTGATCAAGGGTTGATCATGATTCATCAGGAAAAATCAAGATTTGCTCAAAAGTCAAACTTTCTAAATTAGGGTTTCTCAGTGAAAAGTGAACTGAACTTTAACTGAGCATAACTTCTTCACACTTTCTCAGAAAGTTTTCCACCACCTCTTGTTTTTAAGGAAATTCAATTCTCTACAAATTCATGTCTCACAAGAATGTTCAAAAAAAGCTTCATTTGGAAGGTATGGATCAAAATATTACAGGTCCTTTTCAAAGTCAACAAAAAGTCAACTTTTTGTTTTGAAGATATATTGAGCATGGAAACTCCAATTGAGATGAAACCAAAGAGGTTGGTTAGAGGACTCTTAGAGCTTTCTAAAAAGTCCAAGAACACTCAAATATGTGGCAAATTGAGCAAGATACACCATTCACAAGTTGGGCAATTTTGAAGAAGTGCACAAAGAGAGATACTTCTTAAAATCAAAAACTTTGCAAATGGGCTTACTTTTTCTTCATCCAAACTTGTTCCTTATGCAATTAGAAATATCCAAGCCCAATGCCACGAATTTTTATTTTATTTTTCTATTTAATTTGGATTTTATTAATTTAAATACAAATTAAATTCAAAAATAAGGTATAAAATCAAAATTAATTGCAAATTTGATTTTTCTCTCTTCCTTGAGATCCAAGAAAACCAATAAAGCCAGCAAATTTCGAAATTTGATTGGATATGGCAAGAATTTGATTGAAATTGATCAAAAAAGAGAAAATTTGATTTGGTACAAAATCAAATATATTTTGCATTGATTGATGATTAATTCTTTCTCAAATTAGCTCCAATTCCATCTACTATATATATACAATACATGCCACACGAATTAGGGTAGAAAAATTGGCTGGAGAAACCCTATTCAAGTTCAAAAAAAATCGTGCTATACAAGCAACTGGCAGCCCTAGTTTTGCTTCGATTCAACCAATTCCAAGCCTTCCATTGCATTTCTTGAGGTCTTTAGAATCGATCCAGACCCTTACAACTCTCAAAAACATCAAGAATTGAGAGAACACGATTTCGGTTTGTCACACTTTTTCAAAATTCGATTTCTATCATTCATGCACTTTTAACATGTTTTGTGGTTTGTTTTATGTTTAGATGGAAGTTTGCAAGCTTTCTGCATAGTTTGATTGAATTTTCATGGCCGGAATCGAAACTTACCATAGCTAGGGTTCCATGGTTCGAATTGGGATCTCACGAAATAGGATAAATTGGACAAAACGAGTACCACCATCATGTTTAGAATGATGAATCCAATCGAACCATGCCTTTGAATTGAATTTATATTGCTTGTACCGGATTTTAGAATTTGCAGGGGTCATAGCGTCGAAGGGGGCCGACGCTAACTTTTCAAAAATTCAAATGGAGAAGATGAAGATCTTCGCGCGTGTTCTTGGTTCCCAGGAATCGAGTTTGCTTAAAACGATCGCGTTTCAACTTTCAAACACCAAGTGTCAAGTGGCGCAGCGGTTAAGGCTTAGTTTTGAAAAGATGCTCCAAGAGGTCATGGGTTCAACTCCCACCAGGACCGGTTTTTTCTTTTCTTTTTACAAACTTTCATATTTTTTCTATTTTTCCTATTTTATTTTCTTTTAATATTTCTTATGCATTTTAATTTCTTTTCATAATTTTTATCATGCATTTAAAAACACCAAAAAATATTTTTCTTTTTTGCATTATTTTCAGAAAATGTTTATTTAATTTATAAAATTAAAAAATATTATTTTGCATGCATATTTAATTTTATTGCTAATTTGTCATTTAAATCACATTTAATTGTTTTTTAATTATTAAATTATCTCCAAAAAATCCCAAAAAACTATTTTAGCATATTAATGTTGTTACTTGCATGAAATATTTTTCTCATTTAAAAATTTGCATTTTTACTAACATTTTCCTCTTATTCGATTTCCTTGTATTTTCCGATTTCTCATCTTTTCACAGTTATCCTGCTTTCGATTTCTTTTATTTCTTTTTCCAATTATGTAACTGCTTATGGGATGTAATAGTCTAATTAGGGCTTTTATTTTCCGCATTTCTAAATTATGTATCTGCCCCAAAGCCATGTAATAGCGTAGGATTTATCTTTCTGCACTTTATATTTCCGCAATTTACTTTCTGCACCCTATAAACTGCTAGTAATTAGGCGTGCATGGCAAGACTAAAATTGAACATAGCTCACTCATAATTCCAAGATAACATATACCTGAAATCAACACACTCTTTCACACATGCACCCCTTAGGGTAATTCTCTCTCGTTGCCTTTACGAATTCAAATGGTCATGTCCCTCGAATGTAGAGGTATTCTAGCACCGTTGCCTTCAAAACAAATCATCATAGTCCCTTCGATACAAAGATCATAAGACCCACGATGTCGCCTCCGAATACATGATCTTGACCCTTGATTGTCGCCTACGAAAAATGATAATAGTCCCTTCGAATGTGCTAGGATACTTCCTACAAGTTGCCTTCTATGACCATCCGATGTCCCTTCGAATGTCCCGCTTACACCCAACGAATGGGGTTACCTATCAACTAATGGTATGGATAGCGCTATTCTAAAGGAACGTAAAATAACACGAAAACGACCAATTCTGAGTAGGTAATAAGACTTTTAGTTGCTTGCTCTATCAAAACACTTTTCACACCTCACACTTTTGTCAAAGTTCAAACTCTTTTAAAACGAAACATTTCCGAACACTTTGTATACATTCCTACATGAATCATTACAAAGTCAAAGCGAAATGCCTTTTCAAAACATTTTTTCAAACACACAGAAAACACAATTTTAAAGTGATCTAAGAGCAACTAAGAGCCCGTAGATAACTACGGATGGAAAGGGGTGCTAATACCTTCCCTTTTCATAACCTTCTCCCTTACTTAGAATCTAACGAAGGTCTTTTTCTGTACTTTTTACCTTCCCTTAATTGGATAAAAGAAAAGTCGGTGGCGACTCTTGCTATCCGCACATTTGCGATACAAAAACCTACAAAGTCAGTTCACCGTGTTACAAGTTTCAAAGTGAATAATAAAGTTTTTCATAGTTTTGGGTAGAGAGAAACTCTGCAGAAAGATTGTGTGGTGATCAATCTTGTTCATAAAGATTGGTAGAAATTCATTATAGGTTGTGGTGGATTTCCAACATCTAGTATCAAGAGCTCCGGTTTCAATTCAAGGGAAGAACAATAAAGAATGATCAAGAACGATTGTAGAAGAAGAATTCACAATGATAATGAGCTATGGGAATGCGAATTATCCAACAAGTCTTCCAATCCTGAAAGTAGATAACTATGAGAATTGGTGCAAGCTGTAACACCCCTTCTAATTACCCGCGTTTTATAAATATTAATCAGAGTTTTAAACACAAATCAAGAGGCGTCACAATTTTTAAAATAATTCAAATTATAACCAAAACAGTATCATGCTTTTCACTGAAGAAATCATAAAATAAAACGGACCAAAAGTTATGCTTAACAACGGAAATGAAACATAACAAATCCTGAATACATCATCCATAAATATTCCAGGACATAAATCAAAGCATCAACCAAAATCATTAACTAAAATCCATAAAGAATTCCTAATCGAACGTTCCCCAGTGTTACATCTACAAGAGCATGACACTGAGACGCGGTTTGACTAAATAACACAACTCTTGAAGCTGTCCTCACCGATTCCAAGCAGCTAATCACTTCAAATATGAAATCATTAAAGTAAGGGTGAGATATCTATCCAATATAAAATGCATTATACGTTTTTAAATACAACGGAATAATTCGATACATTAGTCCACTATCAAAACACAATCATAGTTCAGTTCACAAAAAAACATTGTACACAATTCATTATGCAAATAAACAATCGATGGAAATTGCAACACTGGAAACCATCCTAGCATGTTACAATCCCATATGCAATGCAGACTCTATGCATGTGGTACCAAACATGAACCGAGTTCACCCTCTGTTCCATCACACTCGGAAAACAGCGGCAATCCATGATTCGCCCATAACCACTGGGTCAAGAATCTAGCCTCACTACCTCTGAATCCTGGTAAGTTTATTGGCTCTGTAAGTTCACTTCCGCACAATGGGAAGGAACCATAAACAATGCTTATGCATGCATCATAAAAGCATGCAATATCAGTTCACAAATTATGATCTTAACATAAATCCACATAATTCCAATCACCAATGTATCACATGGTATCAATTCAATCATAATGAATATTAGTCACAACATTGTAAGAATTATTTCTCATTCACTAAATCAGGCAATCCACAACCCGTTCTCCATCGTCCTTAAACTATCAACGTTTTCAAAATCGGGAGCTCGACTCTTTTAAAAATAATTTTCACAAAATAATGTTTTTCTCTTTTTATAAGATAGTATTTTTAATTTAAGAAATACTGCCGAAAACGACACTCGATCGACAACAACCCAAATAGAATCACAATTCTTCGCTGTCCGTGGCAAACCAGATACAAAGTCCATAGAAATGCCATCCCATTTCCACTCTAGAACGAACAACGGCTCCATCAATCCTGACGATTTCTGATTTTCAATCTGTGATTTCTGACAAACCAAACACGCATACACAAACTCGGCAATTTCCTTTTTCATTCCAGGCCACCAAAATAATTTCTTCAAGTCATGACACATTTTAGTAGCACCGGGGTGAATACTCAACCCACTACGATGTCCTTCTTCCAAAATACTCTTTCTAATCTCGGCAACATCCGAAACACATACCCTATCACCAAATCTCATAACTCCATTCTCGTCAATTCGGAATTCACCTCCTTGACCTTGGTTGATCAACGTCAACTTATCGACCAAACCAACATCGATCATTCATTTCAAATTTCTTCCGATACCACTAGTCACCAACATGCCCAATTTCACACTATTCGAGTAGTTTCACATACCAAACTCAAATCAATTGCTCAACCAATTCCAATTCACGAACCATTAACAATGACATATGCAAGGACTTCCCCGCTTAATGCATCTATAACAACGTTTACTGTGATGGTAATTCAAACCAAATCATAGTCCTTGAGAAATTCCAACCATCCTCCTCTCATATTCAAATCTTTCTGATCAAAGAGATACTTCAGGCTCTTATGATCACTGAATACCTCAAACTGTGAACCATATAGATAATGCCTCCACAATTTCAAAACAAACACCACGGCTGCCAACTCCAAATCATGAGTCGGATAATTCCTTTCATGAACCTTCAATTGTCTTGAAGCATAAGCCACAACCTGCCTATCTTGCATCAAAACACCACCTAATCCCATCAAAGACGCATCACAATACATTACAAAGATTCTCCAGATTCGCAAAATCGTAATCGAGCACTAGTCAACCTCCTCTTCAACTCTTGGAATCCTCTCTCACAATCAGAATCCCACACAAACGCTTGACCTTTTCTTGTCAACTTAGTCAATGGTAAAGCTAACTTCGAAAATCCTTCGATGAACTTCCTGTAATAACCTGCAAGACCAAGAAAACTACGGATCTCAAAATCATTCTTCGGCGCTTCCCACTGAGATACCGCTTCTACCTTCGTAGGATCAACAACAATGCCATTCTTGGAAATCACATGACCAAGAAAACTTACTTCACTTAACCAAAACTCACATTTAGACAACTTCGCATAAAACTTCTTCTCCTTCAACAATTCCAATAAAATTCTAAGATGCTTTGCATGCTCTTCATCATTCTTTGAATAGATCAAAATGTCGTCAATAAATATCACCACAAACTTGTCAAGATACGGATGAAATATCCTGTTCATATACTCCATAAAAACACCAGGTGCATTAGTAACTCCAAACGGCATAACAGAATATTCATAATGTCCATACCTTATTCTAAATGCAGTCTTCTGAATATCTTCCGCCTTAACACGAATCTGATGATATCCAGACCTCAGATCAATTTTACTAAATACACAAGCTCCAACCAACTGATCCATCAAATCGTCAATCCTCGGCAATGGATACCGATTCTTGATTGTCACTTTATTCAACTGCCTGTAATCAACACACAGTCTCATCGTACCTTCCTTCTTCTTAACCAACAATACCGGCGCACCCCACGGTGAAACACTAGGACGAATAAATTTCTTCTCAAGCAACTCTTCCAACTGTTTCTTCAACTCAGACAATTCAGATGCCGACATGCGATAAGGCGCCATCGACACCGGACTAGTTCTAGGAATCAAATCTATAGCAAACTCCACTTCTCTCTCAGGTGGTAGCTCACTAACATCTTCCGGAAACACTTCTGGAAATTCATTCACAACAGGTAACTCACCACTCTTAGCTTTTCCTTTCACCTCCGTCGAAGAATACAACATAAACACTACAACACCATCTCTAACGGCTGAATTCATCTGCTTAACTGACATAATCACATCTTCAACTTTAGCTACTTCAGGAAATATGACCGTCTTCTCAAAACAGTTGATATGAACCTGGTTGAATACCAACCAGTTCATTCCAAGGATAATATCAAGTTGTTCTAAAGGTAGGCCCACTAAATCCATACCGAAACCTCTACCAAAAATGATAATAGGACAATTCTTACAAACATACGAAGTAGTTACTGAACCCGATGCAGGAGTGTCAATAACCATACTTCCATCCATATTAGAAATTTCCAAATTCAATCTTTTAGCACAATCCAAAGCAATAAAAGAATGTGTCGCTCCAGTATCAATAATCGCAATTAAAGGTATGCCATTAATAAAATATGTACCTTTAATCAACCGATCATCTGGCTTAACCTCTGATCCTGACAAAGCGAACACCTTCCCACCAGCTTGCTCTTTCTTTGGCTTAGTACACTGCGGACGAGTGTGTCCCTCTTCGCCATAATTGTAACAAGTTATCCTTCTAGATCTGCACTCAGCAGCTACATGACCAAATCTCCCACAGTTGTTGCATTTCTTCGCATCATTCTTGCATTCAGTAGCTCGGTGTCCCATGTCACCACATCTGTAGCACTTAGTGGAAGAACCAGAAGAACCAGAGTCTCCCCCACTAGGCTTCCTCCAACCACCAGATTTCTGATTATTCCTATCATAGGGTTTACCACAATCCATCTGTCTCTTTCCCTTACGATCAGCATAACTCTGAGCATTCGACTTAGTACTAGCAAGATCCTCCTCTAGAATCCTACTACAGTCTACTAAATCAGGAAACCTCCTAATGCGCTGATACCTGATACCCTGCTTGATCTCATCACGAAGACCATTCTCAAACTTGATACATTTGGAAAATTCTCCGTCTGCATCGTTAGTGTAATGAGCATAATACTTCGCTAATTCAGTAAACTCCATTGCATACTCATGCACAGACTTGTTGCCTTGCTTGAGCTCCAGAAACTCAATCTCCTTTGCCCCGAATGTCTTCTGAAAGTACCTTCTCGTAAAAGCCTCCACACCCCAAGTCAATGCAATGCCATCTTCTTCCATTTCAGCCTGTAGCAACCCACCATCATCGCCTCCTCCAAAGATGTGAGTACCATACCTCACCTTCAGCTCTTCAGCACAATCGATCACTCTGAAGATCCTCTCGATCTCCTTCAACCACTTCTGAGCACCTTCGGGATCATGTGTGCCTTTGAACAATGGAGGATTATTCCTCTGAAAATTCCCCAATTGTCTGTCAGCACCAATACCAGCTCCCTGCTGATTCCCACCGAGCACTCCAGCTAACATTCCCAAAGCTTCAGCAATAATAGCATCGTCTCTTCCATTACCTCTTCCAGCCATTGTTCTGTAACATTACAAAATAATCCACATCAGCACACAAGTATCGACAGTGTTACCTTGCACTGGTCGCATACTAAAGGGATAACGACTCTAAGACAAGACCGACTATGCTCTGATACCACTATTGTAACACCCCTTCTAATTACCCGCATTTTATAAATATTAATCAGAGTTTTAAACATAAATCAAGAGGCGTCACAATTTTTAAAATAATTCAAATTATAACCAAAACAGTTATCATGCTTTTCACTGAAGAAATCATAAAATAAAACGGACCAAAAGTTATGTTTAACAGCGGAAATGAAACATAACAAATCCTAAATACATCATCCATAAATATTCCAGGACATAAATCAAAGCATCAACCAAAATCATTAACTAAAATCCATAAAGAATTCCTAATCGAACGTTCCCCAGTGTTACATCTACCAGAGCATGACACTGACACACGGTTTGACTAAATAACACAACTCTAGAATCTGTCCTCACCGATTCCAAGCAGCTAATCACTTCAAATATGAAATCATTAAAGTAAGGGTGAGATCTCTTTCCAATATAAAATGCATTATACGTTTTTAAATACAACGGAATAATTCGATACATTAGTCCACTATCAAAACACAATCATAGTTCAGTTCACAAAAAAACATTGTACACAATTCATTATGCAAATAAACAATCGATGGAAATTTCAACACTGGAAACTATCCTAGCATGTTACAATCCCATATGCAATGCAGACTCTATGCATGTGGTACCAAACGTGAACCGAGTTCACCCTCTGTTCCATCACACTCGGAAAACAGCGGCAATCCATGATTCTCCCATAACCACTGGGTCAAGAATCTAACCTCACTACCTCTGAATCTTGGTAAGTTTATTGGCTCTGCAAGTTCACTTCCGCACAATGGGAAAGAACCATAAACAATGCTTATGCATGCATCATAAAAGCATGTAATATCAATTCACAGATTATGATCTCAACATAAATCCACATAATTCCAATCACCAATGTATCACATGCTATCAATTCAATCATAATGAATATCAGTCACAACATTGTAAGCATTATTTCTCATTCACTAAATCAGGCAATCCAAAACCCATTCTCCATCGTCCTTAAACTATCAATGTTTTCAAAATCGGGAGCTCGACTCTTTTAAAAATAATTTTCACAAAATAATGTTTTTCTCTTTTTATAAGATACTATTTTTAATTTAAGAAATACCGCCGAAAACGGCACTCGAATCGGAGTTACGGTTTGGAAAATATGAATTTTTGAAGTTTTAAGTATTTTGAAATTCAACACAGTGGTAACCGGTTCCTCCCTGGGAGAACCCGGTTCCCACATTTTGAAAATAACGCGCTCCTGGAATTTTGTATGGGGAACCCGGTTCCTCCATAATGGGAACCGTTCCACGCTGAAAATGCCCGCTTTTGTGGTTTGAACTGGGAACCCGGTTCCTCCTCAGAGTAACGGTTCTCATGACCGTAATGTGAAGCTTGATATTTTGACAGCATATTGCATACAAATTGACTCCTATTCAACCCCATACGAATTATAGTTTCAGGAACACCAAAATACAACCATTATACATCAATACAACATCATACATCATAATTTCATCATTCCTATTAATTGTTTGACACACTAATGGTTCCAAAATCTTATACTCCGACACAATTAGGGATAAATCCTATAAACCTATATTAACTAATATCAAGTTTCCTAACACACCCAATCATCCAATTGATTCCCAAAACCCATAAGGCATTAAAATCGAATGAAATCACCCCTTACCTCGCAATGATCTTCGACTTTCCCGGCGTTGGCTTTTTCCTCTCTTCTCTTCTCTTCTCCAATTCCACGTGAAATAACTTTTCCAAAATAACCTTCTTTCCTTCTTTTCCTTTTTATATTCCATTTTATATTCCTTTATTATTTCCAAATAAAATACACAAATTAGTAATTAGTAAGAGTAGAGTAATTTACTCCTCACACCCTCTAATTACTCTTCACACCACCAACTCTTCTTTTCTTTAATTAATCCAATTAAATCCAAAAATATCAATACTTAAGCCTTTAATTAAATAAATAATTAAATTCCTAATTATTTAATATTTGAATTAATTTAGGGTGTGTCATACCCCAAAATTTTCCCTCCTACGTATCAAGACATTCCATACATCCATACTCAAGGATTCCTCAAGGGTTGATCAGACAAACCCTTTCCTAAACAATCAACCCAAACTAGGGTTTGGCAATTCTCAGATCAAGATGGACTTCCAACACTTCCAATGGTCATCATGCCTCCTCATATGCTTCAAAGAATCTCCATGTCAAGTTTCAAGCCTTACAAGTCAAGTTTCCTCAAACAATTCCTCAGATGGTTGAAAATCAGTTGTATTGGACAAAAAGTCAACTGTGGTCAACATACCGTCAAACTTCATAATTTTTGGTCAAAACCATATTTGGAAGTAATAGTCATCATTTGATCAATGGTTGATCATAATTCCTCAAGAAAGGTCAAGATTTGCTCAAAAGTCAAACTTTCCAAATTAGGGTTTTCTAGAGAAAAGTCAACTGAACTTTGACTGAGCATAACTTTCTCATACTTTATCAAAAAATTTTCCACCACCTCTCATTTTGAAGGAAATTCGATTCTCTACAACTTCATTTCTCACAAGCATGGTCAAAAAATGCTTCATTTTGAAGGTATGGATCAAAACATTACAGGTCCTTTTCAAAGTCAACAAAAAGTCAACTTTTTGTAATGAAGTTTTATTGAGCATGAAAATTCCAATTGAGATGAAACCAAAGAGGTTGTTTATAGGACACCTAGAGCTTTCTAAAAAGTCTAAGAACACTCAAAAATGTTGAAAATTGAGCAAGATACACCTTGTACAAGTTGGGTATTTTTGAACAATTGCACAAAGAGAAATACTTGTCAAAATCCAAAATTTTGCAAATGGGCCTAACTTTTCTTGATTCAAACTTGTTCCTTAATCAATTTAGAACCTCCAAGCCCAAGGCCACAAATTTTATCTTTATTTTTCTCTTTAATTTGGATTTTAATCATTTAAAAGCCAATTAAATTAAAATAAAAGGTAGAAAATCAAAATTAAATGCAAATTGGATTTTTCTCTCATTCTTGAGGTCCAAGCAACTAACAAAAGCTGGCAATTTCGAAATTGGCTTTGATTTGGCAAGAAATTGATGAAAATTGGATAAAAAAGGAAAGATTTGGTTTCTTACAAAATCAAATATTTTTTTCATTGATTGATTCATGATTTGCACTTAATTTCTGACCTAAATCCATCTATTATATATACACAATGCATACACATGAGAATAGAACAGAAAAATTGCCTCAAGAACCCTATTCCAAACTCAAAAAAACCGTGTTCTTCAAGGTACTTGTAGCCCTAGTTCCAGTTGGTTTCAGTCGATTTTGAGCATTCCATTACATTCCTTGGAGTCTTTAGAATCGATCCAGACCTTTACAAACAACAAAACCATTCAGAATCGAGCAATCCCGATTTCGGTTTGTTCTTCTTTTTCCAAAATCGATTTTCAATTCTCATGCATATTTAACGTGTTTTGATGTTTGTTTTGTGTTTAGTTCGAAGTTTGGAAACTTTTTGCATAGCTTGATTGTATTTTAGTGGCCTGAATCGAAATCCACCATGGCTAGGGTTTTCTGTATCGATTTAGGGCTTCCCTAAATATGTAAAATTGGACCGAACCAAGGTTACCAGGATGATCAGTGGACAAAAACGAATTGATCCATGGCTTCATAATGCATTTATATTACTTGTATGTGATTTTTGAATTTTGCAGGGGCTATAGCGTCGAACGAAGCCGACGCTAAGTGTTTGAAAATTCAAACGAAGAAGATGAAGTTCTTTGCGCGGTTTTCTGATTCCCAGGAAGCGAATTTGTTTAAAACGTTTTTGTTTCATTGTTATGACACCAAATGCAGTTTGGTCCAGTGGTGAAGGTAGCGCGTGTTTTCCCAGTGGACATGGGTTCGAGTCCTGACAAGACCATATATTTTTATCACTTACAAAAGCTAACTTTTTTTTCTATTTCTTATTTTTCTAATATTTTCATGTTATTTAATTAATCTTTAAATAATTTTATCATGCATTTAAAAATCACAAAAAATATTTTCCTTTTGCATTATTATCAGAAAAATGTTTATTTAATTTTTAACATTAAAATTAATATTTTTGCATGCATATTTTATTTAATTGTTAATTAATCATTAATTAGACTTTCAATTGCTTTTAATTATCAAAAACGATCCAGAAAATTACCAAAAGATTATCTTATCATCTTATTGTCATTACTAATCAAAATCTTTTTCCTCATTCAAAAATTATGTTCTTACTAACATTTTTCCTCTTATGCGAATTTCTCTTATTTTCCGATTATGTATCTGTTTACAGGTTGTAACGTTTCAGACGATTTTTCTTGCTTTTCTTTTTCATATTATGTAACTGCCTATATGATGTAATAGTTTAATTAGGACTTTTACTTTCCGCACTCCTGTTATGTAACTTCCCCAAAGCCATGTAATAGCGTAGGACTTTTACTTTCCGCACTTTACATTTCAGCAATTTACATTCCGCACCATATAAACTGCTAGTAATAAAGCGTGTATGGCAAGATAAAAATTGAACATAGATCACTCATAATTGCAAGATAACATATCTGAATTTAACACACTCTCTTCACACATGCACCCCCTAGAGTATTCTCTCTCGTTGCCTTACGAATACAAATGGTCAAGTCCCTCGAACGTAGAGGTATCCTAGCACCGTTGCCTACGAAATATATCATCATAGTCCCTTCAAACCAAAGATCATGAGTCCCTCGACGTGGCCTACGAAAACATGATCTCGTCCCTCGATTGTTGCCTACGAAAAAGTGATGATCGTCCCTTCGAATGTGCTAGGATACTTCCTACAAGTTGCCTTCTATGACCATCCGATGTCCCTTCGAATGTCCCGCTTACATCCAACGAATAGGGTTACCTACCAACTAATGGTATGGATAGTGCTATTCTAAAGGAAACGAAAACAACATGAAAACGACCGTTCTGAGTAGGTAATAAGACTTTTAGTTGCTTGCTCAAACAAAATACTTTTCACACCACATACTTTTGTCAAAGTTCAAACTCTTTTCAAAATGAAACATTTCCGAACACTTTATATACATTCCTACATGAATCATTACAAAGTCAAAGCGAAATGCCTTTTCAAAACATTTTTGTCAAACACACAGAAAGCACTTTTTTTGAAAAAGGATCTAAGAGCAACTAAGAGCCTGTAGATAACTACGAATGGAAATGAGTGCTAATACCTTCCCTTTTCATAACCTTCTCCCTTACTCAGAATCTAACGAAGGTCTTTTCCTGTTCTTTTCAGCTTCCCTTAATTGGATAAAAGAAAAGTTGGTGGCGACTTGCTATCCGCGCATTTGCGATACAAAATCTCAAAGTCGCTTCACCAGACATGTAATCAAGCGATCTACTGGGAGACACCCTAAAGAGAGAATGCCTTAGGGATTTCTAGATCACTTTTACTGCTTTCTGTTTGAATTGTATGCTTTATCTTTAAGGGTTGCTTGGGCATTATACTTGTGGGGGATCCTACACCCGGATCCAGGTTTCCTTTAGGTAAGTGGCAATAGATCATCGCGATCGTTAGGCGATACCAAACGGTCAACATGATGGCTACGTTAGTGTGACACTTTGATGTCCCGATACTCTTCATTTCCAAGTTGAGGATAGTATTTGGCTTCGGTGTCATCAAGACTAACTCAACTTTTAGAACCTTAATTGACCCATCTTGGCCATTAGAAGGTAGTGAGATGGCCGACTTTGGTGCGACTAAGGTTGGCTGATACTCGATGCTACGCTCATTAAGATCATACTTTTGGGATATTTTCAGTCGACCACTTGGTAGTCGTATTGAAATAAACGCCTACGAGAAAGATCAACCCGGTTACTATTATAGGACAGGATGAACCAACTCAAACTTTTGGTGGGGTAGTCACCTATACCTCATGCAAGCTTAAACCTAGGCTCATTGTGTGAATTTTTTGTGTGTGCTAAACATGACATCATGACATCATCGCATTGCATATCATATCTAACTATTTCAAGGACCTAGGGATTTATCTTTGCTCTGTTTTGTATGGATTATGGCTTCTAGAAAGACTATCCGAATCAACTTCATGGGTATACCTTCTCAGCTCAAAGAATTGGTTTCAAAAGTTCCCGACCATGCTCAGTTCATCAAAAGACATGGTTATCTGCTTGACTTGGTTATCTCCGACTTTGAAGAAGATATGATGCACGTCCTATTCCAGTTCTTCGATCCGAAACACCATTGCTTTACATTCCCAGATTATCAGTTGGTTCCTACCTTGGAAGAGTTCTCTAAGCTACTTGGGATACCTATTCTTGACCAAATGCCATTCACCGGTTTAGAAAAGGTTCCTAGGTACGAAGACATTGCATCAGCGCTACACCTAAAACGCTCAGACATTGAAGCCAATTGGGAAACAAGAAGCAGAGTTAAGGGTTTACTTGCCAAGTTCCTAGTGAAGAAAGCCCGAGAATTCCTCAAAGCTATGAGTTTCCATGCATTCGAAGACGTTGTGGCCTTGCTAATCTATGGTTTGGTTCTATTCCCTAACTCGGATCAATTCATAGATGTCAACGCCATCAGGATATTCCTTACTCGTAATCTAGTGCCTACTTTACTTGGAGACATCCTACATTTTCTCCACACTCGTACTATCAAAAGACAAGGAAATCTCATGTGTTGTATACCGTTACTTTCCAGGTGGTTTATTTCGCACCTTCCTCCATCAGTTTTGAAGAACAAGCAAAGGTTGAAGTGGTCTCAAAGGCTAATGTCACTCTCTCATTCAGATATCCGTTGGTGTCTCTTCTCTCAAAAGGACTTCACATTCATTGAGCGTTGTGGAGAATTCCCTAATGTACCACTGCTTGGTATAAGGGGAGGTATGTCATACCCCAAAATTTTCCCTCCTATTCCTCAAGACATTTCATACATCCATACTCAAGGAATCTTCAAGAGTTGATTAGACAAACCCTCTCCTAGACAATCAACCCCAAACTAGGGTTTGGCAATTCTCAGATCAAAATGGACTTCCAACATCTCCGATGGTCATCATGCCTCCTCATATGCTTCAAAGATTCTCCATGTCAAGTTTCAAGCATTACAAGTCAAGTTTCCTCAGACAATTGCTCAGATGGTTGAAAATCAGTTGTATTGGACAAAAAGTCAATTGTGGTCAACATACAGTCAAACTTCATAATTTTTGGTCAACATCCTCATTTTGAAGTCACATTCATCATTTGATCAAGAGTTGATCATGATTCATCAAGAAAACCCAAGATTTGCTCAAAAGTCAAACTTTCCAAATAGGGTTTCCTAGAGAAAAATGCTTCATTTTGAAGATATGGATCAAAACATTACAGGTCCTTTTCAAAGTCAACAAAAAGTCAACTTTTTGTAGTGAAGATTTATTGAGCATGAAAACTCCAATTGAGATGAAACCAAAGAGGTTGTTTAGAGGACATCTAGAGCTTTCTAAAAAGTCCAAGAACACTCAAAAATGTTGAGAATTGAGCAAAATACACCTTGCATAAGTTGGGCATTTTTGGACAATTGCACAAAGAGAAATACTTGCCATAACCCAAAATTTTGCAAATGGGCCCAACTTTTCTTGGTTTAAACTTGTTCCTCATTTTATTTGGAACCTCCAATCCCAATGCCACGAATTTTATCTTTATTTTTCTATTTAATTTGGATTTATTCATTTAAAAACAAATTAAATTAAAAATAAAGGTAGAAAATCAAAATTAAATGCAAGATTGATTTTTCTCTCATTCTTGAGGTCCAAGAAACTCTTCAAAGCTGGCAAATTTCGAAATTAACATTGATTGGCAAGAGAATTGATGAAAATTGGATCAAAAAAGAAAGATTTGATTTCATACCAAATCAATTTTTTTACATTGATTGATTCATATTTTGCTCTTGAATTCAGACCTAAATCCATCCATTATAAATATACAATGCATACAACATGAGAAAGAACAGAAAAATTGCTTGGAGGAACCCTAACCTAAGTCAAAAAAACTGTGGTGTTCAAGCTACTTGCAGCCTTGGTTCTAGCTCGTTTCAATTGATTCTAAGCCTTCCATTGCATTCCTCGGAGTCTTTAGAGTCGATCCAGACCCTTACAAACCTCAAAACCATCAAGAATTGAGAAATTCAGAATTCGGTTTGTCAAACTTTTTCCAAATTCGATTTTTAACATTCATGCATATTTAACGTGTTTTGTTGTTTGTTTTGTGTTTAGAACGGAGTTTGGAAACTTTCTGCATAGTTTGATTGCATTTTGGTGGCCTGAATCGAAATCCACCATGGCTAGGGTTTTCTGTATCGATTTAGGGCTTCCTTAAATAGGTAAAATTGGACCAAACCAAGGCTTCTAGGATGATCAGTGGACAAAACGAATCGAACCATGGTTTCATATTGCATTTATATTACTTGTACTGAATTTTTGATTTTTGCAGGGGCTATAGCGTCGAACTAAGCCGACGCTATGTGTTTGAAAATTCAAACGAAGAAGATGAAGATCTTCGCGCGCGTTCTGGGAATCAGGATCCGATTTCGCTTATAACGTTTTTGTTTCATTGTTTGAACACGTATACACTCCAGCTCAGTTGGTCAAGGCGCGTGTGTGTGAGAGAAAGGTCTCCGGTTCGATTCCCAGCCATGACATATATTTTTATCACTTAGAAAACTAACATGTTTTTTCTATTTTCTTATTTTCTTTAATATTTTCATGCTAATTTAATTAATCTTTAAACAATTTTCTCATGCATCTAAAAAACACCAAAACTATTTTCTTCTTTGCATTATCATCAGAAAAATGTTTATTTAAATTTCAATATTAAAATTAACATTTTTGCATGCATATTTTATTTAATTGTTAATTAATCATTAATTTGGCTTTTAATTTCTTTTAAATATAAAAAACGATCCAGAAAAATTACCAAAAATTATCTTATCATATTATTGTCATCACTAACATAAATTTTTTTTCCTCATTCAAAAAATCATGCTTTTTGCTAACATTTTCCTCTTATGCAATTTCTCTCGTTTTCCGATTATGTATCTGTTCACAGGTTGTAACGTTTCGGACGATTTCTCTCGCTTTTCTTTTTCAATTATGTAACTGTCTATGGGATGTAATAGTTTAATTAGGACTTTTACTTTCCGCACTCTTATTATGTAACTGCCCCAAAGCCATGTAATAGCGTAGGACTTTATCTTTCCGCACTTTACATTTCCGCAATTTACTTTCGGCACCCTATAAACTGCTAGTAATTAGGTGTGTATGGCAAGATAAAATTGGACATAGATCATTCATAATGCCAAGATAAAATATATCTGAATTTGACACACTCTTTTCACACATGCACCCCTTAGGGTAATTCTCTCTCGTTGCCTTACGAATACAAATGGTCAAGTCCCTCGAACGTAGAGGTATCCTAGCACCATTGCCTACAAACATATCATCATAGTCCCTTCGAATCAAAGATCATGAGGCCCTCGACGTGGCCTACGAAAACATGATCTCGTCCCTCGATTGTTGCCTACGAAAAGTGATGATCGTCCCTTCGAATGTGCTAGGATACTTCCTATAAGTTGCCTTCTATGACCATCCGATGTCCCTTCGAATGTCCCTTTACATCCAACGAATAGGGTTACCTACCAATTAATGGTACGGATAGCGCTATTCTAAAGGAACGTAAAACAACACGAAAACGACCACTCTGAGTAGGTAATAAGACTTTTAGTTGCTTGCTCTAACAAAATACTTTTCACCCCACACACTTTTGTCAAAGTTCAAACTCTTTTCAAAATGAAACATTTCCGAACACTTTGTATACATTCCTACATGAATCATTACAAAGTCAAAGCGAAATGCCTTTTCAAAACATATTTTTCAAACACACAGAAAGCACAATTTTAAAGTGATCTAAGAGCAACTAAGAGCCCGTAGATAACTACGGATGGAAAGGGGTGCTAATACCTTCCTTTTTCATAACCTTCTCCCTTACTTAGAATCTAACGAAGGTCTTTTCCTGTTCTTTTCATCTTCCCTTATTTGGATAAAATAAAAGCCGGTGGCAACTCTTGCTATTCGCACATTTGCGATACAAAAATCTCAAAGTCAGTTCACCGTATTACAAGGTATTACTTACAACCCTTCTCTAGCTCTACGTCAGTTTGGTTATGCTCGAAGAGATGACCCGCATGATATGCTTCTCCAAGATATTATGTTCGACTACAACCACGATCTCCAGAATTACCATCGAAGGTTCATACACGCTTGGGACATGGTAAAGAAGACTGATACCAAGACTTTGGGGCACCAAAACTCCATTCCTTGGGAACCTTACCTCAAATGGGTGCGAGCTCGAGCTCAAAACCTCATGATGCCATTCACGCCTATTCTACCAGTAATTATGGAACCTGTTGCTATAGGTGACGTACCCTATACTGTTCTCCATCTCGACATGCCTACTGATTTTGACGACTTGAAGAGATCATGGATTCAACTCAAAGAAGAAAGGGATACATTCGAAGCTCAGTGCTATACAAGTGAGAAGAAGGTACTAGAGTTGACCAAACTACTTCACGAGGAGCGGAATATCAACGCCTACCTCGACACCAAGAGGAAGCGCCCATGGGAGACTTAGAGCTTTAGGATTTTTGTTCTTTTATTTTTCCGAACCATCTTTTGTACTTAAAAAGAAAAAGAATAAAGAAGAGAACTAATAAATGTTTGTTCATGCTTGTTTAACAAATTTAAATCTTTAAGGTCCTTGAAAACATTGCATTGCATTTGCATAAACATTGCATTATCATAGCATAACATTTCATGACAGGTACATTGAAGATTGGTTTTCTCATTTTCTCGCTATTTATTTTAGCAGAAATGGCTCTTGAACAGACTGTCAAAGATCTCCAGGCTCAGAATGCTCAGTTCCAGGAGATGTTCACTAGCTTGGTCCAAGGCCAAGAAGATCTGAAGAAGCTCATCAACAGAAAGAAGAAGGTCATTGGTGTTCTCAACATGGGAAGACGTCACAAAGGCGGTCCTAAGGTGGTCAGCCGGATTGAGTTCTCAGAAGGGAGTGTCAAGACTGAGGGAAGTGTCAAGGGCAACGAAGATGATCAGCGTGAGCCTGAGAAGAAGGAAGAAGATTATGAGAATGATCAGTACTCCTACGAGGATGACAAATACAAGCAACTTGAAGACCGTCTGAATGCTGTGGAAAACCTAAAGATGTCAGGGCTGAATTTTGATGATCTGAGTCTTGTCCCTGGTGTGGTGATTCCTCCCAAGTTCAAAGTTCCTACTTTTGCCAAGTATGATGGTATTTCTTGTCCAATGCTGCATTTGAAGTCCTATGTTCAGAAGATCAACCCCCACACTGATGACAGAAAGTTGTGGATGCATTATTTTCAAGAGAGTTTGTCCGGAACTCAATTGGAGTGGTATTATCAGCTAAAGAGTGACCATATCCGTACTTGGAGTGACTTGGAAGATGCTTTCTACAGACAGTATGAGTACAATGCTGAATTGGCACCCACTCGCATGCAACTATAGAGCATGGCTATGGGTCGTGATGAGAAGTTTAAAGAATATGCTCAGAAATGGAGAGATGATCACCGAATTCTGCACGCAGTTCAAGATCAAACATCGCAACTCTTCTCCATATCGGCCTAAGATGAACGGCGCTGTGGAAGCCGCCAACAAGAATATCAAGAAGATTATACAAAAGATGACAGTGACTTACAAGGATTGGCATGAGATGTTGTTATTTGCTCTTCACGGTTATCGCACTACAGTACGAACATCCACAGGGGAAACCCCCTTTTCTCTTGTATACGGTATGGAAGCGGTCCTACCTATCAAAGTTCAGATACCTCCAACCAGAGTCCTCCAGGACGCAGAGCTAGGCGAAGACGATTGGATCCAGACTCGCCTTGACCAGATCAACTTGATTGATGAGAAGCGGCTCGCATCCATCTGCCATGGACAGATCTATCAAAAATGAATGATCAGAGCATTTAACAAGAAGGTCAAACATCGAGTTTACCATGTTGGTGACCTAGTAGTCAAGCGCATTATCCTTCCACAAGGTGATCCCAGGGGCAAATGGACTCCCAGTTACGAGGGACTGTTTGTAGTCAAGATAGTATTTTCCGGCAGAGCTATGATACTTAGCACCATGGATGGTGAAGACTTCCTACACCCTGTGAATGCAGACATAGTCAAAAAGTACTACGCATAAAAGAGACTTGCTAGGTCGACTGACCTAGGCAAAAATAAGGGCATCCTGGCGAACCAAAAGGGTTCGGGCAAAAGTTAAGGATATATATAAAACATGTATACCCGGCAAGTCGAAAACCTGCAAAGGCGGCTTGGGCAAAAAAGGGTATCCCGGTAGATTGAAAACCCGAAAGGGCGGTCTGGGAAAAAGTTAGGGATTCAAGCATACGACTATGTCTCGTCCAAATCACCTATCTACAGACTACTATCAGCATTCAAGATTCAAATGGCGAAGATCAATCTACTCACTTTCTGCTGACAACAAGGAGATGAGATAGTCGAAATATATGAGTACTAGTATAGTTGGAACTTAACGAGATTGTTTCCGCATAGTTTTTTACTTTTCTTGTGTACAAACTACTTGGCCATACGCCACCTTTCAAATTAATACAAGTTCTTTCTTTTACGATTTTCACTATTGTTGTTTGCATAAAGCCCAACGTTTGCTTTGAATGATTATATGCATATGACAATAAATATCTACTTACAAACAGGCGAAAAGTGAACGAACAAGGATAATTACTACAGACTCTAGGAATTGAGATGACGACGAAATTCACCAATGCGTCCCTGTTCGCGTTAAAAGGTGACGCGCTAGAGGATTCAAACGTGAATTCACAGATTCTCTGGCTCGAAACGATTTACTCTTTTGATTTGTTTATAAAGATGCCGCGAGCATCAAGCTTTATTATTTTCAACACAAGAAAGATGATTTAATGATTATGAAAAAGGGGAAAGCTGTAATACCCTCAATTGATTTTGATATGCGTAACGACTAGCGCAAACTAGACGCAACGCATTGGGGAGATTCTGAGTAAGGGGGATTGTTATATAAAGGGAATAGATGGAGCACCCTAAATATATATAGTTATCTATAGCTTTATATATGAATATGTTTGATATGTTTGTGTGTTTTAATTTGCTATTTTTGTGATTGGGAAAGTTTCTCCTTTGGGATTTTAAGAATGATAGATTATGTGGGATCCTAGTGTTTATTCTTATTGTGCTCGCAAAGATCTGTGGATCTTCTGCATACATATCCCCTAGTGGGAATCAGAGCATTTGTAGCTCGGATTTACAGGGATCTATGGTTTGTTTGGTCTGAGAGAGATAGAAATTTGCTCGGCAAGGATGAGACCTTGTGCCTACGTATTCTCAAAAGGATGTTGAGAAAGTCAGAGCAATCGTAGTTCCCACTTATGCTAGTGGAAAGCAACGGGATGTTAGTAAGAGACAGACAAATGTCATCTTAATGAAAAATGTATCTAATCTATTTCATCACATACATTTTTGAAAGTTGATTGATAGAAATCTTTCGTCGTAAGTTATAGGTGTTTTGCTCGAGTATACAAGCGTTACCACTTACATGTTTAAGAAAGATGTTTGAAAAAGATGATTGAATCTTTTAACTGTAAGTATTGGGTGTTTTGCTTGAGTGTACAAGCGTTACCACTTACAATTAAGAGATGTTTTTTGTTT
The DNA here is from genome assembly GCA_021764765.1 of Vicia sativa. Lineage (NCBI taxonomy): Eukaryota > Viridiplantae > Streptophyta > Magnoliopsida > Fabales > Fabaceae > Vicia > Vicia sativa. Next base: position 34,871,285 of record CM038796.1, on the reverse strand, counting down.
GAAAATAGTTTGAAAAGTTTTTGAAAAGTTTTGACTGTATGTGATGTGATAGATGAGATACTTCTTCCATAGAGATGATAGATGTCTAAATCTCGAGGAGAAATTGATTGGATTAAAGGGATGCTTTTAAGAAGCCCGTGGATCCTTGTATTGTTAGCCCAAGAGGAGGCATTCCGAGGGTCATCGAGGGTCCTTGTATGAAGCTCAAGAGGAAGCTATAGGGTATGGTCTTTGTGTTAAAAGGGATTTCACCGAAACCATCCTTTTGAAATTAGAGCAATTTCACCGAAATTATACTGGTTCTATCCTAACGCTGGTGATTCTTTGTATTGAAGCCCAATAGGAGGTGTTAAGAGATTTCCTATCTCTTTCATTGTATGATGCCCAAGAGAAGGCTAAACTCAATGAGGAGTTCTTTTGAAGCCCAAAAGGAGGCTGACTTAACAGGGGAGTGTTGTCTTATATGAAGCCTAAGCGGAGGCTAAACTCAGATGAATGAGTTTTCTTATATGAAGCCTAAGAGGAGGCTAAACTCTGTGGGGAGAGTTATCTTGTATAAAGCCCAAGAGGAGGCTAAAATTCATGCTGGTGATGAATTATCTTGTATAAAGCCCAAGCGGAGGCTATACTGTGGGGAACCTATTGATTAGTCTAATTGTTATGTTATAACTAGACAGTTGTATAAACAAGTGTGTGTGTGTGATATGTATTCACAGGAGTTTATGATGGAAATATAAACAATGCATGATGTTTATTTACAGAAGTTTATGAAGGAAATATAAACAATGCAATGATGTTTATTTACAAGAGTTTATGAAGGAAATATAAACAAGTGTCTGTGAAACGAACGTTTAAAACGAGCGTAACTTGATTATTCACAAGTTTGAACTGTGTACAAGTAAGTGAATATGTACACGAACGAGCTATTTATGTACAGACAAAGATGGATGTACATAGGAGGGTTGAGACTTACACCGTAAGGGAGGCCCATTGGTTTAAAAGCGCTTCACCGAATAATGCTCTTTCAATACCAATGGTATTCGTAAAATATACGTATCAAACAAACGATCGATCAAAGTTTATCTAAAAGGTATCTGTATTATGTACAGATAAAAGTTTGTATGAAAAGAATTTGATATGTACAAGGAAAAGGTATGTATGTACATAAAGAATGTTGGTTTGTGTATACACAAGTGAAGTGAAAACAAACGATCGAAGTTTGTCTGTACTTGAGTATAAAAAGTATCTGTGTTATGTACAGATGAAAATTTGTATGTGTTTGAAGAGAGTTTGATATGTACAAAGAAATATTATGTACATAAAAGAATGTTATGGGACTTACACCGTGAGGGAGGCCCATGATCGATCGAGAAATTCGAGAGCAAACGAATTCAGTTTTATCGTTTAAATCGGATCGATCATGGTAAAAAGATGCAAGTTTGATGAAATATTTTGAAAAATGATTTTGAAAGTATTTTGAAATGTGAAGTTGATTTATGAGAAGTTTTGAAAAGAATCGGAAGTCGAAAACTTGAAAAATTCACCTTTAAAAGGTGTTTTGAAAAGTGCTCAGAACGTCGTTTTCGGCTCGATTAAAATATAATCAGATGAAAGTTTTTTATGAAAATTTTTGCACTATCATAAAATAGATATATTTATTGACAAGTGTACAAAAAATCACCTCAAAATGAGGAGTTTTGATTGGTTAAAAAAAATGTGAAAGTTTTGTAAAAAAACATGAAAAAATGGAAAAGTTTGAAAAAGAATGGTCTTGAGAAGGATTGAACTCATGACCATTGGGTGGCTACGTGGCAGAAAACCTTAAGGGCGAGCTAGCAACCACTAGGACAAACGCGTTTTAGTGTTTATGAATCCAGAGCACGTGTTGATAAAACATTGGAGAATTTGAATTTAAAAAAGCTCAAGAACACGCGCGCAAGCTGGTTCTTCATGTTTGATCTTCAGATTCAACAATTCAAGCTAAAATCTTCATTTCTCAATGAAATTGAATGAAGTAAAATTCAAAATTGCTCGGTTTTTCATCACGAAGGTGGATGTTAATTGTATTTATTTTTAGCCTAACACAACTAAATTTCCAAAAATCGTGTTGAACCCTAAAACTGAAATTTTCAAATTAAATGATGTGTAGTTGATGATTCTTCAGTTTGTTTGAGGGTTTATGATTGTGATGAGTGCAGAAAGAGATTGGCCATGAGCTTTTTCATTTAAGTTCAAGAAATTATGATATCCAAGTTCATGTTCATACCTGTTCAAGTGGGGATCGAATTCAGTGCAAGAGTGTTTCCAGAACTTGTTTGTGGATCACTTGAGTACCAGCGGCCTCTAAGGAAGGTGTAGAAGTGGTCTGCACTTCTTGAATCAACCTGGAACTCTCCAGCCAAGTCCACCTGCATAAGCTTCAAAATGAAACTAGAAATCACGGTTAGAGGTGTTACAGTTTGCTGTGATTGATCTGGATCATGTACATGAGGTTCATAGATGATGTTTGAATCATTAGAACACCAATTGCTTAAGCCAAACTAAAAATCCGATGGTTATGGCAGTTTGTACAAGTTTGGAAGCATGAAGTTCAAAATCTGATTTTTAGTTGTTTTTAGTGTGATTCTAAGTTACAAACCAGTTACATGTTGATATTGAAACATGTTTTTAGTGTGATTCAAAGTTTCTTCACAAATTTTCAAAATGCAAAGTTTCTCAAATATCACTATGTTTCTTGATTTTCAAGTAAGAAGAGAGAAAACATGGATTTGCATTGCTTTGGTGTAGTTTTGAACTTGAAATCATGATCTATTTATAGGCCAATGGTTCTGAAAATGTTAGACAAGAGTACATGGCAATTGGAAAATCAAAGATCCCTTAAGGGGTAAGAATGACTTTTCAAAAGAAAAAGGAAGTTTCCTCTTTTTACCATGTGTGAAAAATCTTCAATTTGATTCTATCCCATCTCAATTATATCTAGCTGATATTTATCAGCTCAATGATCAAGTTGGCAAGTTTGTATTGCTTCTAGATGAAGAAAACTCAAAATGACCTATAATTGATGTTTTGAACTTTGAAAAATCAAGTTCATGGAGCCTTATGTTTCAATTTCAAAAGTATAGCTAGACTTCATGGATTTGAGAGTTCTTGGACATTTTGGAAAGCTTGTTTCAAAAGCTACAACTTTCATGTTTTTAGTTTTTTCCAATTAAAAATGGAACTAGGTGAAAAAATGGCATGAAGTTTGGAAAAAATAAGAAATTTCAACACTTAGAAATTTTTCTAAGTATAGAAACTTTTGACTTTTTGTTGACTTTTCCAAATTCTTTGATTTTTTATGATCATGATGGATCATTTGAAGTATTTTGATGATGGAAAAAGTTTTGTTTTGAAAAATTTGACCAAAAGTCAAAGTTTGACTTTTCAGTGCAGATGAATTTCCATCAGATGTTTCTGAAATTGACTGATGAAGTCTGTGAACTTCTGTGACGTTTTGAATCCAGAAATTAGGTCAAGATGTTGTATCTAAGATATAATGACCAATCTCTATCCAAAAAAGTCATTTCTTGCTCAAAAAGTCAGAGAATACTCATGCCCGATCAAAACCCTAATTGGTCGATCCTCGATTGATCTATGAGAGAAATGGATATCTGATGATCAAGAGGTTGATGATTTGATCAAGATAGATCAAATGAGGTGAGAAAAACTCAAACCCTAATTGATTGCCTCTTGAATCAGATGAAAATCTGATGAAACCCTAATTTTGACCTGTGAATGCTATACCCGATTAATGCTGTCTGAATTGTTAGTGATGCAATGATGCAAATATAAGGTGGTATATTAGGTCAAAAATTGGGGTATGACAGATGCCCCTATTTAAGTTTCTTTAACCTGAGAGATGAAGATGAATATCTTCGTTTTGATAGGTGTAAAGAGACTTAAATATCAGAATACGCAAATTTTGGACCTAAGATACCAAAAGATGCGAGTGATGCAAAATGATTGTAAAAGGTTTCACCCAGAGAAATATCAAAGAAATGACATGACGGGGAACAAATTTTGTGGATACGTCCCTGCTGGGGAGAGAATGATTGACAAAATATGTGAATATCTGTTTCACTTTGGGAAACAAAGAGATTATCTTCTGTCAGCCTTGTGACAATGTTAAGGTAAGTGAAGATGATATTACCAATTATCAGCCTTGTGATAGTTTATGGTAATGAGTTCTGAAGATATTAACTGATCATGCATAAAATCCTCAGCCGAGATGGATGTCTGGAGGAGAGATTGTAGGGATCCGGGATAGGTCTCGGACTTAAGGATGAGGTCCTTACCCGACATGGATCTTGGGGAAGGTCCTGAGGTCGGCCTGGATCCGAGGAGTAGTTCGGCAGTTACTTCAGTATGAAGGATTGAGTAGACGTTATGAAGATGAAGAGTTCCTAGAGTCTTTATGAGACGTTACTAAGTGAATGATTACAAGTCGTAATACTAGCTCCTTGCCTTCAAGCCATGGTTAATGCTACCGAGGCGCTACTAAGGAAGAAACAATTCATGGAAGGAATGATATAAATAGGCTCCCGGCTGGATAAGCAAGACAAGGATAAGCTTGAACTTGAGTTACGACACTTGAGCTTCCAAATCCCTAAAATATCTTTAATAAGGTTTTTCCGCAAGAACATTACGCCACCGTGGGGCCTCGTGAAATCAATCCTGTGCCGCACAAACACATAAACACACGCACGACAATGTCTCAAGCCACCAACAGATCCACCGGATTCACCCATTGTGGCCATGATCGATGACCGCCAAAGATAACGAACACTTCAGACAACGCTCAAGCCCTTCACCGAAAAGCTTGGACGGCGTAAGAGCAGGAAGTTGAGCCTCTGGAGCCGCAGCCTTTGTCTCAGGCAATCTGGGAGGATGTCGTTCCAGATAATTTCAAACCCCCCGTACTGACATCGTATGATGGCAAGACGGACCCCCAGGAACACATCATTGCGGTTAACAACACAATGACGCTTATTGAGCAACCGACTTTTATGCAAGTTGATGGCGGTACCTTTAGAGAATCGGCCTTGCGCTGGTATATGGGGCTGCCTCGATTGTCTATAGTGAGCTATCAAGACTTCAACCGAAAGATCATTCAGCAGTTCTCAGCTAATCGCCATCGCAAGGTGGCCAACACCTCCCTGTTCAATGTGAAGCAGCGCCCTTCTGAATCGCTCTGGGACTTCATGGCCAGGTTCAACGAAGAGACCATCAAAGTCTGACACCCCAATCAGGAGATATTTGTAGCCGCTTTCCAGCACGACCTTAAGGCCGGTCAGTTCAATGAGTCGTTAGCCCAAAAGCCGGCCAAAAGCATGGATGAGATCATCACGCGGCCGAAAAGGTGTGAAGGGGAAGAAAGCAATATGGAGAAGCGTGCTCGAGATTCTAAAGATAGGGGGTCGGGACGCGACGAACGCACCCGGCCACGAGATGCTGCCACCACTCGTGAGCGAGCCCGGACAAAGCGGCCGCACGCCGGGTCGACTTTAGGCCCCAGGGAAACGTTCACACCCCTTAACACCAGAAGGGAAGACATCCTCTGTGACATCAATCATTTGAAACTGCTTACCCCACCTTACAGCAGTAAATGGACTGTTAACACGGTTCTGGGGAGTGACCCGGGAGCATGGTGCGAGTTTCACCGTCTGAAGGGGCACACCACGAAGTCTTGCATACAGTTGCGAAGAGAGATTGAAAAATTAATACAAAGAGGAAAACTGTCAACATACGTGAAGAAAGATCCTGGGCGGACTAGTAAGCGGGATTCATCCCCGAGGAGGGACTCGGCCTCTGATTCCCGGTCCAAGAAAAAGGGTAAGGCTGTGGAAGAAGTGAAAGAGGCAAGATCAACCCGGCACACTCTCAATACGATCTCAGGGGGCTTTGCAGGAGGTGGCTCCACTAGTTCAGCCAGGAAAAGGTATGCTCGGGGGTCCGGGCAGGTACTTCTCATCGGAACTTCGAGGTTTGATCCCGGGGTGATAACCTTCTCGGGGGAAGACGCCAAAGAGGTTCTGCCGCATGAAAATGATCCCATGGTGATTGAGGTACAAATCTGGGACTGGGGCGTTAAACGCGTGTTGATTGATCCGGGAAGTTCCGCAGATGTCCTCTACAAGGAAGCTTTCAAGGGAATGGGTTTCGAGCCGAATGAGTTGTTACCTTTCATCGGGACCCTTGTCGGGTTCTCCGGCGAACAGGTGCAGGTTCTGGGGTATCTCCCTGCGCTAACTACTTTTGGAGAACGGGAAAGTGCCATAACCGTTCAGGTTAGGTACTTGGTGGTTAATGCGTCATCACCCTATAATATTATCATCGGACGACCATCGTTTAATGCACTCGAGGCGGTATTATCAACATTGTTCTTGACCATGAAGTACCCCCTTGGGAACGGGCGTGTCGGGGTTGTCCGTGGAGACCAGGGGCTGGCCCGGAGGTGCTATAAGGACAGTTTGAAGGCCAAGAAGAAGTCGGGGCCATCAGAGGCCTCTCTGAAACACGAAGTCGGCATGGTCGATATCGATCCGAGAGAAGGGTCGGGCGAGGATGAACTTACCCCTCAGGAGGAGGTCAAAGACATCCAGATTGGGCCGTTACCCTCACAAGTCACTCATCTGGGGACTCAATTGACAAAGGAAGAGGAGACCGAGATAGTTCAGGTGTTAAGGCAGAATCTAGACCTTTTCGCTTGGAAGCCATCGGATATGCCAGGTATAGACCCGGAGATCATGTGCCACCATTTGTCAATTAATCCCGAAGTCAAGCCGGTATCACAGAGGAAGCGGAAGATGGGAGAGGAAATAGGTCAAGCCGTCTCAGAGGAGGTAGGACAACTGTTAAAAGCCGACTTCGTCAGAGAGGTGCAGTATCCAACTTGGCTGTCTAACGTAGTTATGGTGAAGAAGAAGAATGGCAAATGGAGGATGTGTGTAGACTTCACTGACCTGAACAAAGCGTGCCCAAAGGATCCTTATCCCCTCCCTCACATTGATCGGCTGATCGACAGCTCTTCCGGGTTTCGCCTCTTAAGTTTCTTGGATGCGTACTCTGGGTACAACCAAATCCGAATGAACCCGGCGGATGCATCCAAGACCGCCTTCATGACAGAGCGGAAGAATTTTTATTACAGGGTTATGCCGTTTGGCTTAAAGAACGCCGGCGCGACTTACCAGAGACTGATGGATATGGTGTTTGCTCCTCAGATTGGTCGGAATATGAAGTTTATGTAGACGACATGGTGATCAAAAATTTACCAGGAGCAGAGCATGTGACGGACATTAGAGAGACCTTCGCAGCAGTACGGAAGTTCAACATGCGCCTGAACCCGGATAAGTGTACGTTCGGGATTCAAGCCGGCAAGTTCCTGGGTTTCATGCTAACGAATCGTGGTATCGAGGCCAATCCGGATAAGTGTCAAGCGATCATTGACATGCGAAGTCCGGCCTCAATACGAGAAGTACAGCAGCTAACTGGCCGTTTGGCCGCGTTGTCTCGTTTCTTATCTTGTGCAGGTGACAAGTCAATCCACTTCTTCTCGGCAATTAAGAAGAGAGCCCAGTTCGAATGGACGGAAGCATGCGAAGAAGCATTCAACGCATTAAAGCAACTATTGTCAGCACCTCCAGTGCTGATCAGACCTAAAGAAGGTTCTCAGTTAACACTCTATTTGGCAGTAACAGATGGGGCAATCAGCTCCGTGCTGGTCCAAGACACGGATGAAGGAGAGCGTCCGGTTTACTTTGTAAGCAAGGTGTTAAAAGAGGAAGAAATCAGATACCAGAAGATTGAGAAATTGGCACTGGCGCTTGTAACGACTGCACGAAAGCTCAGGCATTACTTCCTTGGGCATCCCGTCCAGGTGAAGACCAATTTTCCGCTGAAGCAAGTGTTCAAGAAGCCAGATTTGGCCGGAAGGATGGTGTCCTGGGCCGTAGAACTATCAGAATACGAGATCAGCTTCAGCCCTCGTACTAGTATCAAGTCCCAATCCCTAGCCGACTTCATGGTGGAGCTTGCTTCCCCGCCGGGAGAGGTCTCTACTCAAAGATGGATTCTGTCTGTTGATGGCTCCTCTAATCCTAAAGGCAGTGGCACAGGGGTAGTTCTGGAAGGCCCGGGGGAGATGGTGCTTGAATATTCTTTGCGTTTTGGATTTTCAACAAGTAACAATCAGGCAGAATACGAAGCTCTGTTGGCTGGTCTGAGGCTAGCGTTGGAGGTCGGAGTAACTCACCTGCTGGTTCATACTGATTCACAGTTAGTGGCCGGGCAGGGACGGATCTTTCCAAACAAAGGACCCTACTTTAGCAAAATATTTACAACAAGCTGTTTCACTAAGTCGCCGGTTCGATATTTTTGAAATATGCCATGTAGCCCGGGAAGAAAATACCCGAGCTGATCTTCTGTCTCGGTTGGCTAGTTCTAAGGATTTTGGGATAAACAAGTCGGTCATACGAGATGTACTTCCCGTGCCCAGTATTGAAAAGGATGAATCCCTGGCTATTCATGAGGGGGATGATGGATGGATGAGTCCGATCATTCGTTATCTGCAACAGGATACATTGCCTGAAGACGAAGAAGGGGCCAAACGAATCAAGAAGGTTTCATCCAGGTTTGTAGTAGAGTCATGGAAACTATACCGGCTGGGACGTCCAGCTCCTATGTTACGTTGTGTGACGGAGAAGGATATGTCAATGGTGATGAAAGAAGTTCATGAGGGAGTTTGTGGAAACCACGGAGGTGGAAGAGCTTTGGCCAGTCGAATCTTAAGGGTCAGGTATTACTGGCCTACCCTAACAAAAGATTGTCAAGAATATGTGGCTCAGTGCTCAAAGTGTCAAACGTTCGCTCCAGCCATTCACACTCCATCCGAGTTCCTGCACACCGTTCTGGTTCTGTGGCCTTTTTATCAGTGGGGGGCTGACATCTTGGGGCCGTTCCCAGTGGCTCGGGACGAAGTTCCCGATCAGGCGGATTACTTTACTAAGTGGGTGGAAGCAGAGGTCAGATCCTGATCTCGCGGACCGAGTTCGGCTTTTATTGAGAAGTATCATTTGCCGATTTGACTACCTCGGATCATTGTCTCGACAACGGAGGACAATTTGCAAGTACCGGTAGTGGAATTCGTAGGAGCTCGAATTCAAACAAGTTTATATCTCAGAGCATCCACAAGCGAATGGAAGGCCAAGTCGGCCAACAAGGTCATATTGAATGCTATATAGAAGAAGTTGATTCGCCAAGGGGTTGTGGGCATGTTTACACGAAGTTTTGTGGGCATACCATACCACAATCCATTCCACAACCCAAGAGACCTTTCGTGATGGTTTTTGAGTCGATGTCATGATACCGTGGAGGTAGTTTTACCCTCTTGGCCGAGAAAACTTTGAAGAAGAAGCCAATAAGCAGGCTTTGAATGAAGAGGCGGACTTGTTGGACGAGATAAGGGACACGGCTCATATCATGGAAATGGCAAGCAGCAGAATGACCAGACGCTTCAACTTGCGGGTGAAACAATGAGGGTTCAAGGTCGGAGACTTGGTACTTAAAAAAGTGACCGATCCTACTAAGAAGGGTAAGTTAGATCCTAATTGGGAGGGACCGTTCAGGGTCTTGGAGGAGTTACAAAACGGGGCCTACAAGTTGGAAACATTGGACGGATCAGAGTTGCCGAGGACCTGGAACATTGCTAATCTTAAATTTTATTTTAGTTAAGCATATTTATGTAAAAATAATTGGTGCACTCTTTTCCCTAGGCAAGGGCCAGGGTTTTTAATGAGGCACCTATATAATGAAATTTTATTGCAGTATCTGATCTGTGGAAGCATATGGCGACGTACTGCTGAGCTCGGTCTAGGATCGTCTCTCAGTCACGGAAAGGCTCTGTTTCCATTGGGAACAACCCTTGGTCAACCTCGGAAGAGGCTCTGAACCCTTTGGTAAACCTCGGAAGAGGCTCTGAACCCTCTGGTCAACCTCGGAAGAGGCTCTGAACCCTTTGGTCAACCCGAAGAGGCTCAACCCCTTGGTCAACCTCGAAGAGGCTCAACCTCCGTCAACCCGGAAGAGGCTCAACCCTTTGGTCAACCTCGAAAGAGGCTCAACCCTTGGTCAACCTCGAAGAGGCTCTAAACCCTCCGTCAACCTCGAAGAGGCTCAACCCTCCGTCAACCTCGGAAGAGGCTCTGCATCCGTCTCGGATCAACCCTTTAGAGGCTCTGAGCCTCAAAAGGCTCTGTTCCACCTCGGAGCAACCTTCGAAACGTACAAAAAGAAGCATCTTAACCGAGTTTCATCAGGCGTTCCCTCAACACTCTCTCCAGTCTCGGTAAGCCTGTGTTACCTAGAGGTGTATGTTGGAGTTGTGAACAATTGTTATGTGGTCCTTTCTAAACCATTAGGATTGCTCGCCGCATCCTATGGCTTGGGGGGCTCGTAAATACTACATAAAAGTTCGCAACTATGCACGAAATGAACATTCAGGGAAACATCATGGAAATTAATAGCAAAAACTTGGAAAGTAATTAAAATAGCCCGGTAGGGCGAATATTCAAAGTACAAAATGCATCCGCCAAAAGGGATGACTAACTACGGAAATTCTAAAAACGGAGAAATAAAGAAATCAAGGGTTGGGGTTGGCAGAGTTGGCATCCACCTTAGCGTTTTCTTCGCTAATGGTGGTCTCGCTATCATCTTCATCAACCTCCACCAGCTTCCCATCTACGATGGCCTTGAAGAAGTCAACCTCCGAGATGTCTATGTCGGGGTATAAGCAACTGACTTGAGCTTTGGCTCAAAAGCTAAGTCCCCGATCCAAAGATACCCATCCGGGATTTCTTCAAGGCCCTTTAACTCGAACATGACTTCTCGTAATCTTGGAACTTGGTTGACATCCGGCAAGCTCGCCTTCCAAAGTCTTTATCCGCTGCGGCTTCGAATTCTTCTTTTCAAGATTTGAGATGTCATCGGGCCTCGAAAGCTTACCCTTGAATACGTTGTTGACATTAAGAAGGAACCGCTTGTTGTCGCCTAACCTTTGACCTCACCTTTTTCTTCTCCACATGATCACCGACAACAAACTTGTTACAGCACACCTCATCGTGCACGAACTCACCGCTTGGTGATCCGCGAACCCGATTGGTCACTTGTTCACGCCGGTGGTGGCGCTGAGATGATCATACAAAATTTAAGGCCATCAAAGTCGGCAGCCCGTAACCGATTCTCCAGAAGCTCGACCGAGCTATCGCCAATCTCCTTTAGCAAATTGAAATAGCCCAATCACGAGTTGGTCTCGTTTCCCATGACGGTCTTCAGCTTCTTTGGGATAGACTCGGGGGCTGGTTCAAGCTCGGCGGGGCACTTCAGTGGGGAAGCGTGATGATGTTTGTCTATGGAGCAGGGTCACGGATCGTGACGTTCTTCTTTTTCTTCGGGACGCGCACTTCCAGCCCGGCTAAGTTGGACTTGGTCTCGAGGGACCGCCCACCCATTCGGCAGCACGAGCTTCGCCATTAGCTTCCTCCGCTCTTTCACGACATATCACCATTTTGTCCGGAAGTAAAACGAAAGAAGGAAATTAAGTATACAAACAAAGCGAAAGTAATAAAGCTAATTGATAAGTTCTTACCTAGAAGTCGGGGACTTCCTCGAGACAAGGCAAGTAAATCCTTGACCCGAATCTCAAGGAGTCCAAGATTTCTAAAGAAAGGATCTCGGTATCACTCAGTCGTAATCAAAGCCGAGATAGGGAGTGGGTCGCAAGTCCAAAGACAAAGGGAACTTATGATGCCCATCACACCATAAATAACATGAGGGCACCGAGACCCACATCTTACTCGAATGAAACGCCCTTTGTAGCCTTTAAAGTTGGAGGTGTAGGCTTGGAGGAAACTTCTTTTTGGGATGCCGCTGATGGCAACCTAGTTTCCGGGCTCCGTGCTTTTTATTTCGAGAAAAGAACAAACCAATGGTGGGGGTTATGGATAGGGCTCGGCAAATTACTTCGAAGGCCCGGATGAAACCCCAGCTGTTGGGACGGAGTTGGGAGGGAGCCAAGTTAATGGTACGGAGGATATCAGTCTCAAAGTCGGAGAGTGGGAATTGAATGCCAAACTCCTCAATCACTCCAGTATAAAAGTAAAACCACTCCGTCTTGACTCCCTGAGGACGGATCATACAGACACTCTCCCCGGACTCACAAGACTCCAAAATCACATCATTTTCGTCTCCTGTAGACGAGATACTCCATAGAGAGCGTAGTGCAGCGATTTCTTCATCCTGTATTAGACTTCGCTTAAAGCCTACAGCTTCTCCTTTGATCAGTCGGTTGGTTTCCATTATCAGCTCCACCAAACCTGAAGAGTCGTGGTCGAATCACTATCAAGTAAAATCAACAAGAAACCCGTCTCTGTGACTCTCTTTAGGTCGCTTCTCGAGCATCACTCATCTCGCGATGCATTCCTCAAACAGGTTTTACGCCCGCTTCCTAAGTGGATTTTGCGACCAAAGTCATCGCATTCCCTAATGATGACCATGTTTGGATTGAAACAAAAAGTAATGTAAAGAAAAGAGGATACCTGAGTTGATGATCGACTGATTGGAAGGAAGGTTTTTGAAGTAACTGACGACAAAGATTGCAGTAGGGTTTGAAAATATGTAGAGGAGGAATTCATGGAGAGCAAATAAATGAAATATAATGAGTAGGAGGGAAAGAAGGCGTGAAATCAGGTTTTCCCTATTTATAGGGCAATCATGCTAAATACAGGTGATCGTTGGGCTGGAGTCACGTGCCACACCTTTTAAGGTTCAAAAATGTGTACATCTCGCCGAAGCAACTCGTTTGTTCAAAAATCACTTAAATAAATTTTCAAAACAACAATGAAATCGCCACCTAATTTTATTTGTTCTAAAAAGAACGGGGAAATATAGATAAAACCCACGAAAATCGGATAAGACAATCTACGAAATTAAGAGATATAGGTTCGGGAGTTGGTTATGCAAGGGGAAGGTATTAGCACCCCTTACATCCATCGTACTCGATGGTACCCATTTAGTTCAAAGTGTGGTTGTGTGTTAGTGTGAAAATTTTACGATCTCCTAAGTTTAAAAATGAGAAAGAAAGGGAGAAGAAATGTTTTTATTATTTTGAGTTTGACACGGTTTTGAAACCGCGTGCCTACGTATTCCCTTGTGCAATGGGAAAGTCAAAACTCCGTAGTTCCTCTAGAAAATGATTGTTTGTTGATTGATTTTAAATGAAAAGACAAGTCGTCATTTTTAAAGGAGAAGACTCGTCTAACGTCCACAAGGTGTGATAAAGGATAAAGGACTACGCACCAACATGAGGGAGGGTTTGAGAACACCTCTAGTACTCAAGTGGAGAAGTCGAAAACCTTGGGAATAGAGGAAAAAGCATCTCAATTATAAATGAATCATGTCTAATCTTGAAAAGAGTTTAAAGGTAAATGGTGCTTGGAGCGCACAAAAGATATTGAATGTGTTGGAATTGATTTTAAATTGTGGATGACAAGTACCAAAACGTTGGGATATCCTCTAACGATTCAATGCTCGAGATTGGTGATTGAGGTCAACCGATCATCTCTCATCCAAAATCTTTATTATGAAAAGAGTGAGGTGAAACAAAGTTCACTTTTATTATGTATGGAATAAAGTATTTAAGTCATTGGGTTACCTCTAATGGCCCAAATATTTTACATCTTAATTAAATCGTCGGCTATCCTCTAACAATTTAATTAAATACCATAGCACCATGTTTTGTTGTTTTAGAACATGGATTTGAAGTTTTCAATTTATTGGGTTATCCTCTAATCAATTAGAAACTTCGATTTGTTTTAATCGGGCTAACCTCTAACCATTAAAACAAATCTTATCCAAGTTCTTTTTTTGTAGAAAATTGATTTTGAAAATAACTCGACGCTGGATCGAGGTTTGAGAAGAAGGCTCGACGTTGGATCGAGTTTTATTGAAAGTGTTTTAGATGCTTGGTGAATGGAGAAAGAATAGGATCGAGATAATTGTAAATCACAAGTAAAATCGACAAAGCCCATACAAGGTGGCCAACCTAAGTATAAAATAATTAAATTACATGTGTACTAGCAAAGTGGGCTAGTTCACTAAGACGACCAATTGGGACAATTGATCGAAATAGGCTCACCGTAAGAAGGCCCAGGATCAAGCGCATGTGTGCATGTGGTCATCGCGACGCTCGTAGCTTTGTCGACTTCGGGTTTAAAATGATTCACAATTATTAGTTTAAAAATGATTTTTTGGTTTTTTGTGTAAGTGACAAATAATTAAATAATAAAGCAATAAATATTTACTAAAATTATTACAAACCATAGGGATGGGGATACAAATTTACAAATGGGGATGACGGAAATAAATTACAAGTTCAAACAAATGTAAAAGAAAAAAAATAAAAATAAAAAATAAATTAAATGAATTAAATTCATAAGAAAATAATAATTACTAAAAATTTAAGATCACTAAATTAATCCTAATAAAAAAACTAAAGATATTAAAGTAATACTAAACCAACTATAAAGTCTAAGATTATAAAAATAATTTTAAAAATTATTAAACAAGATCTAAACTAGATTAAAATTCCAAACTTACTAAATTAAATCTAAAATAAATAAAAATTCTAAAGTGTCTAAAACTAAACCTAAATCAAATAAAACTATAAAGTCATAAAATTAAATATAAAATATATAAAGATCCTAAAATTAGTAAATTAAATCTAAATCAAATAAATATTCTAAAGTTTACTAAATTAAATCTAAATCAAATTAAATCCTAAATTTACTTACTTGAATCTAAATTAAATAAAAATTTAAAGTTACTATATTAAATCTAAATAAAATAAAATCCTAAAATTTACCAAACTAAATCTAAATCAACTAAAAAAAAAGCTAAAATATTTTAGAAATAGAAAATATTTTTGACTATTAAAGAAAATTAGTTCTAAACTATATATTTGTTTGGTATTGTTCTTTAGAAAATAAAATAAAATTAATATCTAATAAAAAAATTGTGAAAGTAAATAAAACAAACCAAAAGGAAAAACCTAAAGTGGACAAATTTGCTGGGCCAAAGGTAAAATTTCGGACTCTCATGTGATAAGGCCCAAATAGAAAAAGTCATAAGAAACCCTAATATCCAAATGGGACCAGCCGCCACTTGCTTAACTTATTGTCAGTATTATTATTTATTTATTTTATTAACAATAAAAACAACAGAAAAAAAAGAGAAACGATACATCCTCTCTAACCGCTCACTATTTACGCTCATCAAGTTTCACTTTCCCTTCTGTAAAAAAAATTAACAAAAACCCTATCCCCAAATTGAAGCCCCGAGTCGATGTTATTACAAGTTACAACAAGGTCAAAGTTGCAGAAAATAATAGAAAACGAAGATACCAAATGGAGAAAAAGGTACGTTGATTCAAAACTCTATCTTCTTCATTTCTAACCGTCGCTCGGGTTTGATTTGTGTTTTTCCGCGGATATGGTTCGTGGTTCCGAGGTGGTTTCGATTGAGATGATGAAGGTGTGGAATATTGAGGTTAAGGTTGAAGTGTGAGAAATTTACGGAACAAAGGGGTTTGAGAGGTGTGATGAATATGGAAGGAGTGGTGTTGCAAATATGGATGTAAGAGGAAAACAATGAGTTTGTGGGTTGGTACAAAGGTGTGATGGTTTATGGAGGTTTTACAGTTGTAGAGGGTTAAGGAAGATGAAGGTGGTGAGGTGGTGTTTCGGTTCTTCTGGTTTGATGTTGAAGGTGAATATTGGTTATTGAGATGCTGGTAATATGAGTGATGTGAGTCGAGGTTTCTCCTTTGTGAAGATCGAGGGTCTTTTCTTTTAGTCCCTTATGGTGGGTGTAGTGTGGTATTTGAGTGAGGAGGAGGATAAGAACCAAGGGGACCATCTATAATGCTAATGTGAATTTGTTAGAATTTCAAGAGGGAGCAGTGGTAGGAATTGAGATGGTGAAAATGCTTGTACAATTTTATGATATTTTTGTGTTTTTGTTTTTGCAGGTAGTACAATTTTGGTGGTGGAAAGGAAGAATTGGGATGGTAGTGGAGCAGAGGTTTGTTAACATTGTACTGATTTTTGTTTGAATTTTTTTTGTTAAAATTGTACTGATTTTTGTTTGAATTTTCTTTGTAAATTTTGCAGGTAATACAAGAGGTGGGAATGTGGGATAGTGGAAACTTGCAACAAACCCTCCATCTTGATCGATACAGTAGCCTTATCAAAGACCAAATTTACTTTGTTTTTTTTTTTAAGAATAACCACTAACAATCTCTTAAAATAAGGTAATAATAATAAATAAATTACTATTTTAACAAAAATAATAATAATAATAATAATAATAATAATAATTTTAATTTAAATCCTTTCTTATTATTCTATTTAATAAAAATCATTTAATAAGTTTTAATCATAAAAATGATTGAAATTAAATATCATAATAAAAGTAGAATGAAAAGATACAAACATAAAAATTAATTAATCTAATAAAATAATGTAAATATGATAAAACAGATTTTGATACTAAACTATGATTTACCTAAAAAAAAGAAATTAATGCTAATGTGAAAGAAAATACTTTAATTGTCTTAAATGAAAGATTAAAAATAAAATAAAATTTTAAAATAAAATCAATTTCAAAATAAAAAAACTAAACTAATTGTTAATAAAAATAGAAAATAATTTCAATGAAGAAAGATTTTATTTAAACCAAAGCTCTAAAAAAACAAAAATCAAGCATGAAATAATCTATAAATACAAACATAATTACTATTAAAAACAAAACATTGTTATTTAGAGAAAAACAAAATTCCTTTTAATTGTTATTTCATTATTTAACTAATAGAAATTATTTAGTAAAACCTCACCAAATAATTATAATTAGTCAAATATTAAAATAAAATTAAAGTGAAAAATAATGCAAATGCAAATACGATTAAGACGATTTCAATGTGAAACGCATTTAACTACAAATTTACAATGCAAAGTTAAATACAAACTAGAAATTCAAAAATATTATAAAGAGTAAAATGCTAGAAATTAACTTAATCATTAACTAAAGATGTGTAACAAAAATGTAAAAATTGACTGTTCTTTTTAATATAAATACAATGCGAGTAGAAAAATAGTAGGATAAAATTTGGGTGCAATAGCTGTTCTATTTAAATATCTTCAACCAGATGATATGAAGATGATCAAGCTTCATATTATCGCAGTGGGAGATAATTAAATATCAAAAACCCAAAATTTTGCCCTGAGATGCAATGGGCATGCTGTGAATGACATATGAAGAGAATGCGATGAATGCAATATTTTTTTATATTATATTTTTTTTAGAATGATGTATGATATGAGACAGACACTGCGGGGAAAACATCAAAGACATTCAGAAAAATCATTGAATGAACATTGGAAAAAAAATTCGAGCATATTCAGAAATGCATTGAATATACGAGAAACAAAACATCAGAGACATTCAGAAAAATCATTGAACAGACTCTGGAACACATCATCAAAGACATTCAGAAAAAACATTGAATGAACTTCGGAAACAAGGTTCGAGCATATTCAGAAATGCATTGAATATACGGGAAATAAAACATCAGAGATATTCAGAAAAATCATTGAACGGACTCTGGAACACATCATCAAAGACATTCGAAAAACATTGAATGAACTTGAAAAGATTCGAGTATATTCAAATGCATTGAATATACAGAAACAAAACATCGAGACATTCGTAAAAATCATTGAATGACTGAACACATCATCAAAGACATTCAAATGAACTTAAAGAATGAGATATATATTCGTTGAATATACGGAAATGTAACATCGAGATATTCAAAAATCATTGAACGGACTCTGGAACACATCATCAAAGACATTCAGAAAAAACATTGAATGAACTTCGGAAACAAGGTTCGAGCATATTCAGAAATGCATTGAATATACGGGAAACAAAACATCAGAGATATTCAGAAAAATCATTGAACGGACTCTGGAACACATCATCAAAGACATTCAGAAAAAACATTGAATGAACTTCGGAAAAAAGATTCGAGTATATTCAGAAATGCATTGAATATACAGGAAACAAAACATCAGAGACATTCAGAAAAATCATTGAACAGACTCTGGAACACATCATCAAAGACATTCAGAAAAAACATTGAATGAACTTCGGAAAAAAGAATTCGAGTATATTCAGAAATGCGTTGAATATACGGGAAACAAAACATCAGAGATATTCAGAAAAATCATTGAACGGACTCTGGAACACATCATCAAAGACATTCAGAAAAAACATTGAATGAACTTCGGAAACAAGGTTCGAGCATATTCAGAAATGCATTGAATATACGGGAAACAAAACATCAGAGATATTCAGAAAAATCATTGAACGGACTCTGGAACACATCATCAAAGACATTCAGAAAAATCATTGAATGAACTTCGGAAAAAAAGATTCGGGTATATTCAGAAATGCATTGAATATACGGGAAACAAAACATCAGAGATATTCAGAAAAATCATTGAACGGACTCTGGAAAACATCATCAAAGACATTCAGAAAAAATCATTGAATGAAATTCGGAAAAAAGATTCTGGCATATTCAGAAATGCATTGAATATACAGGAAACAAGACATCTATTTTGGTAGGTACCAAGTAAGTTGGATTTTGACTGCAAGGTAAGATATTGACAGCAACAAGACCTCGGGAAATGCAAATGAGGATAAAACACTCTTGCTATGCATGATATATGAATTTTGTGATGCATGATATATGAATGATCTATGCATGTAGTATGTAATGCAGACGTTCATGACAACGGAGATTGACTCTTTTGTGGAGGTAAGATGGGAACTCTGATTCCTCAACATGGAGAACACTGCCCACTCTGCTTGGAGATAAAATATCTTGGGAAACACTTCTAACACACTTGTGAATTGTATTGAAATGATGGTCCTTGGAGGAAGGAATGAAGCGCTGCTTGAGGGTTGCCCCAGATTAGTTGATTGTTGAGGATAAATAGATCATGGCTTCAATTCTTGAAATGACTGAGGGGAAAAGAGTGCCCCTGTATAAGTCTTGAAAAAGATCCTCTGATTAAAACAATTCTGAGAATGATTTGCACTGAGAAACAAATCTTGAATTGATTCACAACGGGATCTGAAAGATACTTGCCCCTGATTAAGGTCACTGACCAAGTTTTTCAACAGTTTGGACTTCCTTGATGAGGAAAACTTGTTTGCAAGCAAAAATTGTTTATTCAAACATGGCAAATTTAATGCAAAGTTCATGCAAAAGTTTTGAAATAAAAATTATTTTTTGAAATGATGTAATTGTCAGATAGAAAATGGATCATGTTAAACACAAATGTTTTTAAAAAATTTAAAAGAAAAGAAAAGACAAAAGTATGGATATACCAAGACAATTGATTTGCAAAAGACCTTAGGAGTCATATTACACAACCTTGTTGTAGTATGCTTTCAAAAGAAACCTGGCTTCAATTAGGTCTTTTGAGGGTTGTAGCGTGGTCTGGTTCACGGTTTAAGAAACAAAGGATAAAAGCTCAAAATTTATTTGTACCCAACCCAACCTTCGTGATGTTCTTCAGTCCTACGCTCAATTAATTCAGATCGTGCATTCAGTTTCCAAGAGATTTTGAACTTGTACACTGATAGTGATGATGGCTCAGAAGTTGATAGATTCTTGAAATAACAGTCACTTCTTTTTGCAACATTTGTTGTTTGAGGACTTTTGTCAACTCTTATTTGAATTTGTCATCCCTAACTTTTGCCTGAACCGTTCCGTTTTAGATTACGGTCAGCGGGATGCCATAATTATTTTTGCCTAAGTTGCCTTTTAGTTTTAACTGGGCGACTTTTTTCTTTTGATATATTTTTTTGAAAAGATAGTGACTGCTTGACTTTCATGATTACGGCGAACCATCATCACCATTCTTTGACTTGTATGACATCTCCAACACTTCTTGATGTGTGCGAAGGAAGCTTGATTGAATACAACCTTTGTTGAAAGGCGTCTTGAATAAATGCACATCCGAATTAAACTAAGAACTACCCTGCCCCAGGTTAAAAAAATTGCGGGTTTTTTTTTGTATAGAAAGAAACTCCAACTTCTAGGCTCGAAGGGGTTGACAAAGGTTTAACTTCCTTATTTTCTCCGGTGTTTGGGAATAGAAACAATGCCTGCATATCATCAGCAAAGTTTTATTCGAAAGCATACCAACATCAATTATGGGTATCTTGTTTTTATCATCCTCCCTCCAATCTTTGCAAAAGCAAGAGTTCGGTAAAGAAATTACACAGGGAAAATATATATTTGAAAAGAAAGCAGTAAATAAAAATTATTTGAATCAAAACAGTGCAATGCTCATTTCATTAAAATCAACATGAAATTACAAATGATATTTGAAAGCAACAATTTAACATAAACAAAGGAAAAATGCAAACAGAAAAGAAAAATGGCCTAGTGACTAATCAGTTACAAGGATGAGATGTCCTGTCTGAAACACTGGCTTTAGGAGGTGACTTGAGATACCCTAACCCGTCTTCAGCCACTTTTTCCTGGCAACGGATTGTTGATAACATTTTGAGGATCTCCAAATTTATCTCTTGTCTCTCGATTAGATCTCGAACTCTAGCCTTTAGTGCATAGCAATTTTATCATCACGGCAGCCTTGATGGAACTCACAATGAAGATCGACCGAATCCGGGAGAGGATCCGAAGAGTTAGAGGTCTAGTTGTGATTAGACCTAGCTCAACCAAATGAGGATACAATGCGTGTAAGTCATTGAATAGGGTCAAATTGAGTCCTACTCCTTGCATTGCGGTTCGGTTTTGTCCACCACCGAGGTCGGGGATTTGGATTGGTTGAGCCTTGACCGCAGGAGACAAAGATTCACCGTGGTCGGTCATATATTGAGGCTACGGCGAGGTCCTCCTCTTTCAATCGAGACAAGATTAGTTTCAACTTCTTTCTTCTTTGAAGTTTCAAGGATTTCTTGGCACCACTAGAGGATTCGCAAAGAATGTACACTTTTCCTCTCTTGATTCCTCTTCTAGCCTTTGGCCAATAGTCACCAACTGTGAAGCGAGAGGACGACTACCAATCATCTTCTTAATAGAAAGGAGACAAGGTATCCACAAACAAACCAGGAGCTCCTTCTCGATAAAGGTGGTTCAACTTGTGAAGCCAACTCTCCACCGCTGAGCGTATTCCTTAAAAGATTCCTTATCACCGAGACATATTTTGCAATTGACGATCAGAGCCATGTCAAGATTGTAGTGGTATTGTTTCATGAAAGCATTAATCGATCCTCGAAGCATTGAATATGGTCTTTCTCAAGTCCCATATACCATTTCAATGAAGCTCCACTTAGGCTATCCCGAAACAAGGATAAGCAATTTGTCATTCCTCGATAAGCGTACATTTTCCAAGTACATCAAGAATGACTTTTGGACAAGTGTGCCCTTTGTATTTCTCAAATCGAGTTTTGAACTTATGAGGCATAACCAGATCGTAAACCAAACACATGTTCTCCGCAGAATACCAAAGACATCGTTGCCTTCCATAGCTCTCATCCTTCTTTCCAGTCCGATATTGCTCATGGACTTCTTCAAGTTCATCAAAATCTTCTCACACTTCGTGGAGTGTCGACGGTAATCAAAGAGAGGATTCTCATAAGCAACTTGTGCAGAGGTTGATGCACAAAAGGTCGATGAGGAGCAAGATGCATGATCGGCGAGGCTCGTGAAAACCGGAGCCGGAGAACCGGTCGGAAGACTCGCCAACCATCGAGTAGTTGCGAGGTGGAACGTTTGGTAACCCAAATTCGCCAAGTAGTAATCGCATCGAGAAGACCGAGGATCAACAACAAGAAATGAGACTTCGTAAATTACAGCCTTTGAGGTTGTTCACCGCGATCGAACTTGCATCATTTCGTAAGTTTAGTCATGCCCGACTTCAACTCATCGATTTCCATTGGACTCGCATTGTGTTGCTCTTGGTATTCCATTCTTCTCTTGACGCTGGCTCTAGTTCCGTGCTTGTGCAGAGGAATCACTTGACAAAGAAATCAACAATCAAGATGGAGATGATTAAATGAGTCTTTCGACAACTTGAATGTATGAAACATGCAGATTATGCAATGAAATGTAATGTTTTTAATGCAAAATATGTGATGAAACGCAATGTCACATACACAAATGGAATGCAACATAATGATAGTAACAGGTCCACAGAAATGTGAAACAAGGATGATACAGGTAAACAAAACAACTTATTCAGGTGGGCTCCTATGATAGGATGGCTTTAAGTTTTCGACCCAATAATTCCCCATGGGACAGTTCTAAGGATTTTGCTAAGTGTTCCTTAGAGTCTCAGATCCCCTTTTAACAAACACGATCATCACGCGAGAGACCTACATGGCGATAGTATTTGTAAAAGTATACCCCAAGAAACGGCTCTTAACGGGATACTCAAAATCTTTTGAGCGTTTGGTCTCGGTTTGGATATCATAAACAAACTTAGAGTTATAGGTCATTTGTCCAAAGATTGATGTCCTGCACTATCGTGCGGGCCAACAACCTCCTTAAAACAACCAACTCTAAGCCGGGAGTCTTCGCTTCGGGCCAACAAGACAATGGAGTCAGGTGGACCTAGGCTACGCAACCCCTCTAATCCTAAAAAGGTGACCTAGAAGCCTGGGTAGTGGGCTTATCTATGAATCAATAATCCCATCAAGAATTCCCACACAATAAATATATACACATGATAATAAATATAGCATAGGGAATAAATGACTAAAACATAAACATAAGATAGAGTACAAAGAAGAAAATAAAATAAAATGATAAACACACAACCACACAAAGAACTAAACTAGGGTTAACTCGCTTGAGAAAATCTCCCCAGTGAAGTCGCCAACTGAAGCAACTCGTTTGTTCAAAAATCACTTAAATGAATTTTCAAAACAACAATGAAATCGCCACCTAATTTTATTTGTTCTAAAAAGAACGGGGAAATATAGATAAAACCCACGAAAATCGGATAAGACAATCTACGAAATTAAGAGATATAGGTTCGGGAGTTGGTTATGCAAGGGGAAGGTATTAGCACCCCTTACATCCATCGTACTCGATGGTACCCATTTAGTTCAAAGTGTGGTTGTGTGTTAGTGTGAAAATTTTACGATCTTCTAAGTTTAAAAATGAGAAAGAAAGGGAGAAGAAATGTTTTTATTATTTTGAGTTTGACACGGTTTTGAAACCGCGTGCCTACGTATTCTCTTGTGCAATGGGAAAGTCAAAACTCCGTAGTTCCTCAAGAAAATGATTGTTTGTTGATTGATTTTAAATGAAAAGACAAGTCGTCATTTTTAAAGGAGAAGACTCGTCTAACGTCCACAAGGTGTGATAAAGGATAAAGGACTACGCACCAACATGATGGAGGGTTTGAGAACACCTCTAGTACTCAAGTGGAGAAGTCGAAAACCTTGGGAATAGAGGAAAAAGCATCTCAATTATAAATGAATCATGTCTAATCTTGAAAAGAGTTTAAAGGTAAATGGTGCTTGGAGCGCACAAAAGATATTGAATGTGTTGGAATTGATTTTAAATTGTGGATGACAAGTACCAAAACGTTGGGATATCCTCTAACGATTCAATGCTCGAGATTGGTGATTGAGGTCAACCGATCATCTCTCATCCAAAATCTTTATTATGAAAAGAGTGAGGTGAAACAAAGTTCACTTTTATTAAGTGTATGGAATAAAGTATTTAAGTCATTGGGTTACCCTCTAATGGCCCAAATACTTTACATTTTAATTAAATCGTCGGGCTATCCTCTAACAATTTAATTAAATACCATAGCACCATGTTTTGTTGTTTTAGAACATGGATTTGAAGTTTCTCAATTTATTGGGTTATCCTCTAATCAATTAGAAACTTCGATTTGTTTTAATCGTTGGGCTAACCTCTAACCATTAAAACAAATCTTATCCAAGTGTTCTTTTTTTTGTAGAAAAATTGATTTTTGAAAATAACTCGACGTTGGATCGAGGTTTGAGAAGAAGACTCGACGTTGGATCGAGTTTTATTGAAAGTGTTTTAGATGCTTGGTGAATGGAGAAAGAATAGGATTGAGATAATTGTAAATCACAAGTAAAATCGACAAAGCCCATACAAGGTGGCCAACCTAAGTATAAAATAATTAAATTACATGTGTACTAGCAAAGTGGGCTAGTCTACTAAGACGACCAATTGGGACAATTGATCGAAATAGGCTCACTGTAAGAAGGCCCAGGATCAAGCGTACATGTGTGCATGTGTGGTCATCGCGACGCTTCGTAGCTTTGTCGACTTGCGGGTTTAAAAATGATTCACAATTATTAGTTTAAAAATGATTTTTTGGTTTTTTGTGTAAGTGACAAATAATTAAATAATAAAGCAATAAATATTTACTAAAATTATTACAAACCATAGGGATGGGGATACAAATTTACAAATGGGGATGACGGAAATAAATTACAAGTTCAAACAAATGTAAAAGAAAAAAAATAAAAATAAAAAAATAAATTAAATGAATTAAATTCATAAGAAAATAATAATTACTAAAAATTTAAGATCACTAAATTAATCCTAATAAAAAAACTAAAGATATTAAAGTAATACTAAACCAACTATAAAGTCTAAGATTATAAAAATAATTTTAAAAATTATTAAACAAGATCTAAACTAGATTAAAATTCCAAACTTACTAAATTAAATCTAAAATAAATAAAAAATTCTAAAGTGTCTAAAACTAAACCTAAATCAAATAAAAACTATAAAGTCATAAAATTAAATATAAAATATATAAAGATCCTAAAATTAGTAAATTAAATCTAAATCAAATAAATATTCTAAAGTTTACTAAATTAAATCTAAATCAAATTAAATCCTAAATTTACTTACTTGAATCTAAATTAAATAAAAATTTAAAGTTACTATATTAAATCTAAATAAAATAAAATCCTAAAATTTACCAAACTAAATCTAAATCAACTAAAAAAAAGCTAAAATATTTTAGAAATAGAAAATATTTTTGACTATTAAAGAAAATTAGTTCTAAACTATATATTTGTTTGGTATTGTTCTTTAGAAAAAAAAAATTAATATCTAATAAAAAAATTGTGAAAGTAAATAAAACAAACCAAAAGGAAAAACCTAAAGTGGACAAATTTGGCTAAAGGTAAAAATTGACTCTCATGTGATAAGGCCCAAATAGAAAAAAGTCATAAGAAACCCTAATATCCAAATGGGACCAGCCGCCACTTGCTTAACTTATTGTCAGTATTATTATTTATTTATTTTATTAACAATAAAAACAACAGAAAAAAAAAGAGAAACGATACATCCTCTCTAACCGCTCACTATTTACGCTCATCAAGTTTCACTTTCCCTTCTGTAAAAAAAATTAACAAAAACCCTATCCCCAAATTGAAGCCCCGAATCGATGTTATTACAAGTTACAACAAGGTCAAAGTTGCAGAAAATAATAGAAAACGAAGATACCAAATGGAGAAAAAGGTACGTTGATTCAAAACTCTATCTTCTTCGTTTCTAATCTGCTTCTGCTTCTGGGTTTGGATTTGTGTTTCTTCTGTGCGGATATGGTTCTGTGGTTCTGAGTGTGGTTTCAGATTGGAGATGATGAAGGTGTGGAATATTGAGGTTAAGGTTGAAGTGTGAGAAATTTACGGTGGAACAGTGGGGTTTGAGAGGGTGTGATGAATATGGAAGGAGTGGTGTTGCAGCGATGGATGTAAGAGGAAAACAATGAGTTTGAGGTGTGGGTTGAAAGGGTACAAAGGTGTGATGGTTTATGGAGGTTTTACGGTTGTAGAGGGTTAAGGAAGATGAAGGTGGTGAGGTGGTGTTTCGGTTCTTCTGGTTTGATGTTGAAGGTGAATATTGGTTATTGAGATGCTGGTAATATGAGTGATGTGAGTTGAGGTTTCTCCTTTGTGAAGATCAGAGGGTCTTTTCTTTTTAGTCCCTTATGGTGTGGGTGTAGTGTGGTATTTGAGTGAGGAGTGAGGATAAGAACCAAGGGGACCATCTGTACAATGCTAGCTGTGAATTTGTTAGAATTTCAGTAGTGGAGCAGGGTAGTGGAATTGAGATGGTGAAAATGCTTGTACAATTTTATGATATTTTTGTGTTTTTGTTTTTGCAGGTAGTACAATTTTGGTGGTGGAAAGGAAGAATTGGGATGGTAGTGGAGCAGAGGTTTGTTAACATTGTACTGATTTTTGTTTGGATTTTTTTTGTTAAAATTGTACTGATTTTTGTTTGAATTTTCTTTGTAAATTTTGCAGGTAATACAAGAGGTGGGAATGTGGGATAGTGGAAACTTGCAACAAACCCTCCATCTTGATCGATACAGTAGCCTTATCAAAGACCAAATTTACTTTGTTTTTTTTTTAACAATTACCACTAACAATCTCTTAAAATAAGGTAATAATAATAAATAAATTACTATTTTAACAAAAATAATAATAATAATAATAATAATAATAATAATAATAATAATAATAATTTTAATTTAAATCCTTTCTTATTATTCTATTTAATAAAAATCATTTAATAAGTTTTAATCATAAAAATGATTGAAATTAAATATCATAATAAAAGTAGAATGAAAAGATACAAACATAAAAATTAATTAATCTAATAAAATAATGTAAATATGATAAAACAGATTTTGATACTAAACTATGATTTACCTAAAAAAAAGAAATTAATGCTAATGTGAAAGAAAATACTTTAATTGTCTTAAATGAAAGATTAAAAATAAAATAAAATTTTAAAATAAAATCAATTTCAAAATAAAAAAACTAAACTAATTGTTAATAAAAATAGAAAATAATTTCAATGAAGAAAGATTTTATTTAAACCAAAGCTCTAATAAAAAAAACAAAAATCAAGCATGAAATAATCTATAAATACAAACATAATTACTATTAAAAACAAAACATTGTTATTTAGAGAAAAAAAAACAAAATTCCTTTTAATTGTTATTTCATTATTTAACTAATAGAAATTATTTAGTAAAACCTCACCAAATAATTATAATTAGTCAAATATTAAAATAAAAATTAAAGTGAAAAATAATGCAAATGCAAAATACGATTAAGACGATTTCAATGTGAAACGCATTTAACTACAAATTTACAATGCAAAGTTAAATACAAACTAGAAATTCAAAAATATTATAAAGAGTAAAATGCTAGAAATTAACTTAATCATTAGCTAAAGATGTGTAACAAAAATGTAAAAATTGACTGTTCTTTTTAATATAAACACAATGCGAGTAGAAAAATAGTAGGATAAAATTTGGGGTGCAACACTCGCTAAGGGATTAAGGGTTCAAACTGTTTGGTCGACACGGATTCAGTGAGCTTAAAACCGAGCGACCAAGGGGGCTTATGATCATGCATAAAATCCTCAGCCGAGATGGATGTCTGGAGGAGAGATTGTAGGGATCCGGGATAGGTCTCGGACTTAAGGATGAGGTCCTTACCCGACATGGATCTCGGGGAAGGTCCTGAGGTCGGCCTGGATCCGAGGAGTAGTTCTGCAGTTACTTCAGTATGAAGGATTGAGTAGACGTTATGAAGATGAAGAGTTCCCAGAGTCTTTATGAGACGTTACTAAGTGAATGATTACAAGTTGTAACAGCTAGCTCCTTGCCTTCAAGCCATGGTTAATGCGCTGAGGCAGTTACGGAAGGAAGAAACAGCTTCATGGAAGGAATGATATAAATAGGGCTCCCGCCGGCGGGATAAGCAAGACAAGGATAAGCTTGGAACTTGAGTTACGACACTTGAGCTTCCAAATCCCTAAAATATCTTTAATAAGGTTTTTCATGCAAGAACATTACCAATTATCAGCGAAGTGATAACTATAACAAGGTAGATCTTGAGAAAAATTTTGTAGAGTATTCAGCTTTATGAATATCAAACAAATGACGGAAACAAATCTCAAAATGAGTTTTGAAGATATTACCAATTATCAGCAGAGTGATAACTATAACAAGGTAAATCTTTAGAAAATTGCTGTATATTCAGCTTTTGTGAATAACAGACAGTGAAAGAAACAGAACTCCAATGAGTTTCTACTTTCTTGGATATAATCCTGCCGAGGATCTCTCTTTTGAGAAGATGCGAGCATTTTGATTGGAAGACACAAGTTTTCTTTTTTGACAGAAAGACAACTGTTGGGGATTTCTGAATTGTCGTGATTTGGCCTTGTTGGGAAGACAAACTTTCATGACAATGTTGAGGAATGAAAATAAGCAGCTCACACAATGAGGCTGTTGCTTATTGCTTTGTTGATTATAGACAAGGTTCTACCCAAGAATGAACTGGGAAGAAATAATCAATCAAGACTTCGCTTTTGATGAGGAGTGATCTCCGCTGGGGAATATGAGAGAGGAGATATACTTCACTGTTTGGGGATATTCCGCCGGGGAAAAAGAAAAATGTATTTCTTCTGTTTGGAGATACTCTACTGGGGATAGACTTGTACTTACATGAGTAAGCGTGATTTACACCAGTGATATGGAAGCAAACATTTCAAGGAATGCAAAAATGCATGAATGATGCTATTATAAATGAATGTCATGAATGTTATATGCATGCTAACAATACTTAACAAAGACACTAAAGAGATATTTGGGAAAAGGACCACGTCATAGTTCGAACAAATATTCAGTGAAAATTGCAGCAACGGTGCAGACGTTTACTGATGAAGAAATTGAGTTGCATGCTTTAAACTTTCAGAGAAAGGCACTTCATTGGCAACTTGGCTGGGGATTATTTTTTTTGGATAAGAATACCGTCCTTTGATGATTTCTGCTGAGGAGAAGACTTCTCGTAGCAATCGTTCTATCCTTCAGAGATTGAAACATTTATGGAGAAAACTGTTGAGGTTCTTTCTTGCGTCCATAGTTCAAAGGAAAATTTTGCTTTTGTTTCAAAATTTTGAAGTAAAAATTCGTTTAAAACCGTTTTAGTTTCAAAAAGTGATTTTCACAATAAAAAACGTTATTTTGTAAAACAGAATAAAGTAGGAATTGCAAACAAAAGGCACAAGGCTCAAATTTATTGATAGAATGGTAATCAGCCAAAGGCGTGATTCCATGAGCTATTTACAAGAGTTGGAAATGATAATTTATTGGGAAAAGGCTATATTGAAAGCAAATAACCGCTATTATCCCTAACAACTTTGAATTCCAACTGTGTTTGTCGTTTCAGAAGAGTTAATTGAAGATCCGTTGATGGAAGATTCTTCAGATGGACAAAATACAGACTGACTGCAGTTACTTTGTCATTTTTGTGTATCCTTTTTTTTGACTAGATTGCCTTTTTAGGTTTCCAATATATCAGGATATTTTCTGTTTATTGTCTCTAATTTTTGCCTGGATCGCCTTTTCGTGTTTTCAATCCACCGAGACGCTATTTTGCCTAAGCCGCCTTTTCGGTTTTCGACTTACCGAAATGTTTCTTTTGTTTTTTTAGACAAAGTATTTTTTGACCCGCCGCTCACAGGATGCGGAGTTCATCACCGTCCATGGTTGTGAGAGTCATAGCACCGCCGTAAAAGCTTCTTTGACGATGTATGGGCCTTCGTAATTAGGAGTCCATTTGCCCCTAGAATCGTTGAAAAGATGTAATCTTTTAAGCACGAGGTTTCCTTCTAATTCACGAGGTCGGACCTTTTGTCGAAAGCTTTCTTCATTCTTCTTTGATACGCTTGTCCATGACACAGCGGTCGACGCTTTTCTTCGATTAAGTTCACTGGTCGATTCGCTTGACACCATTCACCGGATAGCTTGGCTTCCATGAGAACTCTCATTGATGGGATCTCAACTTCTACGGGGAGCACTGCTTCCATGCCGTATACTAGAGAAAAAGGAGTTTCCCCTGTTGATGTGCGTACTGAAGTAAGATACCCATGCAGAGCAAACAACAACATTTCGTGCCAGTCTTTGTAGGTGATGACCATTTTCTGGACGATCTTTTTGATGTTTTTATTGGCAGCTTCAACGGCGCCGTTCATCTTTGGCCGGTAAGGAGATGAGTTATGATGCTCGATCTTGAATTCCTCACACAGTTCTTTCATCATTTTGTTTTTCAAGTTTGATCCATTGTCTGTAATGATCTTACTTGGAATTCCGTATCGGCAAATGAGGTTGTTCTTGATGAACCTCACAACCACTTGTCTCATAACGTTGGCATAACACGCTGCTTCGACCCATTTGGTGAAGTAATCAATAGCCACTAGAATGAAGCGATGTCCGTTGGACGCTTTTGGTTCGATTATCCCAATCATGTCGATGCCCCACATGGAGAAAGGCCAAGGAGAGGAGAGAACGTTGAGTAGTGTCGGAGGCACATGGATCTTATCTGCGTAGATCTGGCATTTGTGACATCTTTTGACGTGTTTACAAAGAATCGATTCCATTGTTATCCAATAGTATCCTCGCTCAAGATTTTTCTAGACATTGCATGCCCATTTGAATGGGTTCCAAAGGATCCTTTATGCACTTCATGGATGATCGTTCCGCTTTTGTCCGTCGACGATCCGAGCAGACCATGTCGAAGTTTCTTTTGTATAGCACATCCTCGTTCAGGAAGAAATTCCTAGAAAGCCTCATCAAGGTTTTCTTATCTTTGTACGATGCCCCGAGTGGGTACTCTCGTGTTTGAAGGAAACGTTTGATGTCGTGGAACCACGGTTTATCGTCGAAGACTGCTTCTCTTGCAAACACGTATGCAAGTCTTTCAAGGCGTCTGATGCGAATTATAGGCATAACATTCCAATCGTTGACTTTGAAAATGGAAGATAGAGTAGCCAAGGCGTCTGCCATTCGGTTCTGATCTCGAGGGATATGATGCAGTTCCACTTTGTTGAAGAAAGTCAACAATCGCCTCGCGTAATCCCTGTAGGGAATCAAACCAAGATGATAAGTCTCATACTTGTCTTTGATTTGATTGATCACTAGGGCTGAGTCTCCATATATGTCAAGGATCTTGATCCTCAAGTCGATGGCTTCTTCGATACCCATGATGCATGCTTCATATTCTGCTATGTTGTTGGTGCAATCAAATAGCAATCTGGCGGAAAACGGGATATGAGAACCCTCGGGAGTGATGATGACTGCCCCAATTCCATTGCCAAAAACGTTAACTGCTCCATCAAAGACTAAACTCCATCTAGATTCTGGATCTGGGCCTTCTCCGGGTAGCGGTTTGTCGCAATCTTTCATCTTCAAGTACATAACATCCTCGTCTGGGAAGTCAAATTTGAGAGATTGGTGTTCGTTGAGCGGATGATAAGCCAAATGATCAGCGAGAATGCTTCCTTTGACCGCTTTTTGAGCGCGGTACTGGATGTCATATTCAGATAGCAGCATTTTCCATCGAGCGATTCTCCCTGTTAAGGCAGGCTTTTCAAAGACGTACTTGATCAGATCCATTTTGGGAGATTAACCAAGTCGTGTGATTGATCATGTATTGGCGGAGACGTTTTGAAGCCCACTTAAAGCGCAGCATGTTTTCTCGAGCATGGAGTAACGAGTTTCACAGTCTGTGAACTTTTTACTCAAGTAGTAAATGGCATGCTCCTTCTTACCGGTGTCATCTTGCAGTCCAAGTACGCAGCCCATGGACTCTTCTAGTACGGTAAGGTACATGATTAGCGGTCTTCCTTCAACTGGAGGGATCAGTATTGGTGGTTTTGACAGGTATTCCTTGATACTGTCAGACGCTTGTTGGCAATCAGCTGTCCATACAACCTTTTGATCTTTGCGGAGAAGTTTGAATATCAGCCCGCAGGTAGCAGTCATTTGAGAGATAAATCTGGAGATGTAATTCAATCGTCCAAGAAATCCTCTTACTTGCTTTTCCGTATGTGGCGTAGGCATTTCCTGAATAGCCTTGACTTTGTCAGGGTCAACTTCAATACCTCTTTGATTGACGATGAAACCTAGGAGTTTTCCAGATCTTACCCCAAAGGTGCATTTGTTAGGATTCAGGCGAAGCTGAAATTTCCTTAGTCGTTGAAACAACTTTAAGAGATAGTCTATATGCTCTTCTTTAGTGTCAGACTTTGCTATCATGTCGTCTACGTAGACTTCGATCTCTTTGTGCATCATATCATGAAAGAGAGTAGTCATTGCCCTTTGATAAGTTGCGCCTGCATTCTTTAATCCAAACGACATTACTTTATAGCAAAAGGTGCCCCATGGCGTGATGAAGGATGTCTTCTCCATATCTTCGGGAGCCATTCTGATCTGATTGTAACCAGAGAAACCGTCTATGAAGGAAAAGAAGTTGAATTTTGCAGTGCTATCCACTAGCATGTCGATATGCGGTAGTAGGAAATCGTCTTTTGGACTTGCTTTGTTCAGATCCCGGTAGTCAACACACATTCTGACCTTTCCATCTTTCTTGGAGACAGGTACTATGTTGGCTAGCCATTGAGGATACTCAGAAGTGATGAGGAAGCCAACGTCGAGCTGTTTTTGAACTTCCTTTTTGATTTTGTCGGCCATTTCAGGGTGAACTCTCCTCAGTTTTTGTTTAATTGGCGGGCACTCTGGTTTTAACGGTAGGTGATGCTCTACGATGCTGGTATCTAAACCTGGCATGTCTTGGTAGGACCAAGCGAACACATCAACATATTCTTTTAGAAGATTTATTAGTTTTCCCTTGACGCTGCTGTTGAGTGAAGCTCCGATATTTACTTCTTTTCTATCTTCCTTCGAACCCAAGTTGATTGCTTCTAGAGGTTCTTTATGAGGCTGAATGATCCGTTCCTCGTGCCTTAGCAGTCGGGAAATTTCATCTGGGATCTCTTCTTCAACTTCCTCCTTGGCGACTTCACAGGGGATTTCAAAGTTGGGAGAGAGCATAGACTTATTACTTTCAATGGATTTGTCCATCTGTTAATATGCATTTTTGATTTATGTTTGATTAAAATTTTTTTTGTGAAAGTGTATGCAGATTATTTATTTATTTATTTTACTGTGTTTTTTAGGATTATCATTTCCAGAAAAGGGTAAAAATGAAAAATAAACACAAAGTGTGGAATCAAAACAACGCATTTTATTTATGATTCACAATATGAACAGGGCCCTAAAATACAAACTCATTTATCTTGGGCAAGACAAAGAGAAATTATTTAAAAGCTAAGCCCTATAAAACATCTCTTCGCTTTAGGCGAAGCGAGAGTTCAAAACAAAAAGCAAAGATAAACTACTTAGAGCTATGAACATTAGTCCGAACTTCAACAGGTTTCCAATAGTGACGAACTACTTGGAAGTCGAGGTACTCAGGTAATTTTCCGCTTGGTTTAACCCTTGAGTAGACTTTTTGTGAAAGGTGCTTTGAAGACTCTAGACGATGGCCCTTGCTTTTGTGTCGCTAGCGATCTTCTTGATTAACAGATCGGGAAGTATGAGATATAGCATTTGTACTTCCTGTTGATCTTTGTGTTGAATACTGGGGGTGTACCTTCCAGTCTTCCGAGTGAAGAGACTCTTTCTAGATCGTATCCCGAGTCGCATTCTTGATCTTCAGTGATCATGTTGATGTAGTGATAACCGTGATCCGTTCGTGAATTCCACAGCGTGTGAAGCGTAGATCTTCATGGGGATCTCGATTTGCCGATTAGCCGAGAAGACGAGTATACTTCCTCTGATTGACTAGGGTATTCAAAAGAATCACCCCATCCGCCAGGCTGGATATCTTCAATTTCGATTCTTGAGCTTTCCGCGCAGATACTTTACCATGTAGTCAAATTTACCTTGGCTCTCCCAAGGTATCCCAAACCTCAAGGGGATGTGGATTTTCATGACTTTGAGACATGTCTTCGAATTGATGGCATACGCATAATTCTTCTTGAGACACATATTCGTGGTGTTTAAATAAGTGCTCCACTTTCGATTCGGAGGGATCGTCTTCATCCTCTTCAATGGTTACAACGCTAACTTCTTGGAGGACAGGGTTTAAGAAACCCCCACTATGAAATACTTCCTTGATCGGGGGAAGTACTTCATCCTTTTGTTTGTCTTTGGAGAATACGGGTGTGAACCCGAGTTCGCTTTCGTTTCGTTCTTGACAGGTTTGATTACCTGTCCCCATCCTTCAGTGTTGCCATCTTTCACCACCTGTGCCGCTTCTTTATATGAAGAGATAGATGATTTGTTTTTGCTGGTAGATTCATCTTCTAACGGATGTTCGGGGAGATGTGTCCCTTCAACGTCATTAGCCGTGATGAAAGAGAAACTGGATAGATGGCTTACAAGCAAAGCTTGTTCACCGCTGATGGTCACCAACTTTCCATTTACTGTGAATTTTAATTTCGATGGAGAGTAAGTCATTGCTCCCTCCTGGATCCAAGGTCTTCCTAGTAGACAATCAGAAGTACCGTACGTCCATGACTTGGAAAGTAATTTGGAAAGTGTGCGGACCAATTGTCATCGGGAGATCTACTTCCCCAATAACTGACTTTCTTGATCCATCGAAAGCTCTTACTATTATGTCATTGAACTTCATTGGCGTCCCCTTGTAAGCTAAACGAGCGAGTGTCGTTTTTGGCATTACGTTCAAAGATGAACCTGTATCTACCAATACATTGGACAGGGAATCTGATTGACAAATCATTGAGATGTGGAGGGCCAAGTTGTGATCTTTCCCTTCTTCCGGAAGTTCCTCGTCGCTGAAGCTTAGATTATTGCAAGCTATTATGTTGGCGACAATACCTCCAAACTGGTCTATAGTCACATCGTGATCTACATAGGCTTGGTCTAGTACCCTCATTAGAGCTTCTCGGTGAGCTTCGGAGTTGAGGAGTAAAGACAATATTGAAATCTTGGAAGGAGTCTGCATCAGTTGATCTACGACTCGGTATTCGCTCTTCTTGATTAATTTTATTATCTCATCAAAGTCTGTGTTGACGTTGGTTCTATCAGGCGGACCAACATTTGTGCTTGGGTTAACAACGAGAATCGCTGCAGGATTCTCGGAAGATATGTTAACTGGGTTCTGTCTAACAACAGGAACTGCAGGCGATCTTGGTGGCAATGGAGCGCGTACTCGTCCACTTCGCGTTACTCGTCCGATTTCTGTTATATTGACATTAGCTGGAAGTATAGGCATGGGTTTCTCCTTCCCATCCTCTATCAGGGTTGCATTGTATTGGTAAGGAATTGCTTTGGTAGAACTGTATGGAACAGGACCGGGTGGGCAAATTACCAAAGGAGATGTTGGAATGCTGGAACCATTGTATTCAATCTCCACATGCTTGGGTACGTTGAAACAAGGGATGATAACGTTTACTTCGGGATTTTCCGAGTTGATATCTGAGACTAAAAGCTCATGTGGAAAATGCCCTACTGTATTTATGTCATGGTCATCTTTGTTTCTGTAAATTTGTAAGTCACCGATATCTAACAACCGCTGAATGTCTGCTTTTATGGTGGGACATCCTTGAATATCTTTGGAGCAGATATGGCAAGCTGCGTAATCGTGCCTAGTGAAGGTGCTCATTGAACTGTACGTATCATGAAGATGTACTAAGTTCCCTCTGATCAAGTTTACGTCCGTGACAAGGTACCTGTCTGTATTTCTTAACATCAGATTCACTGAGTGTCCACTATGACTGGGAAGTGGATTTGCTTGCACATTTGGGCTCGTATTTCTGAAGGAAAGAAGATTAGCTTTCACTAATCTCTGTACTTCTGCCTTTAATGCTATGCAATGCTCAAGGTCATGGCCTGGTGGCCCTTGGTGAAAAGGGCAAGATACGTCTGTTTTGTACCACCATGGTAATATTTATGGAATTGGAGGTGGTGACCTTGTCTGTATCAGATTTCTTTCTATTAGCGCAGGGTAAAGTTTTGTGTACGTCATTGGGATTGGGTCGAACTGCGTGACCCGAGGCGTACGGTTTTGGTTGTTAAACCGCCGAGTTCGCTGACGAGGCCGCTGAGTTTGTTGATTTTGTTGAAATTGCGGAGTAATTCCTGTATTTGGATTTGTGTTGACGGCGGGCGCTATGGCAGCTACCTGTCGTTGTTGAATGACATTCTTACGTGGTTTCCCTCGGGATACCATTCCTATGTCATGTTCTTTTTTCCTTGGGAAACTAGTTCACCTTTTAGTTCCACTAGAAGATCCTCGCCTTGGTTAGCGTCCGTTCGAACCCTTCTTCTAATCGCATTCCATGCTTACCATTTCGATGAAATCTCCGGAGCGCTTAGCGATCATCTGCTCATAGCGTAATGAGCCTAGAGTATTCAAGAATACCTTAGTCATCTCCTTCTTCCAATGGTGGGTTGACTTGGGCATTTCTCCATCGCTGCACATATTCCTTGAATGTCTCTTTTCCTTTTGAGACATGGTGCGGAGTTGATCCCGATCGAGCCATATCCAAGTTGAACTTGTATTATCGACAAAGGCTTCACCTAAGTCGTTGAATGTTTGGATATTCGTGTTGTCTAAACCCATGTACCACTTTTCAAGCGGCACTGTGAGACTGCCTTGGAAGTAGTGGATTAACAATCGTGATCTTCGTTGTATGTAGACATTTTCCGGCATACATCGTGAGATGACTTTGAGGATGTGAGTACTTTTCAAAGTCGTGGACTTTGAATTTTGCGGTATCCTTACGCGAGGAACTAAGCAAAGATCTCGATTTTCCCAAACAATTCTTTCCCTAATTGTTTTTATCCCAAGCGCATCTTGAGAAGCGTCCTCGGAGATTCTCCATTGAACCATGTGGATTTGAGTTATCTGCCGAGTATGATGAACTTCTTCATGGTAGCGCACTACGGAAGCCGAGTTCGCATGATCGGCCGAGAACCCGTATCAATACTTGTGGAAGAGTTACTCTATGTTGCGGAGTAAATACGTAGTTTTGCCGCAGTAGGTATTTCAAGCGAGGTTGTTTGAGAAGTCGGTTACGAATTCGATGCCAAAGTTGAAAGGCATGCCCATGGATAGCCTTCGCATACCAAGAGTGAGCTACTAGTGCGCGCTGAAACCGGAGTAGTAGTATCCTCCGAAATTGTCTGGTTGATTTTGACCGCCGATGTCGCTTGTTGACTTTGTGGCCAATGGGTTGACCAGAGATGTGAGTCTCCACTTCTTCTTGTAGTGTAGTTACTGTACTAAGTTCAATTCTCTTGTTCAAATCCTTCCATTACTTTTCTTCTTTTGATCCGTATCGACGCTCGAGTTGGTGGTGGATGCGGTCGAGAAACTCTAAGACGCGATGTACGATCTTTTCCTATCTGCTCAAATCGTTCGTTGTTCGCCGTTTGTTGCAATGTTCAAGTATGAAACTGCAAGTATCGTGACTCTAGACAATAGACTTAAATGCAAAGTATGATGCATGATTATGATTGTAAAGAAAGATTTCCAAAGAATTTACGCTTAAAGAGATATTTCGCAAATATTTGGATGGAAAACACGAATTTATTGATTATTGAAAGAAGATTACAACAATTGTTTTTGTTGGAGCATTGCTCACACGAATGATAAAATAAATGATAAAATTACAAACTAAATTGAACTAATTAAACGTCTTAGTCGGATGAAGATCCAAAGGCTTGGTGCAGCTTCAGCTTTAGGATTTCCTTCCCATAGTGAGCTTTTAGTTCGGCTTTCTGGCTTTTAGCTTGTGATGACTCTCTTCCACTGCTGGGAGCGGGATCACTGGTCGCATTTCCTCGCTTTTTCCTTTCCTTGATGTATCTCGATCGCTATCCTTCGTAATCTTCTCATCTTTCTCCATGAGCCATTCATCCCGGAAGTAAAGCGATTTTCATGATCTTTGACTTGCTTCGAGCTTCTCATTCTCAAGATTAGCCTTAAGGAATTTGTTTTCCAAAGCTTCTTCTCAAACCTTATTTTGGTCCAGTTTCTTGGTATTCTCCCATAGCTCGACGGGAAAATTTGTTGATTTGGAAGCGATTGAGAACATGGGATCCTCATAAGCGTAAGGCATTCAAATTCTTCTTCCTCTTTCTTTACCCAAGAAGTGTAGGTTTCATGGCTACACAATTTTTGCCTTCCTTTTCTTTCCTTCGATGTGATGCCAAGCTTTGATCATCCCGGCTTCAATCCTCGGGAATCCTCTTCTTCATGATAGAAGTAGCTTTCATCAGAATCCAAGAGGTTTACTAGAGTTTGTGATCCGAGTTGACGCCCGCCAGAATGGGTTGTAGTTAATTCCTCCTTTCGTACTAATGAGAGGTACGTTGGCAAATTCTCCACACTCAATGATTTCCATCTCATTGTCCGCCAAGGTATACCAATGGGTATCGCTGCTTGTAAGAGACATGAGTCTTCTGACCAATGCCACTGCCTTTGTTTTCATGGAAGATAGAGATTTAGGCGTGTGAGGTAATCCATTTGAAAAACAGAGGTACACAACACACGATAGTTCCGTTTGCTTGACGATTCCTATGATGAATAGAGACGTATGTGTCACCAAGCAGAGTGGGAACGAGATTTCCAATCAGAAAGATCCTTATGGCGTTGATATCAACGAAATTTGGGACGTTGGGAAACAACACCAATCCGTAGAGGAGTAAAGCTAAAACAGCTTCAAAGGCTACCATACTACCGGCTTCAGAGAATTTGAGAGCCTTCTCCATTAGGAACTTTGAAGTTAGTCCTAAGAGTTTTCCTCTGGTAGTTAGGTTTTGTCTATCTCGATTTTTATGTGAGTCATCGTCTGCAATGATGGTGACTTAGGAATGGCTTCCAAACCATTGAAAGGCACTTTGTCCGATACTGAGATACCTAGGATATGCACATACTCTTCAAAAGTAGGCATCAACTGATAATCAGGGAAAGTGAAACAGCGATAGACTGGATCGTAGAACTGAAGGAAAGTTTTGAGAAGTCCTTCATCGACGTTAGCGTTCAGAAGAGTTAAAAGTGTTCCATAGCTTTTTCTGAAATCCGAGGGATCTTCTACCAAGGATGCTAACTCTTTCAACTTTCCTACATCAGGAATTCTAAAACTGTATGTCTTGGTGAATCTTCCTCTGACGTCCATCACTCTAACCTAAAATATTTTACAAAGAAAAATCTCTAAATTCTTTGGAAATGGGAAGAGAAATGAAGTTGTTTTTTTTGTTTTTGAATGAATGGATGAATGCATGAATGCGGCAAACATGGTTAGTAGTTATACACACGGTCAAGCGTTTGAAGTCACGAGCATGAGGCCAACGATAAGAATCAACGTGGTTAAGTTCTATGGGCTTATTCATCTGTGAAACGGTTCTACGACATGTGCTCAACACTCCTCTTTGAAATATTATCTGATTTGTTGAATGATGGTCCAATAATATTTTTCAAGAGAAACTCGCCGATCGTAGTCTCGCATGACAATTACTCTAGGCTTACACCTGAATAATCTCTGCACTACATCCTAAATGGTCGATGGGTTATGTGTTCTACAGCCCACTCATTCTCGAGTTCCCTTGAAAGCAAAATGTTCGCAAATACTTGCTAAACACAATACCCCAAGACAACCTCCACGAGAGGGAGATATTAACTTCGTAAGTATTGAAACTTCTCACGATTAATACCTCCACCTAGATCTAAAAATGTTTCTTAAATCCGTTAGGATTTCTTTCCATCGATGAAATCGTGAAACACACAATAAAGAAAAATGATATATGCATAATATGAAAGCTTATCCCTTTCTTTTCTTTTTGAAAACAAAAAGCTTGGTGCTCTTGAGCGTAGTCACTTTTTTTGAAAATCAAAGTTTCAACAGACCCCAAAGCAGAGTCGCCATTTTTCCCTGTTCAAAGGTGACGCGCTAGAGGATTCGAATGTGAATTCGGATTCTCGCTCAAACGATTTACTCTTTTGATTTGTTTATAAAGATGTCATGCATCAAGCTTTATTATTTTCAACACAAGAAAGATGATTTAATGATTATGAAAAGGGGAAAGTCGTAATACCTCAATTGATTTTGATATGCGAACGACTAGCGAACTAGACGCAACGCATCGGGAGATTGAGTAAGGGGATTGTTATATAAAGGAATAGATGGAGCACCCTAAATATATATAGTTATCTATAGCTTTATATATGAATACGCTTGATATGTTTGTGTGTTTTAATTTGCTATTTCGTGATTGGGAAAGTTTCTCCTTTGGGATTTTAAGAATGATAGATTATGTGGGATCCTAGTGTTTATTCTTATTGTGCTCGCAAAGATCTGTGGATCTTCTGCATACATATCCCCTAGTGGGAATCAGAGCATTTGTAGCTCGGATCTATAGGGATCTATGGTTTGTTTGGTCTGAGAGAGATAGAAATTTGCTCGCAAGGATGAGACCTTGGCCTACGTATTCTCAAAAGGATGTTGAGAAAGTCGAGCAATCGTAGTTCCCACTTATGCTAGTGGAAAGCAACGGATGTTAGTAAGAGATGCATAAATGTCATCTTAATGAAAAATGTATCTAATCTATTTCATCACATACATTTTTGAAAAGTTGATTGATAGAAATATTTCGTCGTAAGTTATAGGTGTTTTGCTCGAGTATACAAGGTTACCACTTACATGTTTAAGAAAGATGTTTGAAAAGATGATTGAATCTTTAATGTAAGTATTGGTGTTTTGCTTGAGGCAAGCTTGCTACCACTTACAATTAAGAGATGTTTTTGTTTGAAAATAGTTTGAAAAGTTTTGAAAAGTTTTGACTGTATGTGATGTGATAGATGAGATACTTCTTCCAGAGATGATAGATGTCTAAATCTCGAGGAGAAATTGATTGATTAAAGGGATGCTTTTAAGAAGCCCGTGGGTCCTTGTATTGTTAGCCCAAGAGGAGGCATTCCGAGGGTCATCGAGGGTCCTTGTACAGCTCAAGAGGAGCTATGTATGGATGGCTTTTGTGTTAAAAGGGATTTCACCGAAACCATCCTTTGGAAATTGGAGCAATTTCACCGAAATTATTACTGGTTCTATCCTAACGCTGTGATTTCTTTGTATTGAAGCTAATAGAGGTCAAGAGATTTCCTATCTCTTTCATTGTATGATGCCCAAGAGAAGGCTAAACTCAATGAGGAGTTCTTTTGAACGAAGCCCAAGAGGAGGTCGACCAACAGGAGTGTTGTCTTATATGAAGCCTAAGGAGGCTAAACTCGATGAATGAGTTTTCTTATATGAAGCCTAAGAGGAGGCTAAACTCGTGGGGAGAGTTATCTTGTATAAAGCCCAAGAGGAGGCTAAAATTCATGCTGTGATGAATTATCTGTATAAAGCCCAAGCGGAGGCTATATTGGGGGAACCTATTGATTAGTCTAATTGTTATGTTATAACTAGACAAATTGTATAAACAAGTGTGTGTGTGTGTGTGTATATGATACTATGAGTTTATGAAGGAAATATAAACAATGCATGATGTTTATTTACGTAAGTTTATGAAGGAAATATAAACAATGCAATGATGTTTATTTACAAGAGTTTATGAAGGAAATATAAACAAGTGTCCGAGAACTAACGCTTAAAACGAGCGTGAACTTGATTATTCATAAGTTGAACTGTACAAGGAAGCGAATATGTACACGAACGAGCTATTTATGTACAGTACAAAGATGGATGTACATAGAGGGTTGGGACTTACACTGTAAGGGAGGCCCATTGGTTTAAAAAGCCACCGAATAATGCTCTTTCAATACCAATGGTATTCGGTAAAATATATGACTAAACAGTAAACGATCGATCAAAGTTTATCCAAAATGCAGCATGCGTATGCATAAAAGTTTGTATGAAAAGGATTTGATATGTACAAGGAAAAGGTATGTATGTACATAAAGAATGTTGGTTTGTGTATACACAAGGAAGTGAAAACAAACGATCAAGTTTGTCGCATTTCGATATAAAGTATCATCAGTGTTATGATGAAAATTTGTATGTGTTTGAAGAGATTTTGATATGTACAAAGAAATATTATGTACATAAAATAATGTTATGGGACTTACACCGTGAGGGAGGCCCATGATCGATCGAGAAATTCGAGAGCAAACGAATTCGGTTGTATCGTTTAAATCGGATCGATCATGGTAAAAAGATGCAAGTTTGATGAAATGTTTTGAAAATGATTTTGAAAGTATTTTGAAATGTGAAGTTGATTTATGAGAAGTTTTGAAAGAATCGAAGTCGAAAACTTGAAAATTCACCTTTAAAAGGTGTTTTGAAAAGTGCCGTAACGCCGCTGCCGATTAAAATATAATCGATGAAAGTTTTTTCTGAAAATTTTGCACTATCATAAAATAGATATATTTATTGACAAGTGTAAAAAAATCACCTCAAATGAGGAGTTTTGATTGGTTAAAAAATGAAAGTTTTGTAAAAACATGAAAAATGGAAAGTTTGAAAAGAATGGTCTGAGAAGGATTAAACTCATGACTCATGGGGCTACGTGCGTAAAACCTATAAGCGAGCTAGCAACCACTAGGACAAACGCGCTTTAGTGTTTATGAATCTAGAGCACGTGTTGATAAAACATTGAGAATTTGAATTTAAAAAGCTCAAGAACACGCCAAGTAAGTCGGTTCTTCATGTTTGATCTTCTAATTCAAGCTAAAATCTTCATTTCAATGAAATTGAATGAAGTAAAAATCAAAATTGTTTTTCATCACGAACACGAAGGTGGATAATTGTATTTATTTTTAGCCTAACACAACTAAATTTCCGTAAATCGTGATGAACCCTAAAACCAATTTTCAAATTAAATGATGTAGTTGATGATTCTTCATTGTTCTGAGGGTTTATGATTGTGATGAGTGCAAAGAGATTGGCCATGAGCTTTTTCTATTTAAGTTCAAGAAATTATGATATCCAAGTTCATGTTCATACACTGCTCAAGTGGGGATTCAAAAGAGTGTTTCCAACTTGTGGATCACTTGAGCCGGCCTCTAAGGAAGGTGTAGAAGTGGTCAGACTTGAATCAACCTCGAACTCCAGCCAAGTCCAC
Organism: Vicia sativa; assembly: GCA_021764765.1. Lineage (NCBI taxonomy): Eukaryota > Viridiplantae > Streptophyta > Magnoliopsida > Fabales > Fabaceae > Vicia > Vicia sativa. The sequence continues at coordinate 34,828,083 of CM038796.1, read as the reverse complement.
CTGCATAAGCTTCAAAACCAAATCGCGATTAGAGTGTTACAATGTGGATTGATCTGGATCATGTACATGAGGTTCATAGATGATGTTTGAAATCATCTCAACACCAATTGCTTAAGCCAAACTAAAAACCATGGTTATGGCGCTTACAAGTTTGGAAGCATGAAGTTCAAAATCTGATTTTAGTTGTTTTTAGTGATTCTGTTACAAACCACATATGTTGATATTGTTAGACACCAAAGATTTCAAAGTTTCTTCACAAATTTTCAAAATGCAAAGTTTCTCAAATATCACTATGTTTCTTGATTTTCAAGTAAGAAGAGAGAAAGCATGGATTTGCATTGCTTTGGTGTAGTTTTGAACTTGAAATCATGATCTATTTATAGGCCAATGGTTCTGAAAATGTTAGACAAGAGTACATGGCAATTGGAAAATCAAAGATCCCTTAAGGGGTAAGAATGACTTTTCAAAAGAAAAGGAAGTTTCTTTACCATGTGTGAAAATCTTCAATTTGATTCTATCCTATCTCATTATTCTAGCTGATATTTATCAGCTCAATGATCAAGTTGGCAAGTTTGTATTGCTTCTAGATGAAGAAAACTCAAAATGACCTATAATTGATGTTTTGAACTTTGAAAAATCAAGTTCATGGAGCCTTATGTTTCAATTTCAAAAGTATAGCTAGACTTCATGGATTTGAGAGTTCTTGGACATTTTGGAAAGCTTGTTTCAAAAGCTACAACTTTCATGTTTTTAGTTTTTCCAATTAAAATGGAACTAGGTGAAAAAAGTTCAAATGAAAAATAAGAAATTTCAAATAGTAAGTATAGAAACTTTTATTTTTGTTGACTTTTCCAAATTCTTTGATTTTTATGATCATGATGGATCATTTGAAGTATTTTGATGATGCAAAAGTTTTGTTTTGAAAATTTGACCAAAAGTCAAAGTTTGACTTTTCAATATATGAATTTTCATCGATGTTTCGAAACCGATGAAGTCTGAACTGTGATGTTTTGAATCCGTAAATTAGGTCAAGATGTTGTATCTAAGATATAATGACCAATCTCTATCCAAAAAGTCTTTCTTGCTCAAAAAGTCAGAGAATACTCATGCCCGATCAAAACCCTAATTGGTCGATCCTCGATTGATCTATGAGAGAAATGGATATCTGATGATCAGAGGTTGATGATTTGATCAAGATAGATCAAATGAGAAAACTCAAACCTAATTGATTGCCTTTGAATCGATGAAAATCATGAAACTAACTTTGACCTCGTGAATGCTATACCCAATGCTGAATCAAAGTGATGCAATGATGCAAATATAAGGTGGTATATTAGGTCAAAAATTGGGGTATGACAGCCCCGCAAAGTACAATCCCCACGAAATGTCTCACTACAAACCTTTCCATTCAGTACACATTTTCTCCACTAGACCGTATATTCCAAGTCATCACAACTTTAAGGATCCCAATCACCAACCATGTTACATTAGTCCGAGCACCTGTATTTATCCCGAATATCATCTCTGAATCATCATCCCCCTAGCAATATCCAGACTAAACTTGGTCGATAGATGAGGAAACCTACATCTATCTCCCAAATTAGCATCAGTAGTTCCAGATCCTTCTAGCCCGCCACCCATCAAGAATCAAAACTCTCCAAGGATCTATACGCAAGATCCCCAGAGCGCCCAAATTTTCCCCAAGGGTTCGACAAGATCCCCAGCAACAGCACTTCCGATCTCACCATCATCAACAATATCTAGGCTCAAGACTTGGTGAGTAGGCATCGAGGAATCTATCTTTATTCTCTTTCAAGCAAGGTTTTCATCCGCTTTCACCCCAAGGCGTAAGCCGTAAACTCACAGAGCGCTCATAACTCTTCAAGATGGATACGCTCAAATACCACAACATCTATCGCTCATATAAAAGTCATAACTATATATCGCTCACACATTATCATGCATCAAATGCAGAAACTATATTCTATCAAAGTTTCTTTGTTTTCCCAAACAAAGAGAATCATCAAACAAATAGGTCCAGATTAATACTCAAGCCGACGGAAACCCTATCGAACGACCACCGAGTTGTCCGGACAACGGATCCGTGATTAATACCGGCCGATGGGAAACCCTATCCAACAAGCTCACCCAGTTGTCTCCGACAATGTGCATTGGATCAACACCAAGCACAAGGAAGCTATCCATATTTTTCCATATTATCCCCGAGTAATCAAGACGAAGATTTATTCTAACTTTATATCATGAAACCATCATCTCCACTTCGTATCTGATATTTGGTTAAAACCCATACAAACCAATAACTTCATTCAAAAACAAGCGCAAAGTCAATCAAGACGAATGGCATCTAAGCCCATCTTCCTACTCCCTTCTACTTTCAGAACATCTACGAGCCTAGCGACGCTCATTCCTCAAAGATCGCTCTCTAGATGGCATCTTAAGCCCATCTCCCACGACTCTCCTATTCATGATTTCATTCTGAGTCTAACGACGACTCATTCCCGCCCCCAAATGGCATCCGTAGTTTCATTCCCGTCATCATGCAAATTTTCGTGGACTGAGTGTTCAATCATCTTCTACCTGTGTCACGAAGACACGATGCCAATCTAACCCTTCCAAAGACAAGAAGATTGAACAGGGTATCATACCCCAAAATTTTCCCTCCTACTTATCAAGACATTCCATACATCCATATTTATGATTCCTCAAGGGATCGACAAACCTCTCCTAAACAATCAACCCAAACTAGGGTTTGGCAATTCTCGATCAAGATGGACTTCTAACACTTCCAATGGTCATCATGCCTCCTCATATGCTTCAAATAACTCCAAGTTTCAAGCCTATAGTCAAGTTTCACAATTACTCGATGGTTGAAAATCACTTGTACCGACAAAAGTCAATTATGGTCAACATAACAAACTTTATAATTTTGGTCAACACTCAATATGAAGTAATAGTCATCATTTGATCATTGAATTTCCTCAAGAAAAGTCAATATTTGCTCAAAACAAACTTTCCAAATTAGGGTTTTCTAGAGAAAAACAAAACTTTGACTGAGCATAACTTTTTCTATACTTTATCGTAAATTTTTCCACCACCTCTCATTTTGAAGGTCAAATGTCTCACAAGCATGGTCAAAAATGCTTCATTTTGAAGGTATGGATCAAAAACATTACAGTCCTTTTAAAGTCAACAAAAGTCAAATTGTTGTAATGAAGTTTTATTGAGTATGGAAATTCCAATTGAGATGAAACCAAAGAGGTTGTTTAGAGGACACCTAGAGCTTTCTAAAAGTCCAAGAACACCACAAAGAGGTTGCACAAAGAGAAATACTTGTCAAAACCAAAATTTTGCAAATGGGCCTAACTTTCTTGATTCAAACTTGTTCTCAATCAATTTGGAACCTCAAGTCCAAGGCCACAATTTTATCTTTATTTTTCTATTTAATTTGGATTTTAATCATTTAAAAGCCAATTAAATTAAAATAAGGTAGAAAATCAAAATTAAATGCAAATTGGATTCTCTCATTCTTAGGTCCAAGCAACTCACAAAAGTCAGGCAATTTAAATTGATTTGACCAAGAATTGATGAAAATTGATCAAAAAGATTTAGTTTACATCAAATATTTTTTCATTGATTGATCATGATTTGCACTTAATTTATGACCTAAATCCATCTATTATATATACACAATGCATACACATGAGAATAGAATGTAAAATTGCCTCAAGAACCCTATTCCAAACTCAAAAACCGTGTTCTTCAAGGTACTTGCAGCCCTAGTTCCAGCTTGGTTTCAATGATTTTGAGCATTCCATTACATTCCTTGGAGTCTTTAGAATCGATTCAGACTTTACAAACAACAAAACCATTAATCAATCCCGATTCCCTTTGCTTCTTTTTCCAAAATCGATTTTCAATCATGCATATTTAACGTGTTTTGATGTTTGTTTGTGTTTAGTTCAAAACATGATTGTATTTTAGTGGCCCGAATCAAATCCACCATGGCTAGGGTTTTTCAGTACGATTTAGGGCTTCCTAAATATGTAAAATGAACCAACCAAGGTTACCAGGATGATCATGGACAAAACGAATTGAACCTTCATAATGCATTTATATTACTTGTATGTGATTTTATAATTTGTGGGCTATAGTGTCGAACGCCGACGCTAAGTGTTTGAAAATCAAGAAGAGGTTCTTCAGTTTAATTCGCTTAAAACGCTTTTTGTTTCACACACCAAATGGTCCAGTAAATGTCGCAAGATTTTTATCACTTACAAAAGCTAACTTTTTTCTATTTCTTATTTTTCTAATATTTTATTTATTAATTTTTTAAACAATTTTATCATGCATTTAAAAACCAAAAAATATTTTCTTTTGCATTATTATCATAAAAATGTTTATTTAATTTTAAATTAAAATATTTTGCATGCATATTTTCTTTAATTGTTAATTAATCATTAATTAGACTTTTAATTGCTTTTAATTATCAAAAATATCCAAAATTACCAAAAATTATCTTATCATCTTATTGTCATTAATAATCAAAATCTTTTTCCTCATTCAAAAATTATGTTCTTACTAACATTTTTCCTCTTATGCTAATTCTCTTATTTTCCGATTATGTATCTCACTATTAGTTGTAACGCTTCGCACGATTTTTCTTGCTTTTCTTTTTCATATTATGTAAATCGCCTATGGGATGTAATAGTTAATTAGGACTTTACTTTCCGCACTCCTATTATGTAACCCGCCTGTAATAGCGTGAGACTTTATCTCTTTCACTTATACTCAATTTACTTTCCTGCTAGTAATAAAGCGTGAATGGCAAGATAAAATTGAACATAGATCACCCATAATTGCAAGATAACATATATGAATTTAACACCTCTTCACACATGCACCCCTAGAGTATCTCTCTCGGCTTTACGAATACAATGGTCAAGTTCCTAACGTAGAGGTATCCTAGCACGCTGCTCACGAAATATATCATCATAGTCCCTTCTCAACCAAAGATGAGTCCCTTGACGCGGGCTCACGAAACATGATCTCGCCTCGATTGTTACCACGAAAAGTGATGATCCTTCGAATGTGCTAGGATACTTCCTACAAGTTGCCATCGATCCTTCGAATGTCCCGCTTACATCCGAATAGGTTAACTACCAACCAATGATACGCTAAGGAAACGAAACAACATGAAAACGACCGCTCGAGTAGGTAATAAGACTTTAGTTTTGCTCAAACAAAATACTTTTCACACCACACCTTTTGTCAAAGTTCAAACTCTTTTCAAAACGAAACATTTCCAACACTTTGTATACATTCACATGAATCATTACAAAGTCAAAGTGAAATGCCTTTTCAAAACATTTTGTCAAACACACGTAAAAGCACTTTTTGAAAAGGATCTAAGAGCACTAAGAGCCTGTAGATAACTACGGATGGAAAGGGGTACATACTTCCCTTTTCATAACCTTCTCACCAATCTAATCAGTCTTTTCCCTGTCTCTTTTCACCTTCCCTAATTAGATAAAAGAAAAGTCGTATGCTTTGCTATCCGCATTTGCGATACAAAATCTCAAAGTCGGGCTTCACTGTGACATGTGGTGTCACAACTCTCCCTACTAAAAAGAGTTTTATCCAAAACATACCTAGAAGAAAAGTTCAAGCCATCGGTCCCGCTCTCCAGCTCCCAAGTTACATTTCCTCCAACCGGGTCCTCCCAAGTTACCTCACCAAGGTTATCTCTTTACCACGCAATTGCTTCACTTTCCAATCCTCTCAATTTCGCAGTGAATCGCTCAACAACAAATTATCCTGCACTGTATACATCATCTACCGAATCTCATGATGGATCAGAATGTACCTCCTCAACCGAGATACATGAAAGACATCATGCAAATTCGCAAGTAACGGGCGAAAACAATCTGACAAGCAACTTTCCCAACTCTCTTGGTAATTTGAAACGGACCAATAAAGCGTGAGTCAACTTCCTGACTTCAAAGCTCGACCTACCGCCTACTCCGAGTAACTCGCATAAACACGTGATCTCTTTCACTAAACTCAAGATCTTTCCTCCTCTTATCATGATAACTTTTCCGACGACCAGAAGCTCTCATCTTTTCCCCGAATCATCTTAATCTTTTCTCAAGTCCGCTGACAATCTCCGTCCAATCACAACACTTTCTTCGTGATTCAGCATCAACACAACGGTGTCCGACACCTCCTACCATACAATGCCTCAAACGGAGCCATACCAATGCTCGAATGAAAACTATTGTTTAGGTAAACTTGATCAATGATAAGTAGTTATCCCAAGCTCCACCTTTCTAACACACAAGCTCTTAGCAAATTTCAACGATCGAATCTGCTCTTCCGTCTCCCACCTGTCTGGATGATGTTTAAACTCAATCTCAACTTAGTACCCAAAACTTGCAACCCTGTCCGTAACTTAGATGTAAACCCTGATCTCTATCCCACACAATACTAGAAGGAATACCATGTAAACTTACAATCTTTTCAACATACAACTCGCCAACTTCTCCATCGGATAATCCATTCCATTCAATAAAGTGAGCAGATTTTGTCAACCGACACAACAACCCAAATAGAATCACAATTCTTCACGTCCGTGGCAAACCAGATATTAAAGTCCATAGAAATGCCATCCCATTTCCACTGAACGAATAACGGCTCCATCAATCCCGACGGTTTCGATGTTCAATCTTTGATTGATAAACCAAACACGCATACACAAACCGCAATTTCCTTTTCATTCCCAGCCACCAAAATAACTTCTTCAAGTCATGACACATTTTAGTAGCACCCAGGTGAATACTCAACCCACTACGATGTCCTTCTTCCAAAATACTCTTTCTAATCTCGCAACATCCTAACACACACCCTATCACCAAATTCATAACTCCATTCTCGCAATTCGAATTCACCTCCTTGAATTTGGCTGATCAACAATCAACCAACACGACTTTCTTATCCATTTCGAATTTCTTCCAATACCACTAGTCACCGTGAACATGCCCAATTTCACACTATTCGAGTAGTTTCACATACCAAACTCAAATTCCGAATTGCTCAACCAATTCCAATTCACTTAACCATTAACAATGACATATGCAAGGAATTCTTGCTTAATGCATCTATAACAACGTGCCTTACCAGATGGTAATTCAAACCGAAATCATAGTCCTGAGAAATTCCAACCATCTCCTCTCGCTCATATTCAACCTTTCCGATCAAAGAGATACTTCGTGCCTTATGATCACCGAATACCTCAAACCGTGAACCACATGTATAATGCCTCCACAATTTCAAAACAAACACCACTACGCCAACCCAAATCATGAGTCGAGAATTTTCATGAACCTTCAACTGTTCTGAAGCATAAGCCACAACCCGCCTATCTTGCATCAAAACACCACCTAATCCCATCAAAGACGACATAATACACATCACAAAGATTCTACTGATTCGCAAAATCGTAATCGAGCACTAGTCAACCTCCTCTTCAACTCTTGGAATCCTCTCTCACAATCAGAATCCACACAAATGCTTGACCTTTTCTTGTCAACTTAGTCAACAGTAAAGCTAAATTCGAAAATCCTTCGATGAACATCCCATAACCTCTAAGACCAAGAAAACTACGGATCTCGTAAGCATTCTTCAGCTTCCATCGATACCGCTTTCTACCTTCAGAGGATCAACAACAATGCCATTCTTGGAAATCACAGATCAAGAAACTTACTCACTTAACCAAACTCACATTTAGACAACTTCGCATAAAGCTTCTTCTCCAACACAATTCCAATACAATTCTAAGATGCTCAGACGTCTTCATCATTCTTTGAATAGATCAAAATGTCGCCAATAAATACCACCACAAACTTGTCAAGATACGGATGAAATATCCTGCTCATATACTTCATAAACACCAGTGCATTAGTAACCCAAATGACATAATGTATTCATAATGCCCATACTGCTCTAAATGCGTCAATATCTTCCGCCTTTAACACGAACTGATGATATCAGACCTCGATCAATTTTACTAAATACACAAGCTCCAACTAACTGATTCATCAAATCACAATCCCGCAATGGATACCGATTCTTGATTGTCACTTTATTCAACCGCCTGTAATCAACACACCTCATCGTACCTTCCTTCTTCTTAACCAACAATACCGCACTTACGACGAAACACTAGGACTAATAAATTCTTCTCAAGCAACCTTCCAACTGCTTTCTTCAACTCAAACAATTCAGATGTCGATGCCAGGGCGCCATCGACACCCACTAGTTCTAGGAATCAAATCTATAGCAACCCACTTCTCTCAGTAGCCACTAACATCTTCCGAAAACACTTTTTGAAATTCATTCAGAACCTCACCACTTAGCTTTTCCTTTCACCTCCTAAGAATACAACATAAACACTACAACACCATCTCTAACTACCGAATTCATATGCTTAACCGACATAATCACATCTTCAACTTAGCTACTTCTAGAAATATGACCGCCTTCTCAAAACAGTTGATATGAACCCGGTTGAATACCAACCGCTCATTCCAAGGATAATATCGTTGTAAAGGTAGGCACACTAAATCCATACCAAAACTTCTACCAAATGACAATAGGACAATTCCTACAGATATACGGTGAAAGTTATCGAACCCACGCAGGAGTGTCAATCAACCATACTTCCATCCATTAGAAATGCAAATTCAATCTTTTAGCACATCCAAAGCAATAAAAGAATGTCGCTAAGATCAATAATCGCAATTAAAGGTATGCCATTAATAAAACATGTACCTTTTCAACCGATCATCCGCTTAACCTCCGATCCCCGACAAAGCGAACACCTTCCCACCCTACCTCTTTCTTGGTTAGTACATCATGACCTAGAGTGTGTCCTCTTCGCCATAATTGTAACAAGTTATCCTTCTAGACTCTGCACTCAAGCAGCCTACACGACCAAATCTCCTACAAATTGTTGCACTTCTTCGATCATTCTTGCATTCAAGAGTTCGGTGTCCCATGTCACCACATTTGTAGCACTTAGTGGAAGAACTGAAGAACCGTAGTCTCCCACTGAAGCCTCCAACCAATCGATTTCCGATTATTCCTATCAGGGTTTACCACGATCCATCTGTCCTTTCCCTCACGATCAAGATAACTCAGCATTCGACTTAGTACTAGCAAGATCCTCCCCAGAATCCTAATATACTACTAAATCGTGAAACCCAATGCTACCGATACCGACACCGCTGATCTCATCACGAAGACCATTCTCAAACTTGATACATTTGAAAATCTCCGTGATCGTTAGTGTAATGAGCATAATACTGCTAATTCAAGAACTTCGCTGCATACCACCACAGACTTGCCTTGCTCGAGCTCCGTAAACTCAATCTCCTTCTTGTCAATCTTCAGAAAGTACCCTCTCAAAGCTCTCCAACACAAAGTCAATGCAATGCCATCTTCTTCCATTTCGCTTATGGTAGCAACCCACCAATATCACCTCCACAGCAGTGAGTACCATACCACCTTCACTCTTGACAATCGATCACCTCAAGATCCGATCTCCTTTCAACCACTGAGCACCGGAGCATGTGTGTGCCTTTTGAACAATGGAGGATTATTCTCTAAAATTCAATTGTCTGTCAAGACTAATACTCCTCCGATTCCTACGAGCACTCTATAACACTGAACCGACTTAGGTTTTTTGTATCGATAGAAGAGTCGCCACCACTTTTATCCAATTAAGGGAAGGTAAAAGAAAAGACCTTCAGATTCTCGAGTGTAGAAGGTTATGAAAAGGGAAGGTATTAGCACCCTTTCCATCCGTAGTTATCTACGGCTCTTAGTTGCTCTAGATCACTTTAAAATTGTGTTTTCTGTGGTGTTTGACAAAAGTTTTGAAAAGGCATTTCGCTTTGACTTTGTAATGATTCATGTAGGAATGTAAGTGCGGTTTGCTCGCTTTTGAAAATAGTTTGAACTTTGACAAAAGCAGGTGTGAAAAGTATTTTGATAGAGCAAGCAACTAAAAGTCTTATTACCACTCGTAATTGGTCGTTGTGATTGTTTTACTTTCCTTTAGAATAGCGCCAGCCATACCATTAGGTAAAATCTCATCTATGGATGTAAGCGGGATATTCGGCGGACACCGGATGGTCATAAGGCAACTTGTAGGAAGTATCCAAAGAATCACAAGGACTTCATCATTTTCAGGCAATCGAGGGTCAAGATCATGTATTCGTAGGCACATCGTGGGTCTTATGATCTTTGTATCAAGGGACTATGATGATTTGTTGAAGGCAACGTGCTAGAATAATTCGAGGGACATGACCATTTGAATAACGACGAGAGAATTACCCGGTGCATATGAAAAAAGTGTTGATTCGATATATCTTATCTTGAAGATTAGTGGGCTATATTCATTTTAGTATACACGCCTAATTACTAGCAATTTATAGGGAAAGGAAATTAAAAATGGAATGGAAAGATGCGGAAAGATAAATGTCCCATTATTACATGGCTGGGCGATATACATAGTTTAAACCAAAAAAAAAGCCTAATTTAAAACTATTACATCCCATGAATAATATTAATTGAAAATGAAAATGACAAGAAAAATATAAAAAACGAAAATATGAAATGAGAAAAATGTTAGAAAAATGCAAATTTTTGAATGAGAAAAAATATTTCAATATAAATGATGTAAATATGCTAAAATAATTTTTGGGATTTTTGGATGCATTTTAATAATTTAAAACTAATTATAATTGATTTAAATGCTAAATTATGAATAAAAATAAATATGCATGCAAATTGTATTTTTAATTTTATAAATTAAATAAGTATTTTCAAATGCAAAAGGAAAATATTTGATGATTTTTAATGCATGAAATAAAATATGAAAAGAATAAAATATGAAAATATTAAATAAAATAAAAACATGAAAATATGAAGAAAATGCAAGTTTGGAAAAAGGATGCAAAACCGCCCCGGGAGATTCTAATCGAGGACTGAGAGTATCCACAACCATGCCTTAACCAATCGAGCCAGCAGTAAGTCGTTGAAAACCGGAGCGAGTAAGTTACAAACACGCTCCTTCCCATTGCCTCGCCTCCGCGCCAACCATCGCCTTCGCTTTGAATTTTCAAAAGTTAGGTCGGTCTTTCTTCGACGCCACAGCCCGGCTAAATGGAAAATCAAGTATACATAATATAAATAACATCTAAAGACATGGTTCGATTCCCGCATCATTCCGAATTCATTGGTCATAGTCTCGTGGGTCCAATTTTTCCTATTTTGTGAAACCCTGGCACAGAAACCCTAGTCATGGCATATCGTTTCCTACCATGGAAACTCAATCAAAGTGCCAATGTTGCAAACTCATCACTAATCACAAAACAAACACAAAAAACATGATTGAAACACGATTTTGAAAAACAAGAACCAACCAATTGTGATTTCTTAATTAATGGACAATGTAAAGGTCGATCGACCAAGAGGTATCAAGGAATGCAATGGACACCTCAAAATCGATTGAAACGGCTTGAACTTAGGGCCGCACTTTGCTTGAGAGGCAACGGTTTTTTGAGTTCTAGGTTAGGTTCGGTTTATCATGTAATGATTGTATATATTGATGGAATTGGAGCCGATTCGAGGAAGAAATCATCACTAATCAATGCAAATCAAATTTGATGGCAAAATCAAATTTTCAAAATTTGATTAATTTTCAATCCAATTGCCATATCAATCCAATTTCTCGAAATTTGCTGTCTTTTATGAGTTGCTTGGATCTCAAGGAAGAAATAAAAATCAAGTTTGCAATTAATTTTGATTTTATACTTTATTTTGAATTTAATTTGTATTTAAAATGAATAATTCCAAATTAAATAGAAAATAAAATAAAAATTGTGGCATTGGGCTTGATATTCCTAATTGTATAGGAATAAGTTTGGATGAAGAAAAGTAAGCCCATTTGCAAAATTCTTTGATTTTAGAAGCATCTCTCAGGCACCTTTCAAAATCCCCAACTTGTGAATGGTGTATCTTGCTCAATTCTTCCATATTTTGAGTGTTCTTGGACCTTTGGAAAGCTCATCTAACCAACCTTTTGGTCTCATCTCAATTGGAGTTTCTGCTCAATATATCTTCAAAACAAAAGTTGACTTTTTGTTGACTTTGAAAATGACCTATAATGTTTTCGAGCCATACCTCTCAAATGAAGTATTTGGACATTCATGAGACATGAAGTTGTAGATAATTGAATTTCCTTCAAAACAAGAGGTGGTGGAAAAATTTATATAGGAAAGTATGACAAAGTTCATTGACTTTTCACCTAGAAACCCTAATTTAAAGTTCTTTGAGCAAATCTTGAGTTTTCTTGATGAATCATGATCAACCCTTGATCAAATGATGAATGTAACTTCAAAATGAGGATGTTGACCAAAATTATGAAGTTTGACTGTATGTTGACCATAGCTTGACTTTTGTCCAATACAACCGATTTCAACCATCCGAGCAATGAGCAATCTTGACCGCGAGGCTTGAAACTTGACATGGAGGATCTTGAAGCATATGAGGAAGCATGATGAACATTGGAGATGTTAAGTCCATCTCGAGTCGAATTGCCAAACCCTAGTTCGCTGGATTGTCTAGGAGAGAGTGTCCGATCAACTCTCGGGGAATCCTCGATGTATGATTAGATGAGGCAAACGGTACACCCAGCTAACATTCCCAAAGCTCAGAATAGCAAGATCGCTCTTCCACCTTTCCCACCATTGTTCCAGAACATTACAAAACAACCATATCCACAAGTATCGCTAAGCAGTTACTTGCATCGGGTCGATACCAAAGGATAACGACTCTAAGACAAGACCGACTATGCTCCATACCACTATTGTAACACCCCTTCTAATTACCCGCATTTTATAAATATTAATCGTAGTTTTAAACACAAATCAAGAGGCCACAATTTTTAAAATAATCTAAACAAAACAGCTTATCATGCTTTTCATTGAAGAAATCATAAAATAAACGGACCAAAAGTTATGTTTGTAATGTTTAAATCCCGAATACATCATCCATAAATATTCCGTGACATAAATTAAAGCATCAACCAAAATCATTAACTAAAATCCATAAATTCTAATGAACATCTAGAGTATGACACACGACATGTTTGACTAAATAACACAACCTAGAAGTTGTCCTCACCGATTCCAAGCAGCTAATCACTTAAAAATCAAATCATTAAAGTAAGGGTGAGATCTCTATCCAATATAAAATGCATTATACGCTTTTAAATACAATGTAATAATCGATACATTAGTCCACTATCAAAACACAATCATAGTCTGGCTCATTACAAATTACAAATGAATTGATGGAAATTGCAACATCGAAACCATCCTAGCATGTTACAATCCCATATGCAATGCGTGACTTATGCATGTGGTACTCAAACGTGAACCGAGTTCACCCTCCGCTCCATCACACTGGCACAAGCAATCCATGATTCGCCCATAACCACTAGGGTCAAGAATCTAGCCTCACTACCTCGAATCCTGTAAGTTTATTGGTCGCAAGTTCACTTCCGCACAACCATAAACAATGCTTATGCATGCATCATAAAAGCATGCAATATAAATTCACAGATTATGATCTCAACATAAATACACATAACCACATGATTCCAATCACCAATGTATCACATGGTATCAATTCAATCATAATGAATATCACCACAACATTGTAAGCGTATTTCTCATTCACTAATCGTGCAATCCACAACCCATTCTCCATCGCCCTTAAACTATCAACGCTTTAAATGGGTCGACTCTTTTAAAATAAATTTCACAAAATAATGTTTTTCTCCTTTTATAAGAATGTATTTTAATTGAAATATCAAAAAACGCACTCAATCGGAGTTACGGTTTGAAAAATATGAAATTTTGAAGTTTTAAGTATTTTGAATTAATACAGTAACCCTCCCGAGAACCCGGTTCCCACATTTTGAAATTAACGCGCCCCGAATTTTAGATGGGGAACCCTTCCTCCATAACCGAACCGGTTCCCACGAAAATGCCCGCTTTTAAAATTTGAATGGGAACCCGGTTCCTCCCTGTGAGTAACGGGTTCCCGCGACCCGTAATCAAACTTGATATTTTGAAAGCATATTGCATACCAATTCACCCTATTCAACCCCATACCTAATTATAGTTTCGTGAACACTAAAATACAACCATTATACATCAATACAACATCATACATCATAATTTCATCATTCCTATTAATTGTTTGACACACTAATGGTTCCAAAATCTTATACTCCGACACAATTAGATAAACTATAAACCTATATTAACTAATCTCAAGTTTCCTAACACACCCAATCATCCAATTGATTTCCAAAACCCATAAGGCATTAAAATCGAATGAAATCTCACCTCGATGATCTTCAAGATTCTCTTCTTCTCTCTTCTCCAATCATGTGAAATAACTTTCAAAATAACCTTCTTTTCCTTCTTTTCCTTTATTATTTCCAAATAAATATAAATTAGTAATTAGTAAGAAGAGTAATTTACTCTCACACCCTAATTACTCTTCACACCACCAACTCTTCTTTCTTTAATTAATCCAATTAAATCCATTAAGTTTTTAATTAAATAAATAATTAAATTCCTAATTATTTAATATTTGAATTAAGCAAATGAAGGTTTTATATGGGATCTTGTAAAGGATGGAGTAAAAGAGCTTGAAAAGACACTATAAAAAGGAAAAGTGTATTCATGAATTGAAGAAGATATCTTTTAATCATCAATGTCTGCCCAAACAACTTCAAAAGGTTAGTGATACAACCAAGTGAAGCTTTGATATTCAGAAAATACTGAAAGAAAAGAAGAAATGAAAGAGATTCAATTTCTTCACTAGGGTTACAAAACTAGTGAATCAAATCTAGATATATGGAGAAGTATTAACAACAAGAGTCTGTTGTTTCAAAGATTTTGATATCTTTGGCTCCCAAGTCCACCACGTGGTGGCTATCAAGAAAGGAAAGATTTGTCTAAATTAACAAAGGAAGAGCTTCATGACGCTTGAATCTCATGTAGAATAATGAAAATGAGCAAGACAAAGAGTGATGTAGCTTTTGTAATAAAATTTGTTAAGGACCAAATGTGATATTTTGTAGATCATTTTATGGTCCTTTACAATGTCTTTGATTAATTACTAGTATTTAATATAGTATTTTGGTCTAATTGTGTTTTATTTAGTTTTAGTTATAATATATTATTTAACTTAGTTTACATTTTAATTGTAGTTTTGATATCGATTCCTCAATCTTGGATTCAAGGTAACTTCAAGAGCTCTTGGGACTTTTGAAGAAATTTTTGAAGAAGCATGTTATTTGAGCATGAAGAGCGAAGAATACTGCAGACGTCCATACCTCACTTTTGCTCACCCACCTCTAATTTCACCCACTTTTCCTCGTATAGAAAACCGTAAACACACTTCTTCTTCATTTATCATCATTGTTGTAATCTAGGGAATAGAAAATTAGAAATGGAATTGTTCTTCTTTGATTTTTCTTCCATGTTCATCATCTTCCAAAAATCTTGCAAGCAAAACAACCATGAGAATGAGTAATGTTTTTTTGTGTCAAGATTAGAGGTAGTTGACCTAAATTTTATGTATTTCTTCAACTTTGTATGAACTTGGTTGATAAAATATATATGTTGAATATCTTGTTATACTATCTTTGATGCTTTGAACCATGATTGAAAAGTATGTTTGAAAGTTGACCTAGGATATTGTTTAGGACCAAATTGGATTACTTTTCATACATTTTTATTGGTCCTTTTAACCAAGTTTTATTTAATTTTTATCCTTTTGTTCACACAATTCATAAATATGCAATTATTCTTTTTTATTTTAGTAGAATAGATATTTCAATTGTTAGTTTTGTAACATTATGGTGTCAAGCATAAAGTCACCACCCTTACCATCCCCAAGCAAATGGTCAAACCGAGGTATCTAACAGAGAAATCAAAAGAATTCTTGAGAAAACAGTCAAGTTCAAGAAAGAGGGTCCCTAAATTGGATGGTATCAGGCACACCCCTGACTGCATACAAAGCTCTCAATGATTAACGCCATTCCAAATGGTCTCACACCCTGGGAATTGGAACAGAGCACTTTGGACCTCAAATTCTAAACTTCACTGAATATAGCCGGAGAAAAGCGCAAGGATCAACTTCATGAAGTTGAAGAGTTAAGAACAATGCATATCATTCAAACTCTACAAAGAAAAATAAAAGCCTTTATGATGGTAAGATCAAGTTGAGAGTTTCAATGGAATAATATTCAATTCAAGACCAAGCTCCAAATTAAGTCGCAATGGTCGTGGACCGCTTGGATTAAAGAAGTAAGTAGTTATGAGCATTATGGAGGATCCTAGCAAAAAACAATGGACAAGAATGGGCAGCGCTCTAAATTTACTGTGGCGTATTTCAATCGACAAGTAAGGCCATTTCGCTCATTGAGCCGTGAAGCACCGCTGAAACGTCGAGCTCGAACGACGTTAAACAAAGCGCTTGTTGGGAGGCAACCCAACGAGTAAGTATATCTTCATTATTAGAGTAATTTAAGCTTTTGAGAGGCAATCCCTCATAAGTTAAGATGCAAAAAATTTCAAAATCTCTTATGGCGCCAGCCAGATTTCATACCCCTTAGTAAAACAAGGTGCGCGGGCCAGAAAGATGTTACAAGGAAAAAACTTTTGTTTTCAATTATCTCATTTAGTACGTCATCCATGGTTGGCGCCAAACCGCTTGACAACAACTTTCCGTAATACAGCTTCAAGACGCTGTCACAGACTTCGCGCGGCCGCGACCGCGAATTCAGTTTCCTATTTTCCTTATTTTACTTAGTTTCTTTTGTAAACCACTTCTCTCACACACCAAATCACTTTTCCTTCTTCTTTCACAAACTAATCATCATCTCTAATTTTCCTAAGTGTAATCTCAATCAAGGTATGCACCTGAATCTTTTCCTTTTGATTTTTAAATTATGAAATTAGGATTGTTAGGTTAGATTTCAATCAAAGTAGGAAGTTAGAAATAGAGATTGTCAATGACGGAGAGTCGTCAATAGGTTGTTAGAGAGAACCAAGAGAGTTTCGAGCCTGGTTTCGGTTTCACCCAGACGCGCCATGAAGGTCTGCCACAACCCAAGAATTCCAAAGAAGCCGCTTGCCTTTTGACACCGATGTTTTGTGTAGGGTTTACTATGGCCCTATATGTCCGCCGAATCCACTGTCAAATTAAGAAGACGGTTCACAAGTGATGAATGCGAAGAACGGTATGAAGCCCCTTGAGAAGGACAATTCAAGCCGAGCGGAACTTCACCCTAATGGGAAATATAGCAAGATCGGTAGCCTTATCGAGGCTCGAAAGGAACAACAAACCAGAGATTAACCATGACATTGTCCGTGAATTTATGCCATACAAGTGGAGGAAGGAAAAGCATATCACTACAAGACGCAAGTGAGAGGCAAGCTTATCATCTTTAGTCGAGATGTGTTGAACAACTTTGGGAAACCTCTCACTTTCTGAGAAGGAGAGCTGCGTCAATATCATGAAAGATGGAAACTCAAGAGTGGGATTTTAACGAAGTTAATGAGCAGTTAGCTCCAAGGAAGAGCTATATCCTTAATGATCAAGGGCTGCCTAAGCATTGAAGCGAGAGGATCTCACCAGGCTCGAGCCGCGTTCTTCTCTTTTGAACAATATTCGCCGCAGAGTATACCACCACTATACCGCTGGATGTTGGTTGCCCGCTTAATATCTTGTCCGAAATCTATGGATGTAGCTTCTATCATTGCGGGAGAAACAGAGTAGCTACAAGCGGAACTAAGCATGGTGGAAAGGCCGTTCACATACCCGCCTAATTATGGGATTGCAAGAAAGCAAATGATCATTCCTAATGAGGTCCATTACACCACCCATACTATTAATGATTATTTTGTGAACAGGTTTTGTTAGGCAATCGTAGATAAAGCTGAAGGAGCAGTACTTCATCCGCTCGACCTAAACTCAGTTCTTTTGATCCAAATGGATTGCAGGCCACATGCGCAACTTGAGGCTTCAAGGAGGTCTCAAACTTTCCTTTCGATGCTATGCAACAGAGTTTCAAATATTTTCTTGGCACCGAGGATCGATTTTCCACCCTCACGGATTATGTGTCTTATGCTAATTGGCCCGAGGGCATACCAAGTTTTATGGGGTGCAAGAAAGGCGGGCTAGTGGTGCTCAAGTGATGAAGAAATGGAGGAAGCCATTGGTCCAAGGTGTGTGGATGATGAGGAAAGCTAAAAGACCAGCGTAGCGTGAGATTTATTTTAGTTTTCGTTTTTTATTGTTAATGGTACTCTTGGTGGCTCTAGTTCACCGCTTAGTTTTATGATGTATTTGGTGGCTCTAGTTCACCGCTTAAACTTTTATGTTAATTGCATGTTTGTTTAATTGTGTTTCAAAAGTTTATTAGTTGAATTTATGGATTTGGGACACCTACTTTTCAAAAATTTTGTTTAATTGTTTGTTCATTGTTGTTTGAAGCAACAGTAACCATTTCGAGAGACTAATGCAAGACACTTTGATGGTGATGATAAGATTGGTACTGCAATTCAAGGTACACTTTTACCGATTTCTAGAATTAACATGAATAGTCGATGGTTTGTGCAAATTGCATATCATGAATTCCTTGAGACATGTCCATGTTGAATCAAAGTAGAACTTAACCAATTGTGAGGTAACTTTCCATTGTACACTAAATGCGGATACCGAATTTTATTTCAACTCATTCTTATCATGCTAAATCATGCATTAGTCTATTTTTGTGAAAATGTGAAATGATAGAGGCATTGTTTGTTATTGAGAAACCACGGCCAAAAAGTTTGAATCAACTAACCTTTGTGAGGAGTGATCCTTAGTCAACCCTTTGAGCTTGTTTTAGATTCATTCAATTGAAAATTGCAAAAATCGTGTGAATGAATGAATCTTAGAAATTTGTTTTGTTTCATTTTAGCCCTCAACCAATTTGGTTGCAATTTGTTTTTCCTAAAGGGAGCATTATTTGTATTGATAATTGTGTTGAAAACTAAAGTTGTGGAGAGAACAAAAGTTGATCAAAAGAAAAGAAGTGATCCTTATTAAGAACAAGTGGACACTTTTGGAAACCATGGAGTAAATAGAATGAAAAATATCAAAGAACTCCCTTATTGTATGTTGTTGAAAAAAAAAAAAAAATTAAATCAAAGAAGTGCTATTGAGTTGAATTGATAAAAGTTCCCTTAGGATAAGTATTTTGTTTGATTCCCTTGATATTATCCTTTCTTTGAAACCCAAACCGCATTACAACCCATGAAAACCTCTTTGATTCTCATTTTTTACGTGATTTGGTATTTGTTTGATGACCACATGATTGAGTTGTTACTTATAAGTTCAAGTGAGTGAAAGAAAACCTTTGTTATTCATCATTACTATGATATGTGTAGGTTTGATTCATTTGTGACATGTATTGATTTGAATTCTTTGGTATGTACTTGCACCCAAACCATTATTTTGTTCATGTTTTGTTCTAGTATCGAGGTAAGTGGATCATGAGAAGCATATACTTTGAACCAATCAAGTGTCTTTGATTAATTCTCATTCTTTCTTGTTTCATTGTACTTTGGATACTTTAGTGAAAAGCTTTTGTTTAGGACAAACAAATGGTAAGTTTTGAGAGTTGTTAGGACCAAATTGGATTAATTTTCATACATTTTATTGGTCCTTTTAACCAAGTTTTATTTAATTTTATCCTTTATTCACACAATTCATAAATATGCAATTATTCTTGTTTTATTTTTAGTAGAATAGATATTTCACCAATTGTTAGTTTTGTAGAATTTTTAGAGAAAAGTGAATTACTTGGATTCACGGGAAGCAAAGAACCGAGTCAAGGCAAGATCAAGATAAGCAAAGGCCAAGAAAAGACAAAGGGGGCATAGTAGCTCTGGTCCATGCTGCGTCCGTTATGGCGCTGCGAACCTTGTTTGACTTAGTTCGCGTCTGCCCATGGTTGGCGCCGAACGTGCGCGCCATCAGACTTCGCTTTGAAATGATTAGAAGTATCTTGGGGTCACTGCTTTGGGGTGAAAGTTTCCTTTGGTTACTTTTGGCAAGATAAATGCAAAGGTCATATCTTGCAATCACATAGAAAAAGCAAAACAAAGAGAGAGAAAAGGAAAGAAAGAAAATAGTTTTGCTAGTGGTGAATTATTACACACAATCGATTTTTATCAAGTTAGTAGAGAGAGATAGAACATTGTGAAAAAGGGAAGAACAATTGCTTCTTCGATGTCAACCATGGTGATGAGGGAGCTAATTTCCTATTTTGTCAAGATTAATGTAGTAACTATTCCAAATCCATTATGAAATTTTGTAAATCTTTGTATGTGAACAATTTGAGGTTGAATATAGAGAAATCTTTATGGTATTGAATATGTCAAATTAAATTTTGTTGAAAAGATAATTTAATTTATGTTCTTAAAGCATTTTCTCAAGAATTGATTGTAGAAATAGATTTATTTCTTTGCTTTTCTTTTATATCAAATACTAAGGATTGTTGGATTAATTGTTTGATGAAGAAATTATCTAAAGGATTAATTTAATGAATATCACATCGCTTAGACATAAATGTTATTGAGAGGATATTGGATTATGTTCAAACTTATCGAGTTCACATACTAGTTATAAGAAAATATATGGAAATGGAATAGTGAAACCAAACCTTGACAAAGTCTTTTAATTGATAAAACTATATTTTTAGTGTTTTCATTTTATGTCACAAGTGAATGATAAATTTCCAAACATAAACAAACCATTTTCAATTTGTAAACTTAAAGCGATCAGAATTATAGAACGGCGGTAATATCACCCAATCTCTGGATGGTATATAAAAATATTTGCCGGAAATATACTTTTCAATGATATTCTTCCACTAATGAACAAATGCTATAAATAAATTTGTGAGTTAGTGTTTACTTGTATTGAACTTCATTTTTATCATGTCAATAGTTGTAGTGACAAATCATTTAAAGATTTATGATAAAAACTCACAATCTTGTGTGAAATCAACAAGATTGAGAGGATACGTAATTATATCGTTCATCAACTAGTTCATCCACTTGTTAATTGAATTTATATGAAATTAGGTTAATGAAACTAATCTTGACATGCTTTTATCATTTGAAAACAACTCAAACCTCTGAACCAAACATATCTCTTTGAAAAGGAAACTAAAGTTGCTTGAGTGAAATTTATGATACTAGTTAGAAAACAAAACCCTTGTGTTACTTAATCTTAAATATGTTTTACTATTGAAAGACGACAATATCACATCAATCCCTCGTGGATACGATAATTGAAATACTTGATTCATCAAATATACTAACAAAACACATGTCGCTAATGGATTGGTGTTTGATATCGCAAGTATTGCAATAGTGTGTTTTAAGATAATTTTCTACTAATCTCTTTTGTTTCTTTTGTGTGGCTAGAATTTTTCAGTTATAGTTATGAGGAAGTGTTCAACCGATCAACCCTATTCGATCCGTAAATTGAAAGGACCTAGAAGACCTAATAGCAAAGTAAAACCATGAAAAGACCAACAAGGCAAAGACAAGCAAGAGGAGAATCATCTACTTCTACACCACCCGTGTTAGGAGAAGTCATTATGGCAGATCAACCACCACCACCACCGAGAGGGCCTTTGTGTAACAGCCCTTCACACCGCCAATTTGCTCGCACAGCCAATGCGAGGTTCACGGAGATGAAGACGGATTGCTCCAACTTCTTTATGCAATCCTTTCATGGTCATGACCATGAAGATCCATACACCTACCTCACTAAGGTTTATGAAATCATGAAAAGGGCCGAGTCTCGAAGCCAAGAGGAGCAATACTTTCAAAGGCTTTTCCTCATTCTTTGGTAGGAAAGCAAAGGATTGGTATCTAGACCAACCGCAAGAAACAATGATAAATTGAATATGCTAAGAGAAATTTTAAAGGTTTTTTCCTCAATCAAGATTCATGGAGGAAAAACCGTGATTTCGTGTTTTTTAAGGTGTTAATGAGCCTTGAATAGGCTTGGAGAGATACAAGTCCATGCTTAGAAAATTAGCCATGGTTTGACGAGCTCACTAAATTCACATCTTCCAAATGGTCTCCAACCTCAACATAAATTGTTGTTGGATGCTACTACGGAGGTTCTTTAATGGAAAACACCTTATGAAGCCATTCAAATCATTGAGAAGATGGGAGGAATGACCACCAAGTTCAACATGATCAAGGAAATGTGCAAGTAAAAACGGATTTTAAATTGGTTCTAGTCATGAAGCACTTGTAGAAGAAACAAATAATTTGCAAAGCAAGTTGAAGAATCTGATCAAGCAAATGGCAAGGCTTCCACAACAAATCATGGAGATAAAAGGTTCATCACAAACAACACAACAAATTGCTAGTTGTCATTATGCAAGTGACCACAAGACCAGCTTTTATCCTCCTCGATGAAGAAGCAAATTATATGGAAAACCAAGGCAAGGATACCAACCAAGACCCCTTATCAAAATCAAGGCCAAGGTTACCAACAAAGAGGTAACCAAGGTTATCAAGGTGGATGGAGACAAGACAACAAATAATTTGTTAGACAAAATTGCACTCAAAGTGGAACTCAAAATCAAAATCAAGCTCAACCTCAAAATCAAGCGAGAACTTCAAACATTCAAGATACACTTGCTCAATTCATGCAAGCTTCAATGGCAAACCAAAAGAGCACGGAAGCATCAATCAAGAATTTAGAAACTCAAATGGGGCAACTAGCAAAGCAAAATTTCCGATCAAAGTCAACCTCATTTTCTCCAACTACTCAAGCAAACCCAAGGGAGTTGTAAAGCAATTACAACTAGGTGGTAGAAAGGTGAAGAGAAAAATAAAGAAGTGAGGGAAAGACCAGTGGTGAATGATGAGGAAATTGAGGAAGAAATAGTTGTGGAGGAAGTTTTTAGTTGAAAAATGATGAGAATGTTGTTGTGGAGATGAAGTTGAAAATAAAACAGTGAAATGAAAATGTTGATACGGTGTAGTTGAAAAGAAAATGGGAGGACAAGAAGAAGAAATTGAGAAGGGAAAGGAGAAGGAAGTCACTCAACATTACGAAACTTACCTTATCCTCATGCCCGCCTAAGAAGGATGACGCGAGGCATTATGCTCGGTTTATGGATATTTTCAAACAATTACAAATCAATATTCCATTTACCGAGAATTGGAGCAAATGCCAAAATATGCCAAATTCATGACATATTGACAAAGAAGAAGAGGCACGGATCAAGAGATTATGGTCGATGCAAGTCAGAAGGCGATAATTCAACGTATACCCAAAAAGAAAGTGATTATGCGTAACTTTGCCTGCCACCATTGGAGACGTCTTATGTTGGCAAAGGATTGATTGATTTGGGATCTAGCATCAACTTGATTCCATTATCTATTGTAAAGAGGTTGGGGATATTCAATTAAACCACAAAGATGACTTTTGCAATCAAGGACAAGTCTATTACTCACTATGGTGTAGCTTTAGATTTGTCAAAGTGGATAAATTCTTTTTCCCATTGACTTTGTGATAGAGATGGAGGAAGACTTGATGCACCTTAATTTTGAATACCATTCATGAAGACCGCAAGAATGATGGTTGACATTTGTAATACGGTGAACTGACTTTTTAGGTTTTTGTATCGCAAATGTATGGATAAGAGTCGCCAATCGACTTTTATTTTATCCAATTAAGGGTAAAAGTACGCAAAAGACCTTTCGTTAGATTCTAGGAGAAGTTATGAAAAGGGAAGGTATTAGCACCCCTTTCCATCCGTAGTTATCACGGCCTTAGTTTTTAGATCACTTTAAAAATTGCTTTCCGTGTGTTTGACAAAATGTTTTGAGATGGCTTTTGACTTTGTAATGATTCTGTAGGAATGTATAAAGTGTTCTGAAATGTTTCGTTTTTGAAAAGAGTTTTGCGTGAGGTGAAAAGTATTTTGATAGAGCAAGCAACTAAAAGTCTTATTACCTACCTGAATTGGTCGCTGTATTGACATGCCTTTAGAATAAAGTTATCCATACCATTATTGTAGGTAACCCCATTCAGATGTAAGATACTGGACATCGTATGGTCAGAAAGCAATCCTGTAGGAAGTATCCTAGCACATCTGGCGGACTATCATCATTTTCAGAGTATGACAATCGAGGGTCAAGATCATGTATTCGGAGGCTACATCGCTGGTCTTATGATCTTGTATTGAAGGGACTATGATGATTTGTTTGAAGGCAACGTGCTAGAATACCCTCACGCTCGAGGATCGTGACCATTTTGAATTGTAAGGCAACGAGAGAGAATTACCCTAAGGGTGCGCGTGTGTGAAAAGAGTGTGTTGATTCATATTTTATCTTTGAAAATTATAAGGTGTTGATTTTAGTCTTCCATACACGCCTAATTACTAGCAGTTTATAGGGTGCGAAAATTAAAATGCGAATCAAAATATATGAAAGATAAATGTCCCACGCTATTACATGGCTTTGATACATAATAAACTTATGGAAAATAAAACCTAATTTAAACTATTACATCCCACGAGCAACACAAAAATGAAAACGATAAAAGAAATTGTCTCAAACGGATAACTCGGGAAAGATTAGAAAATCAAAATATGATAAATCGGTAAGAGGAAAATGTTAGTAAAATGCAAATTTTGAATGAGAAAAATATGACATGTCGAAATAACATAAACATGCTAAAATAATTTTGAATTTTAGATGCATTTTAATAATTTAAACTAATTAAAATTGATTTAAATGCTAATTATGAATAAAAATAAATATGCATGCAAATAATATTTTTAATTTTATAAATTAAATATGTATTTTCTGAAAATAATATAAAAGAAAATAATTTTGGCAATTTTTAATGCATGAGAAAAATATTGAAAAGAAATAAAATGCATGAAAAATATTAAATAATAAGAAAATATGGAAAAAGTTTGCAAACTTGTAAAATCAAATGTCATGGCTGTGGATCGAATCGGGACATTCCTTTCACAAACCCACGCCTATCCGATCCGAACGCACGCTGTCATTGAAACGAATCGGACAGATTACAAACACGCTGGCTGCGGCCCTCGGCCTCGCTCTCGCCAAGCTTCATCGTCTCATTTGAATTTTTAAACAACAGCTCGGCTGCTTGACGCCATGTCCCCTCGCAAACCGAAAATCAAGCATACATAATATAAATAAGTTCTAAAGACATGGTTCGATTCTGACATCATTCGAATGCATTGGTACTAGTCTCTGTGGTCCAATTTTTCCATTTAAGCAAAGCCCAAATCGAGCCTGTAAAACCCTAGTTATGGTATATCATGATTCAAGCCATGGAAATGCAATCAAATAACCTGTGATCGCTTTGCAAACTTCTGCTCTAATCACAAAACAACAATGAAACATGTTAATAATGCATAAAATTAAAACACGATTTTGGATTTTTCAAGAACAAACCAAACTCGGATTTTTGATTCCGATGGATTCGAGCAATGCAAGGTCTCTGGATTCACTCAGAGGTGACAAGGAATGCAATAACACCTCAAAATCGATTGAAAACTACCGAACTAGGTCTGCACTTTGCTTGTTTGCCACGGATTTTTGAGTTTAGGTTAGGGTTCTTGAGCTAATTTTTTCGCTCTCAATCATGTGCTATGCATTATACATTTATAACGATGGATTTGGAGTCGATTTGAGGAAGAAATCATCATTAATCAATGTTAATCAATTTTGATTTTTGTACAAAATCAAATCTTCAAATTTTGATTAATTTTCAATCCAATCTTGCTATATCAACCAATTTCAAAATTGCTGGCTTTAATGAGTTGATTGGATCCCAAGAAGAAATAAAAATCAAGTTTGTAATTAATTTTGATTTTATACTTTTTTTTTAAATTTAATTTGTATTTAAATGAATAAATTCCAAATTAAATAGAAAAATAAAATAAAAAATTCGTGGCATTGGGCTTGGATATTCCTAATGGTGTGAGGAATAAGTTTGGGTGAAGAAAAAGCCCATTTGCAAAGTTTTTGATTTTAGAAGTATTTCTTTGTGCATTTCTTCAAAATCTCTAACCCAGGAATGGTGTATCTTGCTCAATTTTCCATATTTTTAGTGTTCTTAGACTTTTGAAAGCTCTAAGAGTCCTATAACCAACCTTTTGGTCTCATATCAATTGGAGTTTCCATGCTCAATATATCTTCAAAACAAAATGTTGACTTTTGTTGATTTTGAAAATGACCTCAGAATGTCAGCCATACCTCAAATGAAGCATTTTGGACATTCTTGTGAGACATGAAGTTGTAGAGAATTGAATTTCCTTCAAAACAAGAGGTGGTGGAAAACTTTCGAGAGAATGTATGAAAGTTATGATCACCAAAGTTCGCTTGACTTTTCACCTAGAACCCTAATTTAGAAAGTTTGACTTTTCGAGCAAATCTTGAGTTTTCTTGATGAATCATGATCAACCCTTGATCAAATGATGAATGTAACTTCAAAATGAGGATGTTGACCAAAAATTATGAAGTTTGACCGCATGTTGACCACAGCTGACTTTTGTCCAATACAACCAATTTTCAACCATCCGAGCAATCGTTTGAGGAAACTTGACTCAGGAGGCTTGAAACTTGACATGGAGAATCTTTGAAGCATACGAGGAGGCATGATGAACATTGGAGATGTTGGAAGTCCATCTCGAGTCGAGAATTACCAAACCCTAGTTTGGGTTGATTGCCAGGAGTAGGTTCGTCCGATCATCTCGAGGAATCATCGAGCACGGATGTATGAAATATCTGAGAAGATGGAGGGCAAATTTTGGGTATGACAGCTGCCCTGCTCAATCTTCTGTACCGAAGGTTAGATTGACACTGCCTTCGTGGCCTCAAGGTAGAAGATCATTCAACACCCGAGCACACCAAAATTTGCACTCGCTGGTGGATGATGCGGAATGGGCTTATGGATATTTGAGAAGGAAGACTTTACGGGAATGAGTCATATGTTGATTTGAGAATGTCGATAGGAAAATTGATGGACGGGCTTAAGATGCTATCCGAAAGATCGATGCGGGAGCGAACAGACGCTAGGCTCTATAGATGTTTTGATTGTGGAAGCGAGCCGGAGATGGGCTTAAGATGCCATCCGGAGGGAGTCGTGACGTTAGACTTCGTGGCTCATATTTGAATGAAGTTATTGGTTTGTATTGGTTTTAACCAAATATGCAAGATTCCGGAAGCGAGAAATGTTGATAAGTAGTCTGAGACGGGTTTAAGATGCTATCCAAGGCAACCGAAGTCGACACTAGACTCGTAGTTGTTGTTGATAATAAGAAGGAATCGAATAAACTTCGTGGTTGATTACTCCGAG